>NW_004624746.1:2498047-2523896 GCF_000247695.1 Heterocephalus glaber
CTCCTCCTCCATCTCCTCCTCATCCTCCATCTTCTCCTCCTCCTCCTCCATCTCCTCCTCCTCCTCCTATTTCTTCTCCTCTCTTTTCTCCCAGCCAATGCTGAGGGCCTTGGGCCCACAGTTCAGGCTGCCCTGCTCAGTGTGGACACCACAGCCACTGGCGGCCCCCTGAGGTTAAATTAAATAAAAGCATAGTTGCTGACAGTGGGCTGTGCTCCATATCTCACAGCCCGGGGCTGGCAGTGCCTCCCACAGCTGTCCAGCGCTGTCATCTGCAGGGGAAGAGCCAAGACCAAACACCCCAAAGATGGCTGCTCTTGGGAACCTTGGGCTCCAGGGAGGATAGGAGACAGGGGTGACTGTGGTGGGCACCGCAGAGGCTGGTGGAGCTGGGAATGGGCACAACAGGGACCAGCAGGACCCTGACACTGACCAGGGCCCTGGGCTGTGAGAGGGGCTGTGACACTCGCTCACTGTGCCCTTGAGGGTGAGCAGGAGGTTTCCACCCATCTCAAGCTCTGGAGAAACTGGGGGCTCAGCAGCCGCCCCTGGACAAGAAGGGCAGGCAGGGGCCTGGCGGGCGTCAGGGCCTGGGCACCGGGTGCCTGCACAGTGGGTGCTGGGCTCTCAGAGGCCACATGGAGGCGACCCGCAGGGACAGTGGGAGCCCAATGGGGTCACACACACAGCTGTCCCGTGCCATGCGACTTGCTCCTCTCCGGAATCCATTTCTCCCAGCAGGGCCACCTTGCCCTGGGCGCACTGCGTCCACGAGCACCAATTCTCCCCTTGCCCAAAGGGCTCCCAGGAGGAAGGCCTGGCTCGTGGGCAGTGGGCATCCCACTGGGGACCCCCACGGGCCCCACACCCCCAGCCCCAGCTCAGAATCACGGCTGGCAGGTGCTCGGGCTGCTGGGAGCCTGGTCACAGCCTGGTGAAGAACGCGAATCCCTCTCACGCCAATGGTCACTTTGCTGTCGCTAGAGACGGCTCAGGGCAGCGGCTGGGCCAGGCCCTACCCCGGTTCCCTGCATCAGCTTCCCCGGATGGAGGAGTCGAGACCGACTCTGTGGCTCCTAGACAAACGTGCCCAGCGGCCGGGCCACTGTGGGCAGGGCTCACCCGCCCAGGGCCGGGCTTCAGCAGAAACAGAGAGTTTTTACCTTTTTGCCAACAATTCTGTGGGCAACATTTGTTTTCTATTTTCTTTCTCTTTTTTTTCCCTCCTCATTAAATCACTTTTATAAACTCCTCAGAAGTTTCAGTTTATTCAGTGACAATTAGTTTATGGCATTTCTGAAGTGGATTTAGATTCGAGTGATAAAATTACAAGCCAAAATTGCAACCATAATGGAAAATCCTGGTTCATGTTTGGCCTTCAAGACCACAACTGAAAGAGGACGGCAGTGCCAGTGAATGGGAGGAAGCAAGGATCGCAGGCCCTGGGCGTCACACGGAGCCCCCGGCACCGCAGAGCCCGCACCCCCATGCTGGACACGCGGACCTGCCACCCCCGACAGGTGCAAGGGACCATGGGCAGGCGGGCGAGTCCTCTCGTCTGAGCTACTCCTTGGTCACCAACTCCACACCGCGCTGCATTCCAGGCCTGCTGATTGCATCTCAGTTTCTTGTGTCTAATGGAGACCTTCCTGAGCTATTTCCTGATAGCAGCTGGAGCCTTTTGAACAGGCTGCAGTGGGGCTCTGGAACAATCTGGAGGCAAGGTGGCAGTTCCAGGGCCAGGGCAGACTTTGAGCCTGAGCAGAAAAGGCAGCATGAGGCCAGCTCAGCCCTTCCATGCCTTCGTCCTTTGCAAGCTTTGGACCCAACAGTGCCCCCAGGTCCCGTTCCCCAGGAGGGAGGCTGGGAGAGGAGCTGCCCTTTATGCAGCATCTGTCTACTCCATCTTGGCCCTGGGACAAAGCTGTGGCCTGCAGGGGCTAGGTGTCACCAGACAATCATGGGGAAACTGAGTTTTGGCCCAGGGGAGAAAGGGGAGCAGATGACATGGAGGCTGAAGGGCAAACAGGATCGACCTCTCTGGGGGAGAAGGTGGCCATGGAGCTGGGACCAGGGGAGGAGAAGGAGCCACTCATGTGATGAGCAGAGAGCAGGCATCCTGCACAGAGGGGCTGGTGCATGCAAGGACCCTGGGGTATCCGAGGTACCCGCCTGAGCACCTGCATGGCAGAGGCCCAAGCACACAGCCCTCACCTGTCCTGTCCCCCACCATGTCCCCTTACGGGGCAGGGGGCTGCATTCTGACCTTCATCCCCTCTCTTCAAGATTCATCTCCCCCCTAGGGTGCCAGGGATTTAGCTCAGTGGTTCTGCCGCCTGTCTCACAAGCACAAGGTCCTGAGTTCGATCCCTAGTACCAAAAAAAAGATTCCCCTCCCCTCCCTGGAAGACCCACTCTGTGCCTTCAGTAGAAGTGGCCTCTGGCCTGAGAACCTTAGTTCTACTGAGGACTGGCCCCAGCTCACAGGTCCACACAGGGAGGCCCTGGTCACACTTCCCCAGAGAGGGTGATGCACCTGTCTCTCCATCCTGCCGAGGCACCTCTCAGTTGCCCCACACCCAGCCGCGGGAGCCACAGTGCCCAGGAACCCGCAGGCTGTGCAGGTACTGGATGCTCACCGTGCAGAAGTCTGAGCTGCACAGGTCCAAGAAAGGAACCCCGAACACATTCACAACTCAGTTTGTGTCCTGCCAAGTGCAAACGCAGATGCAGATACCCAGCTCTCTCCTCCCTGGGGAGATAGGAAGGTAGCTAGCTAGCTAGCTAGATAGTTGGTAGAACAATAAATGGATGGATGGATGGATGGATGGGTAGATGGGTGGGTGGATGGATGGATGGATGGATGGGAGGATAGGTGGATGGATGGATGGATGGGTGGGTGGATGGATGGATGGATGGATGGGAGGATAGGTGGATGGATGGATGGATGGGTGGGTGGATGGATGGATGGATGGATGGGAGGATAGGTGGATGGATGGATGGATGGGTGGACGGATAGAATTGGTAGATATGATGTGCAGACATGATACACAGATATTAGTACACACAAACATCGCCATATATGTGGATGCATCCATCCATCCACACACAGCCCACTCACATAGACACCCACACGCGAAAATGGTATGAAAAGGAGCCACACTGTGCTGTGCACCTCATGCCCTGCTTTATGAATTGAGTGCTGAGCAGAGCTGGACTTCACATACGGATTTGAGACGAGGTCCCTTTCCTGCCATGACATCATTTGTGTATTTTTACTGGTTTTCTCGTGAGAACAGTAGCTCCGTGAGGATGCAGACATCAGGCTTTCCTGGGACCTGGGGTAAAAGGAGCAGTCCCGACCCCAGAAACCCCATCACCCCAGGAGAGGGAGGCACGGCCCAGGACCGGGCTTCTCCCCTGGGAGGGAGCAGAGGCTGGCCAGCGCAGTCCCGGGGTGGCCTCTCCTGTTCTGGCTTCCTCTCCTCTCATCCCCTAGGGATGTTTCGGGGTGCACTTACACCTGTGCCCTGGGGGAGGGCCGACCCAGACAGCCCCAGCACAGGCTGCGGGACACTGAGGTCCCCGCTCTGCTGTGTCCAGCAGTCTACTGCTCTTTGCCCTTGCACGGGAGCTGGCAGTGCTGTTCAGGTAAATAAGGTTTCACTGAAATGCCACCAGCTGCCATGCACGTCTGGTCTGCAGCGGCTGTCAGGGTCCTGCAGAGGCGGGCGGCGGAGGTGAAGCTGCATGGCCTGCGGAGCCTGAATATTTACTTCCTGCTTCTCACGGGGGAGGTTTCCCAGCCCCTGGTCTGAAAGACAAACCGACTCCACATTTAACCAACTGTCTTATTTGGACATTTCTAAATGTTAGAAAGCCCGTTTTGTCATGGGATCTGTTGTTTTTGAGCATTTGTAAAATAGCACCCCTCTGAGCCATTTTGCACTGAGATCTTTGCATGCATATGTCATCTTTTCCCTTAGATTAATGCATCGGAAATCACATTTGGACCAAGAGCTACTTGCATGTTTAGGCTTCTGATGCCTATAATTATAATTCTTTCCAGAAAAGCCGCACCTACGGCCCTCTGGAAGAACTCAGACTAAGATGCTCCGGAGAAGTCCCGAGGCCCCACCCCGGTACCTGGGAAGCGAACTTATTTGGAAGCTGTCTTTGCAAATGTGGTTGAAACAAGGTCAGACCAGGCCAGAGTGGACCCTTGACCTCCCAAACTGCTGAGCTGGGAAGAGTCCCCAGTTTTACCCGCATGCTCCTCCCACCCTGGCCTCGGGAAATGGGCAGGCGCATCCTCCTCCGCCAGTGAGGCCAGGCCAGGCCTCTCTTAAAGCCCAGGAGTCCGCTGGGAGCAGCCTGGCCTAAAGGACATGCAGGAAGTGGCTTGCAGCCGATGTCGCTCCTGCTGTGCTGCCTTCCCAAGACTCAGCTGTGGGCCTGCTGTGTGCGTGTGGAGCCACCTTCTTGGGGGACACTGTGTAGGCAGCCACGGCCCTCTTGAGGCAGGTGGCTAAGGGAGCCCTAAGGACAGGGAGGCCTGGAGCACCCTAACCTAGACCAGAGGCCGGGGATAGCTGTAGAGGCCAGAGTCCAGCCTGGGGCCCGTGGGACTCAGGAAGGAGGGAGAGGAGCTGTCCAGACGGACAGGCAGCGTGTGCAAAGGCCGGGCTGGGAGTCAGCTGACCCAGACTCCACCTGTCCTCTTCCATGTGCACCCAGGGGGCTGCCTGGGCTTGTCCCCTCTCCATACAGCAGATGCGCAGGCCTCAGCTTGTGCACCCTGAGCTGCTGTCACTTCTGCCTCATGCCGTGGCTGGAGCGAGTCACCTCCTACTTCTAAGTTCAGAGCAGAGGATGCAGCTGGCCCCTTGGTGTTGGGGAGACCCACAGGACCCAAGGCCTCAGGACAGGAGAGCTGGGACAGGGCACCTGGGGGAGCTGGTGAGCACCAGGAGGATGTTGTGTGGGGAGAGCAGGGAGAGGAGGGAAGAGGGCTCGGGAGCTGGAAACCAGGCTCCCACCTCGTCAGACACTTTCTCCCCCAGGACAAAGCAGGCTCGTGCAGACCTGAGGTACTGGGGACGGAACCCAGGGCCTTGGAACAGAGCCGCTCCTGCAACCCTTTTATTATTTTTTGCTTTGAGACAGGGTCTCGATAAGTTGCTAAGTTCCTCAGGCTGGACTGAAACTTGGGGTCCTCCTGCCTCAGCCTGCCAGAGTGCTGAGATTACCGGCAGGTGCCACTATGCCTGGCCAGATCTGAATTTTAGAACTTAAGGGGATGGAGGAGAAGGCAGAGAATAGATCCCTGCTGCCTCCATCTGCCCAGCTCTGGAATGGGGCTAGAGGGGCCCACTGAGCACTGCCACCCTCAAGATGCCGTGGGAGTCGTCTCCAACCCAGATGTGGGCCCCGCTGCCTGCTCCGGGCTGGCCCTGTCTGCAGAGGGACCAGGCCCCACAGCTGCCCCAGGCCGCTGTCATCCTCATCCTCCAGCTTGCATCTCACTCGCCACTCCTCCTTCCATGACGTAAATGTGCTGCTTCCCTCTGTCAAGAGAACTAAAAGCCCTGCAGAAGCACAAGGAGATCCCAGCTCGATGGCCCACAGGGATGTTTGTTTGGGCTGGCAGGCATAAATCAGCGCCTGCTTACATCAGCCCAGCACAGCAGAGGGCCGGCGGATTGCGTCTTCACACTCCGTTTACCAGGAGGGCTGACTCGAGCGTTCCGGAGGGGCTGCTGGGCGTCTCTGAAAGTTCTCCCAACTGCTGGGCCCGATCGCTGTGCTGGGAAACATCCTCGTGGGTCCTGGGCAGCGTGGTCAGGGAGCCAGAGGCCCCTTCGCCTGCTCCCAATGCCACCCGAGATGGTCACTGAAGAGTGTCCGCCTCCGCTGGCGGCCCTGGGCGTGCGTTATCCAGGGTGCCGAGGTCCCACACGACCCAGTGAACACGGCGCTCCTCCCCAAGCGCGGCTTCGGAGGCCGGGCAGTGCAGGGAAGGCCCCCAAGCAAACCGGCTGCTCCGCAGACAGACAAGGCAGCAAAGAGAGCCAGGGGACTCTCAGTGTGCAAGGCAGCGCTCCCTCCTCTCCGGCAACCAGAGCCGCGCGTAGAACAAACACAGGGTGGTTATTTCCTCATCGGCTGGGTTGGCAAAGATGTTTTCCAGTGGCAACATCCAGTGTTGGAGAGGAGACCAGAAGCAGCCACCCCCTGCTTTCTGGAAGAGTAAATGTTTTTACAAAATTAACACACACCAGAGGTTTTGACCCAGAAATCGTATTTCTAGGAATATATCTAAGGAAAGAAGCCTCCTTGCATGCTGTGAAGGAAATAACCATAAACATGAAGACGATGTCCCCACAAAGGTGCTCATTCCGTCCTGTTTGCCCCAGCTGAACCCCCAGAAGTGATCCCGAGTGTGAGCAGCAGCCTCCTCCTCCCTGTCCCAGGCCCTTGAACCTAGGCCCCTCCCACCGCCATGAGCCTGGCGACTGCTTCCCTAGCCCAGGGCGGTCCCTGGTCCTTGGCTGACTCGTGGGGTAACAAAGCCCCTGCCTCCCTCTCTCCCGGTGGAGCTGAGAAGCTTGCAGAGTTGGGCTGAGGCTGGAACCCCAATATTCTAGAGCACCCCAGTTAGAGCACGGCGCCTCTGACTTGGGGGCAGGGTATCAGTGAAGCTTGTTGGTTTTCATCTCTGGAACCCACCCTTCAAATATCTCCCCACTTCCAAAACAAGCCGAGACCACGCTCAGCTCCATGTGGTCACAACTAGTGGTAACCACGCAATATTCCTTTACTTCTTACCTGCAGAGCCAAATTTCAACAGCCATCTTAAAAAACAACAATCCACAATGCCCCTCCCCCAAACCCTGCATTTTCCAGCCACCCTTTCAGCCAGGTGTGATTGTGTGACACAGTGTAGCAAAGCTGTTGCAAGCAGAGTGGCCATAAGATTCTTCTTTCTCACTAGAACATGCATGTGATGGGGGAGACAGGGCAGTCATCTTGGCACCAGGAGGCCACAATGAAGGAAAGTCCAAGAAAATGGAAAAGATCTCAACTCTGACACTTTGTAGGACCCAATGCTATCTTGTATGACCATGGGACTTCTCAACAGTTAAGAAAATTAATGCCACGTGTAAGCCACACCGGGAGGGGGCTCTTCTGCTAGAAGCACCCAGCACAATCCTTGAACGGTGCTGTCTGTCAGGGACGTGCTGATGGCTGACTTTCCAGAACTGGCCCATTTTTGGGTTTTGCTGCAGCCACAAAATCCCATTTTCAGAAATGTTATTCCTCCCCTAACCAGGCCAAGAATGCTCCGGCTTCCTAGAGACACACAGGCTGTTGGCACCAGTCCACGTCCCTCTCTGTCCTCCGTGGGCTCAGGCCTTGCCTGGCCTGGCCGCTGTGGGGAGGGACGTCCCCTGTCCCCTGTCTTCTGTCCCCTGTCTCCTGTCCCTGCACCCAGGCCCGGTGGGAGACTGAGCCCTGCATCACCAGCAGCCAGGGCTCAGAGGCAGGAAGCAGGATTTGTGGGAAAGAGCTGCCTCTGGCCTCACCGGCACTCCCAGGACTGAAAATCAGGGTGGATCTGGTTGCTGTGGCAACATGGGTGAAGCTACAGAGCACTGGGTGTGGGTGGGGGCATCCAGGAACCCCAGGTGCCACCCACCCTTTGGTTCTGCCAGGAAGAAATCTAGCAGTGAGGAGGCTGGGCAGAGGGATGGGCGGGCTGCCTGCCCAGAGGAGGAACTTTCTGGCAAGTTCCAGAGGTCCTGCAGCCGATGCCAGCACTCCCGATAAATCAGTGCCCCTTTAACGAGACTGGAAGCCCTGTGCCTATTTTTAAAAGTTTATGACCCTGGATTCCAGAGTCAAACCAGGGAGGCACGGCCTAGCGCTGTGCAGAGCAAGTGTGGCCAGGTCGCTGCTCGGGGATGGCCAGAGGGTGGCCGGCCACCCGCATCCATCTCAATGAGGTGGGGAGGGAGCAGCGACTGCGGCCTCCTCCCCAGCCAGGCCACTTGAGTGGGGGTGCCACGAGCCCTATCCGTTACCCAAAAAAGGGCCCTTTCCCAGTCCTGTCAGGGCTCAGAGAGCCACAGCCTCAGTTCTGGACAGCCCAGCCCCGGCCTGCATCACCCACCCGACCGGGCTTTCTTCTGCCCAAACCAGCTGCTGCAGGGGCCAGGGCAGGAGTGGATGGCCACCCGGGGCCCCTGCCTGGGTGCTGCCTTCCTGCAGCTGCTGTAACAAGCACCACTCGTAGCTCAGACAACAGAAAGCGCCTCCCCTCCGTGTTCAGAGTCTGTTAAATCTTACAGCAAACTATCAGCGGGAACCAGGCACACAGCTAAATCCCAGCCCTCTGGAAAGCTGAGGCAGGGGGACTTCAAATTCAAGCCCAGCCTGGGCAATTTAGTGACTTAGTGAGACGCTGTCTCAAAATTTAAAAATTTTAAAAAGGCTGGGGACGGAGCTCAGTGCAAAGGCCCTGGGTTCAATTCCCAGGACCCCCTCCAGGATATCAGCAAGGCTGCCCTTCTCCGAGGCTCCAGGGAGGCACCTTCCTGCCCCCCTGGTGGCCGGGCGTCCCTTGGCCGTGGCTGTGCTTGGCCTCCACCTGTCCTGCCTCTTCCTGGCCACACCCTAGGCATGCGGCTCAGGTCCGCTCGGAGCCTGTGCGGTTCTGCTTGTGGCATTCTCGGTTGTTCCCTCTGCCCTGGTCCCGGTCCAGAGCATCACAGGCTCTGGGGTTGGGTGCACAGGTCCCTTCCGGGGCTGGTGCCAGGCCCACTGCACCTCCCAGAGGAGTCCTGCCCATCATTTCCAGTCACCTGCCCCTCTGGGACCTGCGGCCCTGCCCCCAGAGCTTCTGCCTCGGGTCCAGCAGGGACCCCAAGATCAGCCTCCATCCAAGGCCCCGCTCCACCATTTGCCTTCTGGAGCCTCAGTTTCCCCATCTGTAAAGTGGGCACAGCGGGCACCCCCGCCCCCGGGCCACTGTCTACATGGAAATGGTGCCTTGTCCTCTACTTGGGCCGGATCGTGAGCCGGGTCCTGGGCTCTGTGCAGTCTGTATCAGGTCTGGCTCAGGGGCAATGCACGCTCTTGTGATTCAACAACAGCAAAGAGAGCAGCTGGAGAGACACAGGAGGAGCGCACGTCTTAGAGGGCCAGAATGTAGCTCAGTGGTTCTGCCTCCTGCCTCACAAGCGCAAGGACCTGAGTTCTTCCCCCGGTACCAAAAAAAAAAAAAAAAAGAGTCAAGAGAGTGAACAGTACATACGTGGGGTAGAAAACCTGGGAAGCAAGAGGAGAACTTAAACCAGAACAAAAACCACCACACGGGGCAGTGCTGGCACTGGCCTGGGTCTCACATGTAGTCAGGCAGTTGTTGGTCACGGCTGGATTTATCCCGAGGGCTGGTTTTCTAGGGCAACGAGCCGAAGACTTTATTTCAAAATGCGAGTGCTGCCTCATGACCTATTTGTCCTATAACTCTCCCTCTTCTCCCATTTGTAGGGGTTTGGATAATGTGCTCTGTCCCTCTAGAGCGTCCGTCCAAGGGCCTGGCCAGGCCGGCCACAGTAGGCCAGTGACATGGCCATTTCCAGTCCATAAGCAAGAGTAGGAAGGACATCTGTCTGTCTCTCTGTCTGTCTATCATCTAGCTAGCTAGCATCTCCCTATCATCTATCCATCCATCCATCCAGCTACCTAGCAGCTGTCTGTCTCTCTGTCTGTCTATCATCTAGCTAGCTAGCATCTCCCTATCATCTATCCATCCATCCATCCAGCTACCTAGCAGCTGTCTGTCTCTCTGTCTGTCTAGCATCTCTGAGTGTTGGTTGAGGCAGTCCTTAGAGATACAACGACAATCCCTGTGCTTTGAAGACGTCCACTGCCCTGGCCAGACTGGTCTCCCAAAGGTTGTATGGATTTACAGTCACACCGGCAATATACCATAGGAGAACAATATGTGTATATATACACGGTAGGAGAGCTTTCCTCAAATCATCCTTCCTGGACATTGTCATCTTTAACTCTTTGCCACCACAGCAGGGCCTGGGACCCCCTGTGACACCTTTGTACCCTGAGTTTCACGGTTTGCCTTTCGCTCCAGGTTTTCGCCTTCAGCTTCTGACAGGGTTCATTTGCAGATTTTTTTTTTTTTTTTTTTGGTACTGGGGATCAAACTCGGGACCTTGTGCTCTCGAGGCAGATGGTAGAGCCACTGAGCTACATCCCCGGCCCTCGTTTGGAATTTAAGAGCGATGAGCCCAGAGGCTCCCCCCACCCTGCCTGGAACTGGTCTCCTCTCTGCTTCCCAAAACCACCACTGTCTTTCCCGTTCGCTGCCCACTTCCTACTTAGTACAACAGCTCCCAGATCCTGGCACATTCATCTCCTTTGCATCATCCCTTTCTCTACTGATGAATCAAAAGGAGTAGGAGCCGGGGATGTAGCTCAGTGGTTCCACCGCCTTTCTCTCAAGCAGAAGGTCCCGAGTTTGATCCCTGGTACCAAAAAAAAGAGTGTGTAAAAGAAGTAGGAAATCCAATTTTTGTTCACATGTGCAAGGTCCTGTGTTCGATCCCAGCAACAACAACAAAGAAGAAATAAATGGATCCATTTTCTTTCCACCTGGTTTGTGAGACTGCTAGAGGCTATGAAGCCTGGGGAAACCAACGGAACCTGGAACCGGGAGGGATCCAGTCACATCCCAGCCCTCTGTTCTGGACCTAGAAGGTCCGGCTGGGCTCCTGGGTGCCAGGCAGGTTCAGGCTCAGAGCCCGCTGTGTGTCCCCCTCTTTCCTGGATGGTGAGTCTGTGTTTGAATAACGCCTGCTGGCCCAGAGAGGTGCATATGAGCAACCCCAGCACTCTGGGAAGCTGCGGCAGGAGGGTGGAAGGTTGAAACACAGCCTGGACTATTTAGTGACTTGATGAGATCCTGTCACAGAATAAATACATATAAAAGGGCTGGAGGGGCCAGGGATTTAGCTCAGTGGTTCCGGTGCCTGCCTTGCAAGTGCAAGGTCCCAAGTTCAATCCTTGGTACCAAAACAAAACAAAAAAAACAAAACAACAAAAAAAGGGCTGGAGATGGAGCTCAGTGCCAAGGCCCCAGGTTCAATCCCCCCACTGCAATCAACCACCAAACAAAACAAAGCCTTGTCAGACCTGCCGGACAGGGTGGCTGCAATCCTTACACTAATACAGGAGAGGGTTCTGCCCTCCCTGCCGGGTCTCTGGGGAGCTGCTGCTCAGGGCCACAAGCCACAGAAACCAGGTCCAGTTACAGAGAGAAAGGGGAGGGGCCGGGGAGCCACACCAGGTGTGCCTGGGCTCAGACTGGGGGTGTGGCGTGGGCAGAACAGGCCCAAGGACACCCCGGACAGCCCTGTCTCTCGGGTCCCTTCCACCCTCTGCTCACTGTCCCCTCTCTAGGAGGAGCCTGGGGACGGGGACCCCGTGGTGGATTGGGATTACTCAGGCTGTGTTCATTGCCCCCCAGGGAGGCCGAGGGCTGGAGCACAGCGGGCGTGGGCACCATGAGCACCGTGGGGACCACGCAAGGTCACACGGCAGCCGGAGCACTCGCGGTGCCCGATGAGTGGTCCCCAGTGTGGCCGAGGGCCGGCCCTCCTGCCTCCACTGTCTCCCTGGGGCCGGGCCATGGGGAGCCAGCGCGTGGGTTCCACTTCTCTCAATCCCTGAGGCACAGTGACCCGGCGACCCAGCCAGCACTGCCACAGGAGGCTTCACTGATAGCCTCGTGTCACCCTTATCTGACCTCTGCTGACCTTCCCGGCCACGACCCCGTGATCCTGGCCTGAGGAGTGGGCCTCGGAGACGCGCGGACCCTGGCGAGAGGCCCATAAATCATCCGGAGGCGCTGGCTGCTGTGTCCCCACCCACCTCGGTGGCCGGCCCGGACTTGGGGAGGACCGGAGGCAAGGGGACGGAGCAAGAGGATGGGCTCCGTGCAGCTTCCTCCCCGGGATGCAGGCTGTGCATGGCCCTGTCGCAGGTGCTGTCCCTCGGGTCAGCAAGGAACAGCCAGCAGGCAGTGCCGGCCACACTGGGGTGGGAGGCCACAGCACAGCAGGGCCAGCCTGGCCAGAACACGGGGCTCAGGACGGCGAGGACGGGAGGGCGGGCCTGGTCCACCTCACTGCGCGAGCGTCCAGTGTCCCTCACCCGCGGGTCCCGTGGGCTCTGCTGTCGGCCTCCCCCTCACTGTGGCTGCTGTGGCCTGGCTGGAGGAAGCTGGCCTCCACCCACACCGCACCCGGGGCAGAGCCGCTTGTCTGTAGGCCTGTGGGGTGTCCACGGTGCCTGTCCCCAGAGCTCGGAACTGTGGGTCATCAAAGAATCGCACACAGAGCCTGTCATGAGGAAGCCCAGAAAGAGCATTCAGACCCCAGCTCCCGAGGGCACCTCAGGCCCCTTCTTCCCCTTCACCAGCCCTGGAAGTGACCTCCTCCCGGGGTGCCTCTGTCCTCCGAGGCTCTGGGGACGGACGGTGTGGCAGCCCAGTGACGGTCACAGCTCCCAGCACCTCCCTGCACAGGCCTGAGGTCAGATCCGTGCCACAGGCAGTGCTGCTGAAATGAGATGGAGACCCTGGGTCCCTGGCCGGGTCTCCGGAGAGCAGGAGGAGGAAGACGAGGGCGGATCACAGGCGTCTGTGAGGCGATGACTCAAGCTCGCGGGGTGCACAGGGGACAAGACCTGCCCGGGTGGGGTGCGAGCTGTGGGAGTGGAGCGGGCCACCACTGTGTCCTGGGGAGCGAGGACACCCACGGGGGCAGGCACAGCCCGGAGGTTCCTGTCTACCATGCTCCCGGCTCTTCCCTACCGCCTAGTGTCCACTCCGAATGTGTTGCTTGCCCTGCATGCTGAGTGTGAGTCTGGGCCTGGACCGGCTGGGTTCTCACTCGGGAGCTCAACGGGGCAACAACCCTTCCCTCAGTCCGCTCAGGTTGTTGGGAGAATTTCTTCCCTACTGCTGGCATCTTTGTTCCTCAAGGCCCACAAGGGTTTGAGTCTGGTGAGTTTTGTATTAGTATCTTTTTAATGCTCGCTCCATAACTATCTTGTGAATTTCTGCCCTCTGTGTGTGGACAGTTGGTCGTGTCCTCCCACACCATCCTCCCAGACATCTCTTCCTCAGTGTCACAGAATGGCTGCCATGACAACGGCCGCCATGATGCCAGCTACCATTTGCAGATGCCACAATGTACACTAGAAAAAAAAAGTTGTTTCTTCTCTACATCTTATTCTGAAGGCGAAGGCTTAGGGGCAAGAACTGTGTCCGCAGTGAGTCAGGTGGACGGGCTCATGAGTGACAACCTGGCAGGCACAACGCCAGGGTGGCGGGAGAGCCCCTGTGCCTATGTCCCAGCTTTCCCACCAGTAGAAGCTGTAAGAATGCTGCCCATTTCACACACAGTGAAGAGTGCCTGGGATCGTGGATCCAGGCCCGTTCTGGGCGCTGCAAGGATCCAACTGTCACCGCTGTCACTGTTGCCATCCTTATCGGCGGCCCAGGGCAGCGTCCGGCTTCGTAAACACCGGAGCTGCTGACTGATTGACGGAGGGGCTCTGACATCAGGACCTGGAGCAGGGGCCAAGGCGTTGGAGACGCAGGGGCTGACAACAGCTCCAGGACCACCCAGTGCGCCCCTCTGACCGGCCACCGCGCAGAGTGACGACCCCGTCCTGGCCGCCGGGCCTTTGTCTGCCTGCGGCTGCCCCGGTTGGGTCCCAGCTGGTCCATCCAGGGGTCACCACAGGCGCTGTGCACCCCACCCACCCACCCGGAGCTGGGAGGTGGAAGCCAGAGTTCCTCACGCATCTGTGTCCTGGCCCTGTCCTCCTGAGGCTGAGCCAGGCCCAGGGACCTGGCCCTGGCACCACCACCGGCCCAGGATCGTTGGGCAAGCAGAGGCGGGCACTGGAGCTCCGCCCTTCCCTGGCCACCATGGAAGCCACCCAAGGCTGCTGGAACCAAGGCACGGCCAGGAAGCAGAGACAACGGAAATGTACCATCCCCAGCACTAGGGACACAGCGCCGAGGCTAGGGCATTGCTGGGCCCCTTTGTGGCCTCTGAGGAGGCCCCTTCTCCCCTCTGCAACTACCAGCAGCCCCAGGTGGCCTTTGGGTCCTAGCTGCATACCCAGGGTTTTGGGGCCTGAGACTCCTTCTGTCCTTTGAGCAACACCGTCCGTGAGCTTAGGGCCCCTCCTACCCAGGGAAGCTAAGCAAGCCAGGGCACTGGCTCCAGGGCTGGGGCCTGGCGGGGCCCTCCACTGGACTCCGCTTGTGGGGCCATGTCTGCCAGTCTGTCCTGCAGCCCAGCATGTGCGCAGGCCACAGCTCGTGGTCCCTGTGACAGCAGGGCAGGCTCGGTGGCAGGGCCCTTCTGGTGCACCCTGCGGGGCCGGGATTTTGTAGTGTCGTCCTTTTGGGGACCTACAGCCCAGAGAAAGTCGCACCCCCTTGGGATTGAGCCATGAGCTTGTCCTGTGCCTCCAAACCACACTGCAGGGCAGTACAGGGGCGACGCGTAGAAATGCTGGCCGCGGGCCCACGGTGCCCACACTGCCAGGGCCAGGGCTCAGCCAGGAGGCCAGGGAGGAGGCTCCTCTCTTCTCTCCGCACCCTGCGCTTCACATGCCGACAAGGACACGCAGCAGGGCACTGCCTGGATCCCTATGTCTCCTCCACCCCCGTCCCAGGAAGGTGCGGATCACCCCATCACGTGCAGGCCGGACACAGGGCTCAGAGAAGTCCGGGGTTTGCACAGGCCACACAGCCCGAATGCTACAGCCACAGGAGTTGAACTCACAGCCAAGCTCGGTGGTTGTCATCTGTGCCGTGTGGCAGGCCAGGCTTCGATGACGGGTCACCTTTTGGTTGGGTGCCGATCCTTCATCACAGTAACGGAGAGGGGATTGTACCTTTGAGTCTGCTCAGAGATACACACAGCTGTCAGCGGTCTTAGGCCATTTCCATGGCCTCAGAGAAGCCCAGCGCCCTCGGCAGCTGCTGCCTCCCGTCCTGGGCGTGGCCATCACTCCCCTGGCAGCTGGGGGGTCGTGGAGAAGGGAGGCATGTGCCCTGCCGGAAGCTCTGGACAGCAGCCGCCTGGCCCTGCGCGTCTGGGCCCATGGAAGAGCCAAGCCGCACAGCAAGGCGTCCACAGCTCCCAGCTCCCCAGGGCGTGGGGCTGCTTGTTCCGCAGCACTGGGAGTGACGGTGAGCACAGCGTCCCCTGGTCTCCCTTCCACAGCCCTCACACAGTGCTGTCCACCCTTCCTGAGGGGCCAGCTAGGCCCTCTCCCCTGCCTCCTGTCCCTGTTGCTGCCCAGGTGCTGACACCAGCGCCGTCTAGGACTCACTGTGTCGCCTGTGTGGTGACCTTGAAGGGTCACCTGTGCCCAGAGTGCCCATGGGTCCAACACAGCCCTGAGGGACCGCGTCCCGGGCAACCTGTCCCTGTCCTGCGCCTCCTGTCCCGGGGTGCCCAGGTCCCTGAATACAGTGCTGGGCCAGCTCCAGCCACATCTCCCCTGCCCCGAGCGTCCTGTGTCCCAACTGGGCCCCGCGAGCCAGGAAGCCGCTTCCAGGGCTGCCAGTCTGCACCGGCCATGCCCACCGCCTCCGAGTGGCTTCCCAGAGCCCACCCCACCCTCACACTGACTGCGTACTGCCCCCCCGGGGTCCAAGAGCTCCCTGAGCTTCTGTGCCTGAAAATGGGGTGCAGCCATCCCTTTCCTGATGTCTTAGGGCCTGGCAGCCCCCCTGAGGGCAGGGCTTCCCCCACGGCTGGCACCGAGTGCCCCCAGGGGAAGACGGAGGACGAGGGGCAGGGTGAGAGGTGCAGTGGGCAGCGGGGTGGAAGGGGGAGGAGGAGGAGGGGACGGCGCCTGCATCCTCTCTGAGGCCCTGGCAGTGGCTTGGGAGCCTGGCAAACATGCAGGACCCGATGTGGCGCCGAGGCCAAGTGGCTGCAGGGCTGTGTGCTGATCTCACGCTCCCGTGGCTGCCGGGCGTGTGAGGAGCAAAGAACAAGGATGCTGTTATCATCTGTGGCCAGAACAAGTTCAAGCCTCAGGGCCAGGGCTGTCACCCTGGGGGGACCCAGAGCGTCCTGTCCAGGAGTCGACACAGACATCAAAGCCCAGAGCGCTGTCCCCGCGGGGAGCGAGTCAGATGCCCCGCTGGTGTCCAGGCCCTGCAGAGGGAGGACGCAGCCGGTCACAGGCGGTGGCCCTGAGGTCACTGCTCTGTGGTCAGGCGGGGACCGTGGGAATAGCCTGGGGTGCGGAAGCTCCCTGCACAGCTGGGCTCAGCCGAGGAGGAGCTGTGGGCGGTGCCTGATGCTGCCACCAATGGCCGGGACGGTGGGAGCAGGTGCCAGGCCAGCGAGGCCCTCCTGCTCGGAGCATCTCTGCAGCACCCATGGGAGTGTCGCTGCAGCTCCACACTGACCCGAGTGCCCACTGTGGCTAGGGGAGGACTTTGCTTTGTGCGCCAGGCTCTGCCCGCCATCCACTGCCCTGTAGCACCATGGAGCCCTAGGAAATGGGGACCGCAGGAGCGGACGCTGCCAGGGTGTGGCCCAGACCCTCTTTCCCAGGTCCCCGTCCCTCTGCAGAGCCTGGGCTGGGTGTTGTCCCTTTGACTCTGGGGAGGCTGAGGTGGAGGATCACTGTGAGTTCGAGACCTTCCTAGGCTACATCATGAGAGCGAATCTCAAAAAACCAAAGAGAGCAAGAGAAAGGTGATGTGGGAAGCAGGTTGATTACAATCTACAGTGTCACTTTTCACATTGGGTTGTGTAGCTTTTATAACGTTTCGAAAGCTCAGTTTTCATCCCCAACCAATGAAAAATAGTAACCTATATGTGGCTCCTGCAGTGCCCTCCCCGCTCCACATCCTGAGGGCCCTGGTGGACCTGGCAGCCCTGGGCTCAAAGGAGCCTGGCATCCCAGGCAGGAAGCCGGAGCCAGGGAGGAGAGCTGGGCTGGGGACAGGGACGGGGCTGTCAGGCCTCCCTCCCTGGTGCCCTTCGCCCTCTGTCTTCATCTTCCTCCTCTCTCTCTTCCCCCTCTTCTTCCTTCCTTCTTCCTCCTCCTCCTCTCTCTCTTCCTCCTCTTCTTCCTTCCCTCTCCTCCTCCCAGCATCATGGTCTGCAGCTCACAAATCGCCCTGTTCAGCCCCCTCAGCGGCCCAGATCCTCACTGGAATCTACGTCCCCATTTCCCAGGTGAACAACCTGGGTCCCGAGGCTAAAGGACTTCCTGGCCTCACACCTTGCAGCAGTGGAGCTCGCATTTTAATGGTTTGCTCCGCCCCTGAGGCCTTGCGCTGGGTGAGGCGGCTCAGAGGACACCTAGCCCAAGGGGCCCTGTGGGCACTGCAGGTCCCTGGGCAGCACACACCCCGGCCACACTGCAGGTCACTCGCTGTGTACACTGCTGTCCAGCTCAGATGCCTGTGGCTTGGCACCCACAGTTCCTCAGCGGGTTTCCACACAGGGTTCTCAAACACAAGACCTGAGTGTCCCTGAGCCCCATGTTCCACCCCTCTGGGCGTCCACTTCCACAGGACTTCCTCTCCCAGGCGACCCCAAGACTGACCACGATAGAAGAAGGAGAGACAGAAGCCAGCCGACACCTCAGGCTCCCCTTGCATCTGAGCTGGAGGCTCCACTCCTGCTGATTTTCGGCGTGTGGAGAATTGGATGCCAAAAAGTGAGTCTTCTGCCCCAACCACACGTCCCCGCCCCCAGCAGGAAGCCGCGTTACAAAAGCCGGAAAGGACATCAAAGGCGGAGCTGGGCAGTGCACATGAGAGAGGCCTGGGGTTCAGAGGAAGGGCTGCATGGTGTGGCTGCAGCTCCCAGCGCTTCTGCCTCAGGGACAGGCGTGGCGAGGCCTGCACGTGCCGCCTGGCTTGTGCCTGCCTGGCTTCCCGGAGCAGCGCAGCAGGTGGGGGTGGCCAGGATGGCCAGGACCGGGGCTGACGCTCACCCGGCGCCTTCCCTGTGCCCCTGCACATGGAGGGGTGGGCACGGCTGCGGGATTCCCGGCAGGAGACTAAGGTGAATCGGGGCTCCATGACGCCCCAGCATCGCCCAGCAGCCGGGCCAAGATGTGAGCCCCGAGATTCCATCCCTCAGGAGCCCGGGCACCTCTGCCTCAACCCAAGGCCTCCGAGCAGGGGCGGATCCACCCCAGGGTGTCAGAAAGGATGCACCTTCGAGGCCACACAGAAGGGGTGTGTGCAGACGTGGCCAGGGAGACCGAGACAACAGCCAGATGTGCTACCCGACCGGAAGCTTGGCTGGTCTTCCTGACTCCTGGTGCTGCCTGGCACACAGCTCCCCACCCCAACACCCCGCTCAGACACCCCTTCTGCCACGAAGCCCCTCTCGCCCCGTAAGCAGCTGTGCCGGGCCGGTCTGTGCTGCAGAGCCTCCTGGAAGGACACGCTGCCTGGCCTCAGTGTGTCTCCCTGTGCGTGCTATGCTCGCTCACACAGGGCGGAAGTTGTGTCTCGTGCTGGGTCACAGCTTGCATGAGCAGGGGCGGTGACGGCGTGGGCTGTGTGCCATGGATCCCCAGGAGCCCAGCGTGACCGTCACCCCGGTGGCAGGGGGTGTAGTTTGAATGCTGGCCGTGCCTGGGACCTTGGGAGAGTTACCCCACCCCCGTGTGTGATGCAGGGACAATGGCTGGGGACTGGTGGGTGCTGGAGCCAATCACACTGACTTGCAAATCCCGCTACGAAGCTGTGAGGACTCGGCCATTGTTAAACACTGTCATGCAGGGTGAAGCGAACAACAGTGAGAAGAGGGTAGTAAGTGCTAGGAGCGCGGCCCTGCCTGGTTCTTTTGCCACATTCTCTGTTCCTCTCCAGGGTTATGGATGTCTCTGGGGTCACCACGGTAGACAAAGCCATTCTCACACGGGCAGCTGTGCGTCTTTCTCCCCGACGCCACGCCCAGGCGCCACCCACCCGCAGCCTGAAGTCAGACACAGGAGAGTACTTAGCATGGAAATTGGCCAAGGCTGCAAATCAGGGGGTCTTCCCCAGAGGAAACAACGACCCAGGCAAAATATGGGGACCCCACCCACAGTCACAGAGCTGCCGCCAGCAGCCAGAGCCCAGAAACCACAGTGGGGCCCAGGATGCTCCCTGAGTGACGAACAAACAGTAAATAATCGGGTCCTGTCTCTGGGAATGGGGCCGGGACATGGATGCATAGGGTCCCTTGTGCTGGGCTCTGGAACACACGGGACACTGAGTGTCTCTGGCTGACCCTGGGCCTCCCCACCCTCCCTGAACACCCACCCGTCAGGCATCACAGACCAGGCGGCCATCCCTGTGTAGAGCCAAAGCACGGGGCACCGAGCCCGGCTGGCTCCCCTTGGCCTAGCAGGGCCGGAAAAAGACTGAATGTTGCTGCAGGTGATTCAGAGGCAGAGCCATGCCTCCATGGGCAGCGATGTGATGCCCGGGAGGTGAAGAGGCCCGAGCTACAGGTCAGGGAGGCTGGAGCTGACACTCAAAAGACACGACAGGGCGAGATGCATGCACAGTACTGCGAGTTCACAACGTGCACATGACTGCCCCTACCTTAGTCTCCAAATAGCCCTGGGAAGTTGCAGAGGGAACCCAGAACTGCTACCCCACTGCAGACAGGGAAACTGAGCCTCGGAGAGGAGCTCACCTCAGCTCTCGTGCGCGGTGCAGACCAGGAGCCTCAGGGTTCAAGGCCAGGCTTTTCCCTCAAAAGTGAGCGAGAGATGCAGAGGTGAGACTGGGATCGCAGGAACTCGATGTCCGCATTACCTCTGCCCCATCTCCTGCTAGGCACGAGACCGTGGGTGTTTCTTTCTCTCTCTGCCTTAGGTTTACTTATCTGGAAAAAAACAGGTAAATGATTGAGAGCTCTCTTGTGTGGCTGTTGTGAAACAACAAATGTAAAAATACTTCCTCAGTGTTGTACTAAGTAGACTAAATAATGAGAGAAGCAGCAACCACAGCAACAATCGCAGTTGTAGCACTGCCTAGAGGACGGGTAATGGAAGCCATCATCACTACATCACTATCACCGTGACTCCGTGTAAGGCCCTTAGTCCCTGGGCACCCTGCCATCATCTGGAAACCTTTCCATGCTGTACCCTAGTGCCAGCAAAACTGAAACCCAATCAGAAGCCCAGAGCAAGGAGTCACAGACCAGGAATACTCAAAATATCTTTTATATCTTTTTTTGCTCCTTAAAAAATAGATTTGGGCCCTAGTCTGGAACATCTTTATGTCTATGTTCATATTTTCATTTACTTTGCACTGAGTCAAACTGACATTTTCAGCCAGAGCATGCGGCATTTGGAAGCCACATAGTAGAAACTGTAGATTTGGGACTCGGAGGGCCCAGACTTGGGCCCTGTCCCTGTTGCTCACTGGCTGAGTAATTCTGAGAGACGACCTAATGGTTCTGAGCCTCCCGTTCCTCACCACCAAGAAAGGGTGCTCAGCACAGGCTTCCTGTGGAAGAATGCTTGTAGGGACTGGACGAGCTAATTCACTGAAGGCACTAAAACCGATGTCTGGTACTTGGGACATGCCCAGAAAATGTTAGCTCTTGCCATTAGCATCAGTGTTTTCCTTCTTGGTTAATGTGGACTTACTAGTCTAAAATACGTCATTCAGAACTTGTATTATTTTATTTTTTATTTTTTGGTACCGGGGATTGAACTCAGGACCTTGCACCTGCGAGGCAGGTGGCGGCACCATTGAGCTAAACCCCTGGCCCACTTGGTTTGTGTTTAAAATATGTTGAGGCACTTCTGTGAAGGCTCATTCACAGTCCCAGGAAGTTCTGCCATGTTTGTAAGAGTAAGAACTCTTCTCCGGAACTGGATCGACTTGACTGGATTCTTTGCAGCCACTCAGCTTTGCCTTTCCTGAGGTGAAGTTTTATCACACACTATTTATCTGGGAGCAGACTCCAGGACACATCAGTGAGGGACAGGCAGGGGGCAAGGGCCGTAGAGGGTCCTTCTCAGGTGTTGGCCATGCTCTGTGAAGCCAGCAGAACGTGCCTCAGAGTCCCCCCACCTGAGGAGGGAACCTGGGTGTCTTCTCTCCAGGGACATCGAGCCCCTGCCCTCAGGGCCTGTGAGCAGGATGGAGGCCAGGTGCATCTAACCCCAAGCCCTCTTGCTTCTCTGCCTCAAGTGAGTCACAGGAAGGAGACAGCCAGAGAGCCGTGAGCGGAGCAGAGAGCCCTGCCCCAGCTGTGGCTCAGGAAATGCAGTGCTGTAAAAGACGGCTTGGCTGAAGACGAGCAGCAGCGAAGTTAGTGAGAATGCGTGCTCCATCATCCCAGGCACTATCTGGGGAAGCGAGGCATTTGCCTCTCCATGCTGGGCTCGGGGACCCTGGGCCCCAGACCTTGTTCCCTCTCCCAGCCTGCTCTACACGGCATCTGCCCAGAGACTGCTCCTTTATGAGCCCCAGAAATTCCGCCTGCTCAGGCCTGGCGGGGAGTTGGCTGGTGTTCTGGGGCCATTTCTCTCTGTCAGGCCCAGAACACAGCGCAAGAGGCCAGCTGCGAGGGCTCCAAGCCCAAGTCTCCAATTAAAACAGTGGAAAATGAGATAACTTAACACATTCATCACTGCCGCCACTGGCTGTCGGAGCGCAGGCCTCAAGGGTGACCCTGGCTTTTGTTTATACGCGAGGGGTCCCTCCATCGCCCTCTTCATGTGCGTGTGTGTGCGCACATGTGTCTACATTTCATCTTCCTCCTGTCCATCCTCTCTGCTTCTCTCTTCTGTTCAATCACATCTTCCCCATCTAGCGGTTAGCGAAGAGGGAATTTGATGCTGCGGTGATTTCTATCACCTGTCTGGGATGGAAGAGACATCGCTGCTCAAGGAGAGAGTCGCGGCATTCCATGTGACTCTCCCGACAGCCCTACACTATGGCATTATCCACTCTGCTTTACAAGAGGAAGTTGTGTCTAATTTGGTCCTAACCGGGACCGGCCAGGCTCCCTGGGCAGGGTGGGAGTGGGACTCAGCTCAACAGAGGAAGCCTGCTGTTCACCTCCGCCATCTCTGACTGCAGGCCGTTAGCGCCCCATGCCAGAGGTTACGAGAGATCTCAGGAGCTGAGCGTTGTGGCACATCCCTGTGATCCCAGCACTCTGGGAGACTGAGGCAGGAGGATCACAAGTTTGACCCCAGCCTGGGCAACTTCATGAGTTAGTGAGACCCTGTTGTAAAAGTAAATAATTCTGGTGATAAACAGGGCCGTAGTTGTAATGGCCACCGTTCATCGTGCTAAGGTCAGCAGGCACAGCCTGGAGGCGTGTCCCGCCCCGGCCTCTTTTCTTCTCCACAGAGTGACAATCATAAGGGTTTTCACTGGCTAAGGGAGCTGTGGGGACTGCGGGAGGGACGGAGTGGAGAGAGGCAGTGAACCAGAGAGCCCGCAGTGTCCTCGTGGCCGCGGGTCAGTGGCAGGACTCGACTCGGGATTACTTCACTGCTGCGGAGCTGAGACCACCCAGGGTGGCGGCACAGCCCTGTGTTTTCAGTGCAGATGTGGGCTGTGGACCCTGAGCAGCTGCCCACAGCCCCCTCTGTTCCTCGCTGCTGTGCAGGACCCTGCGCCTGCCCGGGGCTGCCCCTTCCCTGACCTCCCAGCGCCTCAGACTCAGCCCTCACAGTGGATGCCCAAAAGCAGCTGTGGCTGGTGGGTTTGGTAAAGCACGTGACTGTGGCATTGCACCGGTCAAGGGTGTGGGAAGTGCTGAGGTTTGGCCTCTTGATTGGTCATAAAAGAAGCTATCCAAGTAAATAGCTCAGGGGGTGCTCAGAAAGTACCCACAATGCACTGATTCCCTTCCTGAAAAATAGCATCACTCAGAGTCACACACAGATGTCTATTTTCTTATTCATGCAAAAGCCACCCACACGTACATCCTAGATGCTCAAATGATTGTTGAAGTCAGTCGCGCACTGTTTGATAAGCAAAAAATTGATTTTGATCCCTGCTCCTGGTGAAAATGCATGGACAGGTATCACGACCCTCCCACCAGAAGCATATGTTTAATTTATAGACAAGATACATGAAACTATGGCCTTTAAGACACTGGCCATCAGGCAGCAAGGACAGTGACCTCTAAGAAGAGAAGCTACAGAGCCCCAAAGACCTGAACAGTTCAAACTGCCACCCATCATCTCACTGTGCCCCTGAACAAAATTCATAGGTGTTTGTAGGAACACAAATATATCTGGCACCTGACAAAGCAAAGTTCTCAATATTTCAATCCAACCCCAAATGACAAGGTATGCAAAGAAGTAGCATACTATAACCCAAAATAAGCGGAAATAAGGCAAAATCAACTATAACCCAAAGACAGCGGAAATAAGGCAGGAGGTAGCAGTGGCTGACAAGGGCAGCAGCAGTTTTTATAATTGTATTCACATCCTGGGAAAGTTAGAGAAAGGGTAAGCATGATAATATATTTCATCTTCAGCAAGATCTGAGATAAAAAGTGTAATGAATAAGTTAACGGCACATAGGTGTTTCAGAAGAAAAGATTGTGGAACATGAAACCATAACAGCAAAAAGATACAAAATGAAACAGAGAATAAAGAGTGGGAAATCACCAAGGAGAGGCACAGAGGGGGTAGAAAAATTCAAGGGGCCACTGTGTGTGCAATTGGAGCCTCAGTGGGGAATGGGAAGGGACAGAAAAGTACTTCAAGGAGTAATGGCTGAAATGTTTCCAAATTTGCAAAACTATAACCCATGATGCCACAAACCCAAGCAGAAGAAAAAGACAACTACACCAAGGCATGTGGTGACCAAATTGTTTAAAACCAAACATATCCCCAGAGCTGAAAAAAACCAAAACAAAACCAACAAAAATCCACCAATTTAAAGAGAAAAATCTTAAAACGTTACAGGCGGTCAATAAGGATGACAACCAATTTCTTATCAAAATAATGTGAGTGATGAGACAGTGGAACCACCAAGGTGGGTAAGTGTAAAGGGCAACTTTCTCAGAATTTGCGTCTTTTTAAAAGGCAATTGGCTGTGCAGAGCAAAATAGCACAAAGGCTGAGAGAAGAAAGCTAGGGATGCACTTTCGTGAGGTGCTTGTGTGTGAAGTGCTGCTCTTCACTTGTAGTCTTCTGGGGTCTGGTAAAGATGTGTGTTCCATGTGGTGAAGCAACCACTAACATAACAACATAAGACACAGCCAATAACCTGACAAAAGAAGACACAGTGACCTGGAAGTGTAATAATACTTGGTCAATAAAAAGAGAAGACAGAAAAAGAGAGAAAAGGAATGAATAATGGATGGGACAAATAGAAAATAAATAGCAAGATGGTAGATTTAAACTCAGTTATATCGATCACCATATTAAATGTAGATGGCATAGATCCAAATTAAAAGGCTGGATTGTCAGATTGACTAAAAAGCAAGGTCAACTCCGTTCTTCGTATAGAGGAATGTGGTTTAGATATGCAGACACAAACAGTTTAATTGCACAAGGTAAGGAGAAGATAAGCTACACAGACATGGATGAAAGGAAGCTAACATTCAAAAGCGTGGGTTCACCCTGATGCTGAGCTCTCTCCTCGCCACCAAGGCCCTTGTGTGCCTGGAGCCTGAGAGGCTAGCAGCGCCCTGACTTTGCTCTGGTAGACATGGTCCTCTTCAAAGCTGGGACAGCTGAAACCAGGGACGCGGCTCAGGAGAGGACCATCTCTGCAGGCCGCTGCGCACCCTCCAGCCTCCTCCTCACATCAGGCGCTCAGAGAGCAGGGAGGAGGCTCCGGCTCAACTGGTTTCCCCAGCACCAAACCAGGAGTCTGGGGGCAGAGCCCAGTGTGTCCACAAACTGCTCCCAGCCAGGCCAGCCAGGTAGCCCAGCCCTGCTCTGCAGTAGCCATCCTGGGCTGAGGCTGGAAGGGCACCGGCCATCTGGGGCCATTCCCTCTGTGCCAACGCAGAGGGAAGCAAGGCGCCCACCACAGACTCATCTTGGACCCCTGCTCTTCCCCCTGTTAATGCCAAATCCTCACCAAGCCCAAAGTCAGGGGACAGGGAGGCATGTGCCACCTTCCGAGGAGGGGGCTTCAAGGCCCAGGACAAATGAGTGGATACGGAGGAGGAAGGGGATCAGGCCTGTCCTTGGCTCCGCTATTCAGCACTCCTCACATCTCACAGTTGAGTGAGCTTCCCGGGTCACGGGCCTGGCTGTGAGAGGAGCCTTGACACCATGCTAGTGTCCTGTTCCCATGTTGCCCCACGACGGAGCCGGACGGTTGCTGTTCTGGGCCAGGTTCAATAGTACAGAAGGAAAACACAGTCCCCAGACATGGCCCACCTGCTATGCTGTCTTATGCCAAAGTCTGATGGTGGCAACAACAGCCTCAGAGATGAATCTTCTAGATGCTAGCAGACATTGTTTATTGACATCTCAACATCTGAGCCCCCTTCTTTTTTGCTAATGGAACCCCAATTTTGTGTAGGCATTGTGGGGAGGCAATGTGATTGGACAGTGGATAGATGGATAGGTGGATGGATGGACAGATAATGGATGGACAGGTAGAAGAATGGATGGATGGCAGGTGGATGGATGGATGGATGGACAGGTAGAGGAATGGATGGATAGATGGACAGATGATGGATGGACAGGTAGAGGAATGGATGGATGGACAGGTAAAGGAATGGATGGATGGACAGATGATGGATGGACAGGTAGAGGA
>NW_004624746.1:2524533-2655768 GCF_000247695.1 Heterocephalus glaber
GATGGACAGGTAGAGGAGTGGATGGATGGATGGATGGACAGATGATGGATGGACAGGTAGAGGAATGGATGGATGGGGTGGATGGATGGACAGGTAGAGGGATGGATGGATGGGTGGACGGATAGGTAGAGGGATGGATGGGTGGATGGATGGGTGGATGGATCCTGCTTGGTCTAAGCTGAGCATGGCTCCCCTGTCCTTTTCTCTAGTAACTGCTATGCCCTTTCCATCCCTGAGTGTTTCCGGAAATTGAGCCAATCATCCTATTTCGCAGCTCATCCTCCTGAGCTGAGCCTCCTGCACGTGCAATAGTGAAGGCGGTGCTGGCCCAGTGACCCCACCCAGTCCCCTGCTCAGAGGAGCAGTAGAAGCGGCCTTGGCAAGGCCTGCTCAGTGTCAAGCCCATCTGACCGCCCCGGGTGTCCCTTCCGGGATGCTTCTTCCAATCCCGTCAAACCTGGGGCAGGGGTGGCGATCCTGACAGCTTCTCTCCCCAGAGCTGCTCTCCTCTGGGTCCTGCGAGGAGTCACGATAAAGCTGGCAGGCGGAACTGGGAGGCTGCGAAGCCTAATTAAGCCCCAGGACCGAGGCCCTTGGACTCGAGAACATTCACCGCGTCCCACTATCTGCTGGGGTGGGGGGGAGTCCGCACCGCGTGGCAGGAATGTGGGGAGTGAGGGCCTGGGAGCCGGGGCTGTGGAGTTTGCCCTTTGGGTGGGAGGGCATCCAGGCCAGGGCAGCTGGGCTGGGTCTTTCCCACAGGGCTCCTCTCCTTCGCATATTTCCCTATCACCTCATCTCCTGCTCTCTCCACGCCCCCATCTTACACTCTCTCTGCTTCTTGCCCAGCCGCCTTATCAATCTCTGTGACTTGTCTGAGCCTGCTGGGCCCTGCCCCCTGCCCTGCATCTCTCTCTGCCTCCTCCTCATCTCTCTCCCTTCTCCCTCTACCCCTCCGGGTCTCATGATCAAATGTGACTCGCCAGTGCCTCAAGGGGCCAGGCCACTGCCCTGTGAGCAGCAGGGTTGTGAGTCGAGCCCCGTGTGCCCTGCAGACCACTGTCTCTGTTCTCACTCTGGCTCAAGCCTCCATCTGACTGAGAGCAAGGGCCCCAGAGTGCTCAGGAGACCAGAGCCAAAAGATCCTGCCGAGAAGCCACTTCTGAGGCCCCTGGGGCTGCCATCCATCTCTTCCTGTCCCCGAGGCCACACTCTGAGCTCTCACATCCGGAGGCTGAGCTGCCTTGCATCCACGCTGGGGCTGCATGACTGAGACCATGACTGTGGGCTCAGTGGTGGGTGCTGTCCGGAGCCTGCACAGCAGCGGGAGCAGCAGGAGGTCCTGCGAGGAGCCCGGGCCTCTCGCCCCCTCTGCAGTTTCCCGGGTGCAGGCTGCTCTCAGCCATCCTCGGCTGGTAGCCTCCTCCTGCGGCCTGTGCTTCTGCCAGTGCCACTGCCCTGTGCCCGGGTGTGATCCTTGTAGGTCACAGCCATGTGAGACCCCAGGCCCCGAAGTCAAGCGTCCCCAAGGGTCCTGTGCTAAGGGCTTGGTCCCCAGGGCGGCTGGCACTCCTGGGAGGGGCGGGCTCGGGCGTGTGCCCCAGGGTCACCTGCCCAAGACTGTTGCCTCAGGTGTTTCCCTGCAGTGACAGAAAGCCGGCCGCACAGGGCCACATACGCCGGGGACCTCATCTTACTTAGCGACATCTGCGAAGATGCGATTCCCACACCAGTCACACATGCAGGGGGCATGTGACCGGGAGGGGAGGCCACTGTCCAGCCCAGCAGAGCACAGGTGAGACAGCAGCGACTGGACCTCCCTGAGCCGCAGCCCTTGTCCCCGAGCTGAGGTGACGGCGCCCTCCATGGGGCTCTGGCCAGGACTCTGTGGGCACAGTGCCTGGCTCACGTCGGACTCAAACAGAGGGCTCATGGGGACAGCGCCTTGCCACAGTGTGGCGCAGTGCGTTGTGGTGTGCCACGGTGACCCAAGGGCCTATTGGCCGGTGCCCCCGAGCCCCTCCTCCAGCCGGGAGCCTCAGGGCCCTGGCTTATCCTAGTGCTGGCAGACAGATGTGTCCTGTGAGACAGCAGAGTGCCGAGTCCCAGGAAGGCCTCAGACTTGACCCTCAGTGCTGCCCTGGCCGGACGCGGGGACCGAGCTGGGTCTTCGTGGGGAGGCCAGGTGTGTGCTGCCAGGGGCTCGGGGTCCTGCGGGCCTAGTGGGGGTCCAGCCAGGTCCTCGTTCACAGCCTGGCTGCGGACACGGGGCAGAAGCAGCCTGCGCCCCAGTTCACCACCTCCCAAAATGACGGCTGGAGCCCCAGTCCCCGACGGCGAGGGAGGAAAGGCGCTGATGCCGGGGTCAGGTGGTCACCTGCCAGGTCTCCACCTCCCTCCAGCAGTAGGGGGATGGAGAGGCAGACAGCGAGGGAAGGGGTGGGAGGCCAGGAATGGTGGGGGCAGAGCCGGGCTGGGGCCACAGCGAGCACGGCCTAGCCATCAGATCTGCACTCCGTAGGAGAGGACCTGCAGCTGAGGCAGCAGGGTGTCCTGGCAGAGGATTCAAGATGGAAACCGAGCCAGGGCCGGCACCAAGCCAGAGGCAGCACCACGTGCTTCTGTGGGTGACTGGGCCTGTGGTCACACCGGTCACCGTCAGCAATGGCGCCCAGGCCGATGCAGCTTCAAAGCTGGACGCCTCTGCCTCCAGGGGCCCCCAGCGGAAGGGAGCTGAGGGGTCAGGACCCCCGCTGGTCAGGGCACAGCCTCTGCCTTCCCGCGGATCTCCCCCACCTTCTTCCTCAGGTAAGAGGCTGAGCAGGGTCGCTGCCTTTTCCCAGCCTGCTCCACACTGCAGCAGGGCCCAGGTCTCCCACCAGGGACAGCCGGGGGGCCACAGTGGGGGACAAGGTGGACGGGGAGGGATTGAGGACCCTCAGCCCCTCTCAGCCTCTGCTCACGCTTGTGCCCCCAACCCTTGGGCCCTCGATCTCATCGCGGGCTCCCCGTCCTTGGGGATCCACTCTCTGTGGAGATGGTGTCATCCCTGCTCTCGCTGGCAAGCGTCCCTGTGTCCCCGCCATTCCGTATGTCATTGCCCCTGGGCCCCACCCCAGGTCCTGCCCACTTCCTGTCCTTCAGATGTCACCCGAGCTGGAAGACACCTTGTGGCACTTGGGACCACAGCATCCTGGACCTGACTGCCTTCGGGGAGCAGCCCATCTCCCCTGGGGGCAGAGTCGCCTTCCACCCCGCCCTCAGGCCCCCCAGACCCGAGTCCACACCTTCCGCGGTGACTGAGGTGAGACCCAGCCCTCCTCGGGAGATCACGGTCCACAAGCCACGCTCCTTTCTGCTGGGACTCCCGGTTCCCACCGACGGCCAGGTCGCTGGCCTCCCAGCCCTGCCTGTCCCCGCTCCAGGACACCTGTCCGGCAGGAACCTCTTCCAATAAACACCCCGCCAGGGGCCACAGCCCGGCTGGGGAGGAATCCATCCGCCTAGCTCCGGATGTCCTGGACAGCGGTCCAAACACTTCCTTCCACGGCTGTTAGAAAAATGTCATACTCCTCCAGCCAATTCCTTTTTCCTTTCACACGGAGAACCATCCTGAGAGCGATTTCCGAAAAGTCAGAGCAACCTGGAAAGACTCCCAGGATTTAGCAGTCTGACGACTCTCTCCATCCACCCTAATTCCCCTCATGTTTATTCTACAGATATTTCTTGTGCCCGTGCTCAATAAATAACACCCTGGCCGCTGGATTTAGCGCTGGACGGTCCTCTCCCCGGGCTGTGCTCTGTGAGCCTCACCCTTTAGCAGGCTCAGCCCATACGCGGCCACGGTCAGCAGGAGGCTGGGCATCGGGCTGGTCCTCGCCTGTGATGTGACACCGGGCGTCGGGACCCTGTGTCTTCGCCACGCTTGGTCCTGATTTGCTCTCTGAGTGCGGTGGACTCTGTCGTGCTCAGGTGGAGGGGCCTAGCACGGCTGCCTGGACGGAGCCCATCTGCCCTCGCCTGCTGTACTTGTGTGCCGCAGCTGCCAGCCCGGCCCTAAGCCCACAGTGAGGCCACAGACGCCCCAGGGTGGACCCCGTGCAGGGTGAGCCCTGCCAGGCCTCGCTTTTGATGGGCAGGAGTGGCCTCCTGGGGGCAGAGTGCTGGGGTTGGGCACAGTTAGCCTGTGCCGTGTCACCCCGCTTCACCCTGTGTACCGGAGGCCATGGGCACCTGAGGGCATGTGGGCGCCCTGCTGCGCTTCCTTGGTGGTCAGAATCAATGCCTGGGCCCAGCACCGGGGAGACCCACGCACTGTCCAGGGACGGAAGCCACCTTGTCTGGTTCAGAGGAAGGGGTGACTCCAGGACCCCACAGCCAGCACTGCTGAGGGTGAGGAGTCGCACCCAGAACCTCAGGCTGCAGGAACAGAGGTTGAGCCGCATCTCTGGGTGCGCTCTGGGGAGGAAGTGCTTCCTGGGGTCCTCACAGCCATCTGCTGTCCCCTCTGCCCAGGAACCCCTTAGCAAGGACTACATGGTCCACGGCCTGAGGCATTGGGAGCTCCCCACTCCATGCCCCGCCTGGGGTGTCTGCATCCCACAGCTCTGCACCCCAGGGCAGGCAGGACTGACAGTGGCAGCATCGCCCGCTCTCCACACGTGGGTGTGGAGACTCTGGGGTTGACACTTGGCCAGTTGGAACCAGCAGGGGACAGCTGAGCAGAGGAGTATAAGGAGGCCCTTCCGAAGTGTGGCATGGAGTTGCAGCAGGGTGTGCTGCTCAGCTGGGGGGCATGAGGCAGGGGGACCAGGATGCCAGGGGAACCACAGCACGGAGGGGTTGGCAGAAGGAACTTCCGTCCTGCTCTCCTGGGCCCACGATGGCTGTGGTCAGGGAAAGCCACATGGAAGGAGCCAGGAGCCAGGTAGAACAGGAGGCAGGGGCGACGGAGGACGCGGAGGGAGGGAGGGAGGTCGCCCACCTGACACGAGGGAGGTTTGGAGCCTTGGACTTTATCAAGGAGCGCGTTGGGGTTGGGGGCCGGCCTTGCCTCCTTGCAGTGGGTTCTAGTGAGGGCCACCTGTCCCCAAAGCATTCTGGGAGCATCAGTGAGGCCGCAGGGCTGGGAAATGCCGAGGGTTGGGCCCACAGCCACAAGGAGGTGAATCATCAGGGAGCAGAGGATGCCACCAGGGTGTTCTTGGAGGGCTTCCTGGAGGAGGCGGCTTCCGGTGCTCAGAAGTAGAGGGCAGTTTACAGTGGGCACCGGGGGAGACGCTGGAGGCAAGGGGGACCCTGGGTGACCGCAGGGGACAAGGACGACTGCCCAGCTCAGGGCTCTGGGAGATGCATGGTCAGATGAGCGCCAGGAAGACCCGGGGAGTAGCCTTTCCGGGCAGTGGGGAGGCGAGGCAGGGTGCTGTCCCTAGGGCCGCCTCTCAGCACCCATGTTCTATTGTGAGTCCGGGGCGCTCTGAGCAGAGCGTGAGATTGCATTGCGTCTATCCAGAGGGGTGGGAACCTTTCTAAGCGCCGTTTACCCCTGCCCCAAAATATGTTCCCAAGGCTGCTGGCCCAGCCCAAGTGCTGGTGGCCCGAGGCGGCTCCCTGCTATTTTCGAGCCCAGTGTCTAGGTGCACCTTCGCCCCGGGGTGTGTGTTTGTCTTGGCGGGGTGCTGCAGGAAGGCCGCCCTTGCCTGGGATTATTCTTCATTCCTCTCCCACTCCCCTCCAGGGCCGGACTGGAGAAGAAGTGTATTCATCAGCCGGTGGAATTCAGCCCCTGGGTTACTGGCTCCTTTCCTCCCCGTGTAATCACCCGTGTAATCAATCATGGAAATCTCACCTTATCTGCATGGGGCTGCTGTGGCACAGCTGGGTTTGGAGGGACCCGGCCCAAGGTGCACAGGGCGGGAGCAGGGCCGGAGGTTCTCGAGGCTTGAGGAGGGACATTCCGGGCGTGGGATTCTGTCACCGGCTGGTGACAAATCCGAGGCCCTTCCCCGAAGTGGCCGCAGGACACACAGTGGTCTCCACCCATCTGGGAACTCTGCTCCCCCTGCACGGCCACCCTGCCACTGCCTGAGAAGGCCCTGACTGTCCTCACTCCGCTCTGCCCCGCTAAGCCTGGCACGGCCTGGTGGGCAGCTTCTGCCCCGTGGATGGAGCATCGCCCTGAGGGGGGACAGTGAGAGAGGCTGGAAGGCCGGGGTCACTCGTTGGCCTCGTGGGACACAGCCCCGCCCGGCCTGCGTTCCCTGCCATGCTGCCATGCTGCCCTGCAGCCCACGCGGCTGGTGTTGGTGTGAGGTATGAGTGCCACTGCCCAGCAGGGAGGGGTTTCGGGGGTGAGGCGAGAGTCCAAGGGTCGCTGAGCTGAGTCCTGAGAGCCACCAAGGACAGAGACAGCAGTAGCCTCACTCCCCCAGGACCCAGGGGAGGCAGGCAGGGTCTTTCCGACCCAGCGGGGCTTGTGTGGAGCTGAAGGAGGCTTCAGTCTCCGGAGTGCAGCAGCTGCGGGCACCTGGTCGGCCCTGCAGCTGCGGGCACCAACTGTCTCTTGCTTCTCTGCTTTCCCTCGTCCTCCCTGACTTCATTCCCAGGCCGCTCAGTTTGGCTGAGGCTCCCGGGGTTTGATGTGCGCTGTTTGACACCCAGGTGACAGGTGACAAACTCCAGGGCCCTCCGTCAGGAAGGCAGAAGAGAAGCAGCATTTGCCAGTTCCCTCAGCCTGCAGGGCTTCAGCTCTGTGAGTCCACCTTCTTCATCCACCGAGTTTTTCCAGCTTGGAAGGAGGATAGCAAGTCGGGCATTCCAGGGGCCTCAAGAGGCCTGGACCTGAATCCCAGCCTCCAGAGCCCAGGGAGGGCTGGCCTGGCCCCTGCGGTGGGGCTGAGGGTTCGGAGTCCGGGGAGCAGGGCAGGGACCCCTGGTCCATGCCCACCCGAGACTCAGTTTCTCCCGTTAAACGGCAGAGTCAGTATCCACCCAGGGGGGCTGCTACTGACTTCCAGTACCTAAACCCTGAACAGGGTTTCAGAACCACAGTGGGTCAGAGCGAAAGCTCGGTAAAGCCCTGCAGCCACTATGTGCTTATCATCATCTTTATTCCTGCTCTGGGCTGGGCCGCCCGCCTCCCCAGCTGGCCTCCCTCGGGAAGGTCTCTCCTGCTCCTAACGTTCCCAGCCACAACACAACACGCACTTGGAGCTCCTGTGTACTGGGTCACAAAGAGTGCGTTAGACGGAACTGGTACAGTGCTGGGATTCCTGAAATATGGAAGGATCGGTTTCTTGGTTTGTGAATTGGGCTGCAGTAATTGTTCTCACCCTGATAGGCTCGTACCTGGCTGTCTATTCTGAGATTCTTTCCTTTTAGTGATTTAGATCTTTAAAAAGCAAAACAAACACCCTCCCCCCAACAAAGGACCCCACAAAGGCAGGTGTGGTGGCACACACCTGTGACCCCAGCACTCTAGGAAGCTGAGGCAGGAAGATCAAAGTTCAAACCCAGCCTGGGCAACTTAGCAAACTAGTGAGACCTTATCTCAAAATTTAAAAAATAAAATTTAAAAGGCTGGGGAAGTAGCTTAGTACAGTGGCCCTGGGTTCAACCCCCAATACTGAAAAACAAAGCAGAAAAGCTGAAGTAAGAAGATGAAAACCACCAGACACACCCAGCATCCAGAACCCACTGTCTCAAGTCACACCTGAGCACCTGGGTCAGGAAGTGGTGCCAGGTGGTGTCCCCAGACGGGGTCCCCAGGAGGTGGAGCAGGAAGGACTGGAAGGCCGGGGCGTGGGAGCTCCAGCCGCACCATGGAGCTGGTCCCTCTGAGCCGAGGGCTGAGGGCCCAATGTGTGTCCCCGGATTCCTGTGTTGAAACCCGGCCCCCGCGCGATGGTGATGGGCTAAGGAGGTGGGTGGGGCCCACGGAGGCCCCAAGAGCTCCTTGGTCCCGTCCACCTCACGGGTGCAGCAGAAAGATAGCAATGTGTACTCCGGGGCCCTCATCAGACTCTGACTGCCGGCACCATGACCTGAGACTGACTGCAGACCGGACCGGGCTGCCTCGAGTCATGCTCCGTAGCTGCCTGCCCGTGAGAAGCCCTGGGCTGGGTGCTCCGCGGCCACAACCCAGAGGGACCAAGAGTCGGGTGGGTAGGGAGCACCCCAGCTCCTGTGAGAGGGGCCTGCGGGTGAAGGGCCCAGGCAGGCGTCCAGAGGCCTGCAGGCCAGCCTGCCGCTCCCCCAGGGTTAGGTTCCCTAGGTTGCTAGGTTTGGGGTGATTCGTCACCCAGTGACAGACGACAACACACAGACTGACAGATGTCCTCACTGCTGCTCTGGCAACAGCCAGGGCAGGGCTGGCACAAAGGGTTCATTCAGATCATAGTTTGTTTTGTTTTGTTTTGTTTGAGATAGGGTTTCACTCTGTAGCCCAGGCTGGCCTCAAAACTGTGGTGATCCTCCTGCCTCAGCCTCCCGAGTGCTGGGATCACAGGTTTGAGCCACCACACCCTGCCATAGTTGTTGAATAAACAAACGAACACATGAAGTAAACAGTATTAGAAAGAACTGGAATATCACACCACGCCTGAGTGGAAGCAGGAGACCTGAGTCACTGGCAGACGCAGGGTGCAGACTGGCACCGAGCCCCTGGCCCACGCTTGCCCAGCTGGGGGCTGCCCTGTGGACTGTGACCAGGCTCTGCGGGGTCTCTCTGACCCCATCCTTTCCATGGCTTCCGCCTGGCAGATGCACCTGGGTGCCCACTGCGTTGCATGGGGAGCCAGGAAACAGAAGAAGAGAAGCAAAAGCCAAATTGGAAAGTCAGCTTTCCCAGCGGGCGCAGGGCCAGTGCCTCAGACTCGAGCCTCCGTGATGGAGAGAAACAGCCACTGAGCTGGAGAAGGGAGGTGCAGAACTCGCACACAGGGCGACCCCATTTTCCAGGTCGCCGCCATTAATTGTATTTTACTTTTTAACTGATTGCAAAGTCACACATACCTCTTGTGTAGCCCCGAACCCACGTCCTCTGCAGACCTCCTTGTCCAGGATGACACACGTGGTGCTCTGGAGCCCGCTATTGCAATCACTCGGGACAGGCGACGTCCTCACTGCACAGAGGCCACAAGCATGCGGCCCATGTGATGCAGGGAGGTGCCGGGACATTGGGCCCACACGGGGACCTGCGTGTGGGGCTGTCCCTGTCACAGAGGATATCCGGGAGCATCTGGAATCGTACCCTGAAGCATTCTAATGGATCCCAAGTGTCCCAGGACCTGCAGCCCGCTGGCCGTCGCCGGTGAGCTACAGGAACCCACTAGCCTCCCTTGCTAAGTTGCCACCGGCATGTCAGGACTCAGGGCTTCTTCCAGAGGATGAATCTTCAGCTGATAGCTGGGTTCTGTTCAATGGGCCAGGCCGTGTCACCAGCCAGCCCTCTGGCACACAAGTTCCCTGGGAGTGGGGGACCCTGCTCCTAGAGGAGCTCTGCAGGATGAGCAGCTTCACAGACTTGGCAGCGTGGCCTTCACCTTGCTGTGGACTTCCTGTGACATGCTGGGGCCCGGGCCACAAAACAATAGACGCCGCCTTGGCCCACAGCTGGAGATCACCGCGGAGAAGTTCAAGCCACTGTTGCAACCAAGCCACTCGGGGCTTGCTTGGAACGCCCAGTGAGGCCCAGGTGCCCCAGCCGGGGTCTTCTCGTCTCCGTGAGGACCTGCAGAGCAGCCGCTCTGGGCGCATCCCAAGCAGGCTTCCTGGGCAGGAAGTAGAGGGGACCCAGGCTGTGGTTAAAACTGGATTCCTGGTCCTGGCTCCTGGGCTGGCAGGAGATTTGGTGCCCACGGGCGGGCGGCTCTGCCCGGTACAGTTCCCTGCCCATGAGATGCCACGTCACCAGCGACACCGGGCAGGAAGGAGCCACGCTCACAAGTGGGTCATCGTGAGTGTGGGCCGGGATGTGGAGAATCCCACCCTGTGGTGGGAGGGGAAGGACGGCGTTCCAGAGGCCCCAGCGCCCACCCTGCGACGCACGCTCCTGAAGTTCCTGCACAGGCGGGGGGCACGCAGTTGGGCCAGAGTGGAGAGTCGCTCAGCAGGGAAGAGGAGCGGGGACGTGGCTTCCACTCAGAGGACCTGTGCAGGGGGCGCTGCGTGCCAGGAGCCAGACACGGAGCACAGGGACTGGACAAGGCCGCACTGGAGCCGCCCAGGGCAAGCTCATCGCAGAGGGGGAATCAGACCAGCGTGTGGTGGGGAACGGTGACAGACGGTACAGGTTTTCTCCGTGAGACGAAGAAACTGGTCCAGAGCGGCATGGTGGTGGCTGCCCAGCGCCGAGCTTGCTAAGGTCCAAGACTTGTGCGTCTTAGGGAGACTTGCACAGTATGTGCAAACCAAATCTCATTAAAGCCGTTTGAAAGAGAGAGGTCTGCCAGCTATTTAGGCAGAGAGGAGGTGGCATGAGAAGTCCGGTGCTGACAAATTCTCAGAGAGGTGGGCCCCAGCTGGAGGCCAGGCTGACCACTGGACACTCCCTCTGTCCCTTCGAACAACTGGACTTCAGAGGCAGATGCAGGTGGTGAGTGTGACACCTTCCCAGCAGCATGTGCTGTGGAAGCTGCCCCACACCCACCTCCTGGCAGCCTGGGGGCCAGGGAGGTGGCACAGACCCCGCTTGCAGGCAGGAAGAGCCCTTCATGCATCAGGTGTCCCTGCTGCGCTGTCTCCTTCCAAGTCCACTCGGGGTGTTGGCCCAGGCCTGGGAGCTGGGCTCAGCATCCTCCCTCGTGGCACAGTGGCTGGGTGGGCATGGACTCCTGTGGGCCAGGCCTCTCAGGTTCTGTTAATGGCGAAGCTGGGAGTGTGGCCATGACTTTCTCTAGTTTCCTCAAGATGTGGGACACTTCCCAGGCCTCCGTCCACTCCACCCCAAATCAAGCCCGGGCCCAGCTGGTGCCTACAAAGCTCTTGCTGCCATGTGCCCTGCCTGCCTCCCGACACACTGGGTCTGGGGCCCTGTGTGCCCATGCCATGCCCTGCAGGCTGGGAGCACCATCAAAGGCTGATGCCACCCCTCGAGCACCTGCCCAGGCAGGGATTGACACTGGGGTCCCTGATGATGGGGGAGGCTCCTGCTGGGCAGGAAACCTCAGCCTCAGGGTGGGGAACACAGAGGGAGGAAGTGTGGACTCCTCAAAACCTCCACACCCTCACTCCATCTCCAAAGCCAAATGAACTGTATTTCAAACCCTGTTCCCACTCACTTGTCGGTCCATGACTGTATTAAAGAGACTTGGACATTAAAGCTATGGCCCTCTCCACTTGGGCTTGGGGTAGCTGAAGTCACCAGAGAAGGAAGGGATGGCCTCTGCTTTTGGGGACTTGGACCCCATGCCGGACTCTGGCTGAGTGACGCCTGAGCCCCCAGAGCTGCTTGCCTTTGGTCCGGGCTTGGGCTGCTCCTGAAGAGGCCATGGCCACTGCACACTGGGCTCCCCCAGAGCAGCATTGCCCAGGTCTGGCCTCTGTCTTCCTCCCTCAGGGGTCAATGACAGTGTGCCCTTGGCACCAAGCACATGCAAATGTCCCGAAGACACTGAGCATGTGGAGACCTCCTTGGAGACACTCAGGGCCGGTGCTGGGAAGACCCCAAGAGAGTCCCCCACTCTCCAGGCTGCTCCTGCCAAATCTGGCCCTTTCTAGGGACTTCGATCAACACCACAAGGTATTCCCAAGAGGAGGAGAATCAGTAGTGCTGGCCATGAGAGTAATAGTAGCCAAATTAGCACAGGTAAGTGAGCAATAGCAATAGCAAGGATACCTAAGTGTACACCATGGGGTGTGGGGCAATTTTCCTAATTCTCATAACAAGTGCTAATTCTGCTGCTTAAAACTAAGGCACAGAGACACAAGTTCACCTGTCCCATCTGGTTCTGGAGTTGGCATGCCTTACTGCTATTCAGGTGTCTGGCCAGCATATGCAGTGTTTCCTCACGGGAAACCTGGACATAAGGAATGCTGTATGAAAGCCAGTGTGCGGTAGTATGTGTCGTACAATTGGAAGGATGTCTAGCACACTCAGCACTCAGTACCTGGTAGTTTTCATCATCAGTATGACCACCATCCATCATCACCATCAACAGCACCATCACTGTCACCATCCTTGTCATCTTACATTCTTCTTCAGTCTTGTGATTGAATCTTAGAGGTAACCTGCAAGGAAAGAGAAAAGTGTACCATAAAGAGCATCGGGCTTTGTGTCAGGCTGATCTGAATCTGAAATCTCAACCCTGACGCACAAACATTGCTTTCCTTTGGACAAGTAGCACAAATTCCAAGTCTTATTTTCCTTCTTTGTAAAATGGGATTCCCAAACACTGATTCGTAGAGTTGTTGCAAAGGTTAACTGACATAAAGTATATAAAGTTTCTAGGATAGAGTAGGTACAAAATAAATGGCAGCTGGGATATGATGACGATGGTGATGTGATGCCGGTGATAATGGTAATGAACGATGGTGATGGTGACAGTGATGATGGTGACTGATACAGGCTGAAACATCTGTCTCCAGCAGACTTGAGATAAAATTACTCACATTTGCTTCCTATCAGCAAATGACTCTTCTGTCATGCTGTAAGAATGTGGTCTAAGGCGTCACAGACCTACTGCAGGGATAACTGGTTCTTATTTGTCATTTGCCATGTGAGAATGGTGTGGAAAGAGTGCAGCAGCAGAACTGGGAGCTGGGACAGTCACCTCACAGGAGACTGGACTGTCCTGCACCTCACAAGAACGTAATGAAACCCATCAAGCCCCACACATTTGCAACGTGGAAAGGGGATATTTTCTTTTTGAACGTTTCTCAGGATAGCAAGCACATACACGTTCCCTTAAAAATTAAGTACTAGCTGAAGTTTCTGTCCTATTTTGCAAAAAGCAGCAGAATGAAGGATACCTTGATGACATGCAAAATAGCATTATTTTAGTTTCCAGCCTTTGGGTTAAGTGGGAGTAATAAGGATACATGTGTTTGTGAGTGTTCTACCTTGGTATTCCCTATTCCTGATGAGTCACCCACACCAGGTGACCCAAAAAACACAGACTTGCAAAGCAGAGAGTGGCTGAGTGGATGGGGAAGTGGGGGAGAACCAGCTGGCTGTGGCTGCTTTAATAGTAACATAAACACAGACAACAGCCCCAGCAGTTTCCGTCCCTTTCTTTGCCAAGTGGGATCCCTTTGGAGAACTTTATTTTGCCTATTTGTGTATTATTCATTTACCCAAAATTGATAATAAAATAATGCTTACTTATTTACACATTCTATAGGTTTATTTATAAAGCACTTGCTATATGCTGGAACATTTTATCTATAGCAATACATGAATCCCAGCATCCTGCTTGCCCAGGTTTTATGATCATTCTCCTTTTGCAAATAAAAAAGGAAGCACTTAACTTGCTCTAGAGATATGACTGCATCAATCTAAAATCATAGACACAGTAGATTATTTATTGCAATACTATTTTTAAGAGCAAAGGATTAGCAACTTAATGGCAAACAAAGAAGTGCTGTTCAAATGAAGCACAGTGCACATTTTGAGTGGACATAAAGCTGATGTTAAAAGAGTGAGGCAGAGACCTACAGGTGGGCATGGATGCTGGCATCAAGTGGGGAAGAAAGAACAGCACTTTTTCCTGGATATGTTTTGGTTACATCTGGGAGGATAACCAAGAAAATGGTACTGCGGGCGCCCCCTGGAGGGGACTCAGGCTGGGCATGTTAGTCAGCGGAGGCCAGGCTGTGCTGCAGTAACAAACAGCACAGATGATCACGGGTCGGCAGTGTCCCCTGCTCACCCATCTCCCAAGAATCAAGGCTGCCAGGGCTTCTGCCTCTGCTGCCAAGCTGGTTCCAGACCACAGGGTGAGGGAGCCCTGCGGGGCTGGAGAGGACGTGGGACTGCTCCAGCCTGCAGGCAGCTCGCATCCCTTCTGCTCACAAGTCCTCAGCCAGTGCTCATCTCGTGAGCTCCTCAGCCACAGTGGAGCCTGAGGTGCGAATCCAGCAGTGCCCAGGAGGCTGACAGCTGAATGGAATGACTCAGCCGGGGAAGAAGTGCAACACCACAAAGCCCCGTAAATAATTGAATATTTGCTCATGGCATGAGTTACCCAGTACTGAGTTGAGCATGTTATAAGCTTGTGTGTGTGTGTGTGTGTGTGTGTGTGTGTGTGTGTGTTCTACCACTGAAGCTACATCTTCAGCCCCTTTTATTTTCTATTTTGAGACGGTGTCTCTAAGTTGCCCAGCCTGGGGTTGAACTTGCAGTCCTCCTGCCTCAGCCTCCCAAAGCACTTAGGTTGCAGGAGTGCTCCTCCATACCCAGCTTTGTAAGCTCTTGGCCACTTGCAGGGACACAAGTCCCACCAGGCTGGGGGAGGGAGCAGTCACTGCAGGCCATGGGGTCAGGGAAAGCACAGTGCAGTGTGCGTGTAAGGAGCACCTACTGTGCGCAGGGGAAGGAGACCTTGGCCGAGAGCCCAGGGACCTGGGTTCAAATCCCGTCTCCAGGCCTAGTTGGTTCTGCCTCTCCCTGGGGAAATGTGTGAGTGACCTGCAGCTCCTTGTGATGTCGGAGAGGTTGGAATTGAGAGCTTCCCTCCTATTGCAGTAGGCCAGGTTCTGGCGAGCTAGAAGCATCTGCACCAACGCGTCAGGCCCACGTGACAGGTTAGGAGGGATCTGGGGAAACCCTCCTTCGGGCCCCGGCCCAGCTCGAGCCTGGAGCCCAGGTCAGATGCGGGGGGAGAATGTCAGGATCTCAGGTTCGCGGAGACCTGGACGAGCGGGCTGTTTCCTGAGCTCCCTGACTTCACAGACAGGGTCAAGAGGCCTGCACAGAGTGGAGCCCACTGATCTTGGGCCGCGAGCAAGCAGCCTGCAGGCCGCAGGTGTGAACGGTCTTGGGCTATTTTGGGAGAACGTGGGCTGAACAGACTCAGGAAGTGACCTATTCCCTCGCTAGCATCCTGGAGTATTATTTTAGGCAGCAGAAGCAAAGCTTGTGAGAGAAGTCAGCTTCAGCACACCTTTAAGGCGATAGGGCACTTCCCAGGCCAGGATTTTCCTGTGAAGTTTGGGACAATTGAAAAAACCAATGTGTTCTGCAGCAAACCTCAGGAAGGCCATGTGCGGACCTCTGGGGAAGCACAGCACGCGGCAGCCCCGCCTGGCCTGACGGGGCGCAGACCCGGGGTCAGGGAGGCTGCTGTGCACCTCCGGAGAGAAGGAACTGAGGCTTTGTGCCCACTGACGGCAGTGCGGCCAACATGGGCAACTTCTCATCAGCAGGAGCGGCCAGGGCCCCGGAAAACTTGAGTTACAAGCACCAACTCGGATTTCATGGCACTGTCACACGTCACGAGCCAGCATGCGCTGTTCAGCCCTGTGCAGTGCAAAACCCGCTCACAGCTGACGGCCTCACAAACCAGCCGCGTGCCCGGGGGGCCCACTTCCTGCCACCCTGCTGCCCGCTGCGGCTCCAGATCCCCCAGGTGTGGCCCTCCGAATGAGGTAGGAATGGATGCGGAACCAGAAAGGGCTTGGTTTGTTTCCATCTCCACCAGTCCTGTCTCCACTCCCGGGGAAGCTGTGGGTGAAGCCCTCATCCCCCTGCGCACACTGGAGCCTCCTGGAGTCCGGCATGCAGTGAGCTACTTATTTGTTTGCTCCAATAAATATTTCTTGGGGGCTCATTGTGTGCAGGCCTGGAGCTCAACAAAAAAGAACAGTGAATGGTGGCTGAGAGCCACCATATTTCATTCTTTAGCATAAAACGAGGGTAGTCCCGAGCCCAGGTGGGGAGCTTCCAGGAAACTGACAGGGGCCCAGACTGTTTTCAGCCTCCCTAAAGTGTGGTCCTCCTCCTTCTGGTCCGAGATGGCTGCCTGAGCTCCAGCCATCATCTCCAAGTTTCTGACAGCAGGACGAAAGAAGTAGAGAAGAAAAGTCATGCCTTTCCCTTTAAAAAAGAAAAAAGGTTATTTTTTCAGCACAGTTCTAGATTAACAGAAAAACTGTGACCATGGTACAGAGTGCCCTGTAGCCCCTGCCCAGGTTCCCCATCATCACCATCTCCCCTCCATGTGGTGCTCAAGTTGTAATTAGTGCTGACACTGATGCGCTACGATTAACGGAATCCAGAGGCCCCTGAAATGGTGACCTGGGGACGGTTTACTAGGAGGATGTTGAGCAAGGGCCCTAACCAAGGTGTCTCCCAGGGAGTGGAGGCCACCGCAGGCAAGGGCTGGCGGGGTGGAGTCCGGGAACCCTGGCATGGAGCGGGCACAGCCAGCCTGCACCCCTGCCCGGGGCAGAGACACATTCAGCTCCCGTTGGCCCCTGCCTGGCATCTGCTGGTCACGCAGGCGAGGACATCCATTGAGACAGAGGGCAATGTGTCGGCCTTGGAGGGCCGGGAAAGAAAACGGGATGCAGGCACAGGGCTGCCGGAGCTGGTCCAGCTGGTGCTGCTGCTCCACCCCAGACCCGTGGCGGGCCCTGGTCCTTCTGGGCAGCCTGGGGCCTGCTGGCCACCCACAGCTCTGGGCTGGGTGATGCCCCACAGTCTCGTGGCCGGGCAGGGAAGGCAAGCCCTGGCGCACTTATGGACGGGAGGCTGGGGAGCCCAGGGAAGAATCCTGACTTACCCAAGGTCCCTCAGCCATTGGGCTGGAGGCCTGGGTGCCCCAGTGAGGACAGCACCTCCTGGCGGGTGTCCCCTCCCACCTCCTGCGGGTTTGGGGTCACAACTCCTAGAAGCCCTTTGGGCTGTCCAGGGCTCCGGGACTCTGAGGGCTCCATGGCCTGGGGCGGCAGAGCCAGCAGACAAGTCCCTGCAGAGCCGCTATGAGAGACACGGCCTTACAAATTGCCCTGAGCCCTAAAAGCCCCAGCAATCCGGGGGATTAGGAGGAGCCCGGCGAGCCGTGCAGGCCTGGGCCGAGAGCGCAGTGTATTTACATTTGCTGAAGGCTCCTCTGGGTGAGGGATGACAGGGCCGCCCGTGGATCAAGTGTGCTTGGCTATGTGCAGCGGCCCTGGCTTGAGGTCAGGCGTGGTGCACGGCAGGTCCCGGGCACGGCGGAGTGGGCGCCACAATGTCTGGACGGCACCTGCAGAGACCTCTGCGAGCCCCCGACCACCTCGTGTCCTTGTCCCTGGCTCCCCTCCCCGCAGCCCGGCCTGCAGCCTCCTTGGGGCGTCCACACCAGGCAAGGTCACCTCACTCAGGTTCAGACTCCTTGGCCCCTGTGGACCGCGCAGGACTTGCACAGTGCCCATCCTACACAACCAGGAAAGACGGGGTGGCGCGGGAGGCAAGCAACAGGAGCCACAGACAAATGGCCCCTTCTCCTCCTGGAACAGCAGCTTCCAGAGCTTCCAGAGGGCCCCAAAATCCAGTGGTCCGTTCTCGGTATGTGGGGTACGGCTCTCCCAGCTCCCCTCCCGCCTGCCCTGCTCTGCCCAGACCCCAGCCCTGCCAGGTTCTCCCAGGGCACACTCACACAACTTGCACACACACTTGTGCACGTGCTTAGAAACAGCTACTGTCTGGCACCCCTCGATCCCAGCCAACAGGGGGCCCCTTCCATTCCACACCACGGGGGACACCATGGGGGACACAGGCAGCTGTCCGAGGCCTGTGAGTCCTGTTTATGGAGTCTGCGGCTGAGACAGAGAAATCATTTTCCTTCTCCTCCGGCACAAACCCAAGCCCACTTCCCAGCCTCCTCTGCAGCTGGGGCAACTGAATGACGGGCTGTGACCAGCGGAGTGTGACAGGGTGACGCTGACCCTTCCGGGCCTGACCCATTGCATCTTCCACCGTTGTCTTGTTCCCCCACACTCCTCCCTCCCCGTCCGCTGTCCGAGCCTCTGTGTTGGGCTCGAGTGTTTCCTGCCCCACCCCGCCCGGCAGGGCGACCCTCACAGATGAGGCAGGGGGTGGCACAGGAACACGGGCGCCAAGCATGGAAAGCAGAAGGGCACAGGGGACCCAGCGCTTCCAGAAGTCTCGGGCCAGCCGGAGTGCTGACACCTAGAGCAGCCCTGCCGTCCCAGGCAAGAGCCCCGCAGCCGCGAGGACCAGGGAGCAACGAGGCGTCCCCGGGACACCGGCTGTCACTGCCGTTGACATCCCGTGTGGCTATCTGCAAGCCACACGAAGCCCCCAGCCTCTCTCCTTTCCAGGTCTTTCTCTCTGTCCTTCCGATGTATCTGTGTCCCTTCTCCAGCTCAAATCTGCAGGGTCCACGCAGCTCCTGGCCCTCGGGAGCCAGCTGGGGAACGGGAGAAGCAGCAGGGCATCCCGGGACTGTGATGTACAGTGGGAGTGGGCGGGTGGAGCGGGTGCCGAGAGGCCAGGTCTTCTGAGGTGTCCAGGTGGGCATCTCCTCTGCCCTACCTGGGCCTGACCGTGGATGCAGGGACACGTGTGCGGGCTGCAGACTGCGCAGCACAGACGCAGCCAGGGGGAGGTGCAGGGCTGGGGGACACCGAGGCAGCAAGGCCGTGAGGCTGAGTCCCCAGCAGGCACCGCGCAGCTGCTGTCGCCTGCAAGGGGAAGCAAGCGGAAGCCGAGCCAGGCCACGCCCCTCCGCAGCCACGGAGCCCTGGCGCCCACATCCAGGCAGTGCAGCCCGGTGCGGAGGGATTGCAAGGGCGTCAAGCAGGACCCGGATGGAGCCCAGCCAGAGAGGCCTTGCCGTCCCAGCCCGAGCAGAAGCATGAGCCTGACCTGGCCTCGGTCCGGGCTGCCCTGTGCCGAGTGTGCCGGGCACCTTTCTCTTCACTTTCACTGCAACCCTCGCATCTTCACGGTAAAGTTAAAATCCTCTCGTGATCACTCATCAAGTGGCTCTCAGTTCATTTCCCCACTGCCCAGTTCCCCTGGACCCCGGCTATTTAGGGTGAAGTTCTAAACCCAGGAAGAGCTTCCTGGACCCGAGAAGGGCTGTGGCCATGGCTTTGCCTCTGTTCCGTGGCACTGTGAGCCTCACGCAGACCCCAGCCTGGGACGGGAACAGAACTCAGCACCCAGCCTCAGCCAGCACCTGGGAACTGGTGGACATTTCCTGTCTCAGCCTCCCTGCTGTGCCACCACCTGCCTTGGCTCCGGGCTCCCCAAACCATCGTGAAGGGCAATGATTAAAGAAGGAAAGTCCGTACAGCAGGGATGGGCGGTGAAAAAACTGAAGCAGGAAACAGGAGAGTGAGGTTAGAGGATGATTAAACAGCGAGGTCTGAACACCCCCGCCAGGAGCTCAGACTTGGAGGTCAACAGGTCACATGTGCAAAGGTCCTGAGGCAGGAGTGAGGCGGGGGAGTTGGAGTCACAACCAGGAGCTCTGGGGAGAGGGGGAGGAGACCAGGTAGAGAGAGCCAGAGCGGGGGGCGGGGGGGGGCCTTGGGGCATCTGCTAGGGGCCAGCGCATCGGAGGGGGAGGGAGCAAGGGGGACAGTGGACAGACTGCCTGGGCCTGGGGAGGAGGAGGTTCTGGGGGAGCAGAGAGGACCAGAGACTGTGGGGTCACAGCAGTGCTTCAGGGGGAGCGGCAGTGGGCGGGGTGCTTTGGGATGAGTCGTGTCCCACCTGGTGCTCAGACTGTGACTCTGTTTGGAGGGGTTTTAAAAAGCCCTTAATCCCAGCACTCTGGGAGGCTGAGGCAGGAGGATCACTGCAAGTTCGAGTCCAGCCTGGGTAACTCATCAACTTAGGACGCCTTTCTCAAAATAAAAAATGAAAGACGGCTGGAGATGTCGCTCAGCATGAAGGCCCTGGCTTCATCCCCCCTACGGCCAAAATAAAACAAAATAAACAAAGACAACTCTGATAAAATTAGAGTGGCCCTAACCCAAGAGACTGTTGTCCTTACCAGAGGAGTGGACACAGCCACCCCAGGGGACGGCCCGAGCTACGCGGCAGTGGGGACATTTGCGAGCCGAGGACAGCAGCTGCCCGGCCCTGGGCCTTCCAGCCTGCACACCAGCGAGAGGAGCAGCTGCACATGGCACCTGCCTGAGGTCCGTCCTGGGCCACGCAGGCCGGCAGCAGGCAACAGCAGAGGTGACGGCTGTCGAAGTGGCCGGGCAGGGGTCAGAGGAACGGCCACTGCCTGGCCACGCGCTGACCCGGTCCCGGGATCCCGCCCAGTGCACGCACATAGGGTCGGCAGAAGGCGGGCCCTGTGGTGGCCTCTTACCCAGCAGGTGTCCACCTGGCCCTCAAGCAGCCGCCTGCATAAGGGGGTCCGTCACCGTCAGTCACCGTCAGTCACCGTCACCGGAAGCCACGGCGCACAGGACCTGACGACCAAGCGCAGTCTCTCCGGGTCCAACGGGCTGCGCCTGTCCGAGCGGGGCAGCACCACGCCTGGCACCGGCCCACACCACAGCCCCCTGGCCCCACGGTGACGGGCCCAGCCGAGCCCCAGTCCCCTCCTGATGAGGACTCCAGCTAGCATGGGGCGTGACGCCAGGAGCGGCTGACGAGGGACGCGGTCCACGTGCTGCCCGAAGCCCCACAGGCCGTTTGCGGAGCGGCTTCCGGCTGGCTCGGGTCAGGGTGAAGCTGTGTCCCCAGCTCGCCCACAGCAGAGCCGCCCTGTCCCTGGGAAGCGGCACAGCCCAGCGCCTCCGCCCGTCCTCCAGCTTCCAGGGGAACCTCGCGTGTGACTCGCTGAGTGCGGTTTTCCTTCCTCCGCAGGGCTGCGAGGGCCAGGGCGGGACTCCACCGCTGCTGCCCCAGCCTCCAAGCCTGTGAGACTCACACAGGGCCCAAGGCCGCCTCCTCCTGGGGCCCAGCTAGTCCCAGCACTCGGGAGGCTGAGGCAGGAGGGTCATCGTGAGTTCCGGGCCAACCTGGGCTCCATCTCGAGACCTGTCTCCATAAGAGAAACAAAAACACGGAGTTAAACCGTGTGGAGCTGGCTCAGCCCCGGCCCCTGGCTGGGCCAGAGGAGACCTTGGCCAACCAGGTGATGGCCGAGCAGGTGACGTCAGAGGCCGCTGGACCATGGACCCTGCTCGTGGACTCCCTGAGCCCCAGGGCACCTCAGCCCTTCTCGCCGTCAGCGGACACCTGGCAGGCTCTCAGCAGTACACACCTGGCCAGGGCTTTAACAGCTGTGCCAGCCCTGGGGGTAAACTGGAAGGAAGTCCAGGTCCCACATCATGGGACAGCTGCATCCCCATGCTTACCATACCACAGACCACAGCAGGCAGGGGTGTGACCAGCCCAGCTGCCCATGAGCAGCTGAACAGACACGGGGCACCTACACACACAGTGGAGTATTATATAGCCATAAAGAGGAACAGTGGGATTCTATCCTCTGCAGAAAATGTGGGTGGACCTGGAGACCGTGGTGCTGAGCAGGAGAGACCAGAGTGAGGAAGACAAATCTCGTGTGTTCTCCTAATGTGTGGGATCTGAAGAAGATGGCATGGAAGCGGAAGGAGATGATTTTTAGACAAGAGAAGGGACGAACGTGCTGGGGTGTAAGGGTCAGGAACGGGATGGTGGGAGCAGACCATGTGGTACACACTGAACCCCCTGAAACCTGAAACTAGGGGCAAAGGTGAGGCAGGTGCATCGATGGGAAGCGTGAGAGTAATCCCAGGGTGTCATGTGCATGTACAAATCGGCCAAAACGGAGCCCATTCATCCGCATAACCAATAAAAAAGTGCAAAAGAAGAACAAGAATGGCATGTCACAGCTAATAAGCCAGCAAAAATAAAAGGTTAAAACGTAAAAATAAATTTAAAAAATAAAGATGACAACACAAACCAGAGGTGATGGCATACACCTGTGATCCCAGCACTGTGGAGGCTGAGGCAGGCGGGTGGCAAGTTTAAGGCTGGCCTGGGCAGCTCAGTGACTTAGTGAGATCTTGTTTCAAAATAATTTTTTAAATGCCGGGGATGTAGCTCAGGGCAAAGGCCCAGGGTTCAGTTCCCAGCACTGAAAGAAAAGGAAAAAAACCAACTCCTACAGCAAAGTCCCCTGCACCCTGGGCTGCAGAGCTGCAGCTGAGAGGGGTCTGGTGGCCGGGCCTCGCGGGCAGTGACCTTGGGACTCTGGTCTGCCGCAGATGGACGGACGCCACCCTACACCTCAGTCCTGGCTGGCTTATCTCAGGCCCCTAACGGGAAGGGGAGGTATTTACAAGGGGAGAAGTCGGGGCTGGCCGCCAGCCACCTCACATCCTCTGCAGAAGGCGAGGGCTTTTTTCAGACTTCCACGTTCTGTTGGGCTGGAGAATCGCATTTCTGACACAGGAAAAGAACAAGTGAAAACGCCGATCGTGACGGCAGGGTTCAGGCGGCTCAGGTCGGGAGAGGAGCAGGAGGCGGCCAGTGCTGCAGAGGCCCACGGAGGAGCCGCCCTGGACTGACCGGAGCTGTATGCAGGCTGGCGGGCCCTGAGCAGGGCAAAGTAATGGGGTGATGCTGTGACCCCGAAGCAGCTTTGTGGGGCTGGATCTGCAGCCTGTGCCCTCGGCAATGGAGGGGCAGCCCTCCAGTCTCTGGGGAGATGATCTTAAAGTGAAGAACTACTACAAATAGTCCCATCCCTCGGCTTGGTTAAATCTCACCCCATAGCAGAGACACGAGCAGACAAGGGTGCTCAGAGGTGTGGGTGTCTGAAGCCCCATGGGGAGAGGGAGATCCTGGGGTCTCCCAGGAGGGATGGGCGCGGGGCCTTCACACCAGAAGCAGAAGGACCGGGCTGCGCTTGCGACATAACGAGAACAAAACATCACATTTCACCAGAACGCTAAAAAGTTCTAGGGACAAAGAATGTCAGGAAACGGAGGATGCACCTCAAGACCATAGTGTTAAGTGAAATAAGTCAGACTCACAGGCTTAAAGAGCGCACGGTTTCCCTTATATGAGAAACCCAAGGTAGAAATAAAGAGCAAAATAAAAGCTAGATAAGAGGAAGAAGGGAGCTGGGTCTTTTGCAAAAAGGAAGGGGGTGAAGACATGGAGGGGAAGAGGGACCGGAGGGGAAGGAGCGCAAACAGAATTAAGATGTGTGCTGTGTGCACCAGCTCCCCACAAGGAAGGTGAGAATCTTCACTGGAAACATGGGCTAAAAAATTAAAATTAAAACAGGAAATGTTGAAAAATTGCGCATAGAAGACTCGTGGAGGCGGCAGATGGTTTGGAGCCTATCCTGTCCCAATGTAGAGAGCTGCCAACGCGCATAAGGTCATGGAGGGGCTTCAAAGTGTCACCTAAGTTAAATGAAGCGAAGGGCTGGCTTGTGGAGCCTTCTCCTCCCCCTCCCCCTCTTCCTCCTCCTCGGGCAGAGACACAGCCCTGCACTGTGGCCAAGCTGTTGCCTGGCCCTCCCTGCTGTGCCTGGGCAGTTGCAGCTCTGGAGTCCAGGGCCCAGCCCCAAACCCAGCTCCGAGCTGCCCCAGCCTGGTCTCGAGGCTGACCGTCCTGCCTGGCTTCTGTCTGCTCACCTGCTCGTCTCCCTCACCAAGCCCAGGACGGGTCACCAGAAGGAGAGATCTTCCCAGCCCTGGTCATTCGTGAACCCCCAAAGCCTCCCTGTGCCTTTTCAAACCCCTCCATCTCCACGGCAGGAGTCCCCTCGCCTGGCACAAGACTTGATGGTCAGGAGCCCCCGAGCATCCTGACGTCTCAGCCCATGTCCCTGTCCCCACCCACAGGGGGACTGTGTGATGTGGGGGCCACCAGGGAGCAGAGGTCTTGCTGTCTTTGAGCAGCTCCAACAGCTGCTGGACTGTGCGGCCCCCGCACGGAAAGGACACAGCCCCCAACCCTTGGCAGTGTGCCAGGCTCTCGGGCCCCACCCCCACTGCTGGCGCTGGATGCCCATACAGACGCAGAGGCCCTCACCTTCCTGTTTACCAGCGCTCCCACAGGAAGTGCATCACGGGGCGGGGGGCTGCAGCTCCCAGGAGAGCCATGGAAGCCGGCGTCCTTTCAGAGTCTATGGCCCTCCTCCCCCCGCTGTGGCCGGATCTTGGTTCTCCAGGGATGGGCTGTGGAGCTGTCCCAGGAATTTCCTGAGGGCCACAACAGCTGAAGTCCATTCTTCTGCCCGTGCGCTCCTACTCCAAGTGTTTAGCAAGCATATAGCCTGTGCCCTGGGTTCCCTTGGTGAGGGAGACCAGACTTCTGGGAGGGGTGTCCCAGCTAGCTAGTGCTGTGTAACGAGTCACCCCAAAACCTAGTGCCTTAGCAACAATCGCTTCACTCTCTCTGGTTCTCTTTTTTTTTGGTACCGGGGATCGAACTCGGGACGTTGTGCTTGCAAGGCAGGTGGTGGCACCACTGAGCTACATCCCTGGCCCAACTCTCTCTGGTTCTCATGTACCAGGCTGGCCCTAACCAAGTGCACACCAGAGGGGATCAAACAGCAGAAATGGGTTCTCCAGAGTTCAGGAGCCACGAGCCCAAGGCCAGTGTATCTGCAGGTCTGGTTCTTTCTGTAGCCACGAGGAGCAAGGTGTCCCGGGCTCTCTCTCGGCTTCCGGTGCTGCCCCAGTCCTCAGCACTCCGTGGTTCCCAGGTGCACCACCCGCCTCTGCCCTGACCTCCACGGGGGACCTCCCTGCATCCTGTGTCTGTGTCCAGTTGTCCTCTGCTTAGAAGGCCAGTCACACTGACCTCATTTTAACTGGAGCCTTGTGGTTAAGGCCACGTTCTGGGGTCCCAGGGTGGCACCCAGCGTGTCTATCTGGGGAGGATGCAGTTCAATGCACGGGGCCTCCCCTGGGCTGTGCTGAGTCAGGAAAGGCTCGATGTGATGGCTCAGCCTCTCACAAGTGACCACGGACACATGGTGCCTGGAAATAAAGGGGGTGGGAGCCAGGCTTTGTGGTGCACACCTGTAATCCCAGCCCTCTGGGAGGCTGAGGCAGGAGGATCTAAAGTTTGAGCCCAGCCTGGGGAACTCAGGGCTTGGTGAGACTCTGTCCCAAAATGTAAAGGGGGTGGGGGGCTGGGGATGTGGCTCAGTGCAAAGGCCCTGGGTTCAGTCCCAATACTATAGGGTGTGGCTGTAGCCTCTGGTGCTGGCTGAGCTCTTCTCTCCCCAGTGTCTCCGTTGCCTCTCCGCAGGGGTGCTGGGCCTCCCTCAGCACGGCAGCTCCTGAGCCTGGACTCCTCCTGTGGCAGCCAAGATCCCAGGGAGCAATGCAAGCTGCCTGCCTCTGCCACCGAGCCTCGGAAATCACATAGCACTGCCTCTGCCTCCGACTGGCGGTTGACGCGGTCCCAGAGCCTTGCTGAGCTCCAAGGGATGGGGACATGGACAGTCCTGCTGAGGGGAAGGGCACCTGGGAAATACTGTCACCACCGTCTTGGAGGTGTGGGGCCGCAGGGACGACAGAGCATTGAACAGCAGTGTGGGGCGTGGTCACTGTGCTCCTGTGGGGACCCCTTCCCGAAACGGAAGCAGCCCTGCACCAGCGCAAGGAGCCTGTGCTTCCAGGGAGTGGGGAGCCGGAAGGAGGTTCTTCAGCAGGCTTGGAAAACACAGAGGCCCAGGGAGCAAATCTACAGTGTTTACAGGGTCACAGTCACTGTCGCAACCTTTCCACCCTGCTACTGTGCAGCAGAAGCAGCCATAGAGCGCATGTGAATGTGACGTGGGGCTGCGTTCCAATAAAACTTTATTTTCAAAACAAGTGTCAGGCTGGGGATCTTGAGTGGTTTGCCAATTCCTGGTCTAGGCTGACATTTGAGTCCCGGCTTCTGCCCCTTACTCTGTGGGACTCTGATCGCGTCAGCCTCTCTGAGCCTGTTTCCTATTTCTTGGAATATTTTAGGTTTAGTGAGCGTATTAGTCTGGTTTTCACTACTATGACCAAATACCCAAAGCTGCGTGCTTTATAAAGGACAGAGGTTGACTCAGCTCGCAGTTCTGGAGGCTCCAGCCGAATCCCGAGGAGGGGCAGGAGGTCGCGTGTTGAGAGACAGTGCGCGTCTCCGGTCTCTATAAAGACACCAGGGTCCCACCGTGGGGCTCCACCTGATGACCGCATCCAATCCCCATCCACTCCCAAAGGGGCCTCTAAACTGAGGGTTGGACTAAGCTTCCCCCTCCCAGCACCTCAAGGGGGAGCAAGGCCCACACGGGAAGTTGGGGACACCCAGCTGTGAGTCATGCGGAGTTGGAATGGCCGCTCCATCTTGGATGGAGACAACAAGGTAGAAAGCGAGGGTGCAGAACAGGAATGCAAACATCGCCCTACCTGTGGCAGTGAGGACCCACGAGATGCACCAGGGAGCCAGGCTCACTTCCCGGGAGCCACCCATGGGGTCATGGAGGACACCCTGCTCCTGCTCGGTGCTGGGCCAAGAAACCTGAGGGGAAGTGAGTGGCACCCCAAGCCTCACTGAGGTGCTGGGGCTGGAGCTCTGGGCTGCACAGGACCCCACCAAGCGCCAGCCCCCAGTGGCACAGCCGTCGGCCTGCTGCTTCTTCCCCTCCAGGCAGTAGAGGCAGTCATCAAACAGATGGAAGAATGGAGCCAGGAGACAGGAAGCCAACCCCACACCTGCACAAAGGAGGCTCTGCCTGCCCAGCTGAGGACAGAAGCCCACGCCCTCTGCACCCCTCTCCTGTGGGGTCAGAGCTGGGGACAGGGGCAGATGCTGGCTGGCAGGACTGTCACCCCCAGACACCCACTTCCTCCCAGGGCCGGCGCTTCCTCCCATGCGCACACAGAAGTGCCCCTCCTGTGCTACAGAAGATGCAATGCCAACCCCCTCATGGAGGGAGACATCCTTTAAACAGGCGGTTGTTTTACAGCTGGGCTTTGGACGACTTCAAAAACACACAGCCTCCGAAATCAAAGGCTTCCTGTTATAAATTCACTGCTACACCTCAGGTACTGGGTGGGTGGGGGGAGGCAAAAAGACTAAGATTCAGTAAAAATCAAAAATGCTCTAAAAATACTCAGCTTATGGGAGGAGGATGGGTGGGCTGGACCCAGAGGGCAGTGAGAGCTGAGGTTTTTGAAGGTGTTTTATGCATTCCGACATTGACATTTTTATTGTTCTAAAACCTTTGGTGCTTTAAAATTATTTATTTGATAGCAGAAACTAGCACAGAAGACAGATCCTGGGGACCAGTATGGGGGCTGGTAGCCAGCTGTTAAGGTTTTGATCTGGAAGGTCCCCAGAGCCCAGCGGATGAGCTTTTGGGCTGGGATGATGAGGGTACCCTGGGATTAGGAGGTAGGGCCTGATGAGGGGAGTGACCTTGAGGGTGACCCTGGGGACTAGATCTGGCCCCTCGCCCTTCTTCTCTGCCTCTTGAATGTGCTCTCTGCTTCCTGACCACCATGAGGTGAGCAGCTTCTCCCTGCCTTCCACCGTGATAATTCTGCCTCGCTCAGGCTAAAAACAATGGAGCCAGTGGCCATGGACTGAATCCTCTAAAACCGTGAGCCAGGATAAACCTGCCCTTCTTTACATTGTTTTTCTCAGGTGTTGGTCACAGGAATGAGCAGAGGATTATCACACCTGCAGCGTGTGTTGGACCTGCTTTTGAAAGGATGGTAGTGTGATCGGGCCTGGGTGTCCAGCAGACCCAGATGGAGTCTGGGTTTCTGTCCCCCAGGACTTGGCCCAGGCTGCCTCCACCCTCGGGGTCCTCTCCCCCATCCACACATGCACCCTGCCAGGAAGCGTTCCCCTTCCCCGAGCCCAGCACGGGTGCCTGCCTGCTGTCTCCACAGGGACACTTGTCCCCAAATCTGGATCATCGAGTGGCTCCAGGTCCCTTGTGTTCCCAGCTCCAAGGAGGTTTCTTGTTTGGGGCTCCCAATGCCGTGGCAAGAGGACGCCATGGGCCCATGTGCTGGGCCGCAGCACGTGTCTCTGGTGTAGCTCTTCTTTCCCGTACTTCTGCATGTGGAAGCGGGGATTTTGCTCTGATGAGCAGGGTTTGGGCAGAGAGGATACAATTTCCAGCTCCAGCACATCAAAAAGTTGAATTTACCTACCAGAGTGTCAGCCGGTGTTTACCTGCTGCCCAAATCCAGACTGAACACAAACGTCGTCTCCTGGTTTGCAAAGGGCTGGATGTTGGCATGGGGCAGCCGCACATCTGCTTGTGGAGTCGGGTTTCTGGCCATGGAGATGTGAACCTGTCACAGTGCACACTAAACCCAGCTCCACGGGAGGAACATTACCCAACTGGGCCAGGACATTGAGTAGCCTAGAAACCCGGCAGGCGGCAATGAGAATGAACCCGCTGGCATCTCCACGGTCACGTCCAGTGGGCTTCCAGACTCCTCGTAGGGGTTTCGGGGGATTGCGGAGTTACGCCAACCCTCTGACGCGAATCTCCGGGCGTCGCATGCAGAGTGATCCGGTGCAGTCTCCTCACGCTCGGAGCCGCGGCCCAGAAACTACTGCAGAATGATTTGCTTTATGGTTCCCTTAAGTAACATTATCTTGTTAAAGACATTAACCCCGGGCCTTTGCTGTTATATATTTACTTTTATTGTTTTTCATCCCGGGGAGTGACCCGTAGGAGCCGGTGCTGGGCGAGAACAGGGTCGTGGGTCATGAAAACAGTGGGGCTCGAGGTGGCTGCACACCGCTGGGGAGCCCTGCCAGTTAGGAGAACAGACGAACTCTCGCAGCCTCCTTTTCAATTAAAATAATTTACGAAATCCCAAACATTAATAGCCACTTCATAGTTCTGCCTGGTGTGACGCAGCCACGGGGAAAGGCCTCCTGTGGTTGCTTTTCTTGGGAGAACACACTGTGCACTTCACAGCTTCCTGCGGAGCTGGGGCTTCCCCGCTGTGGTCTGGGGGGGCTCTGCTGTCCCCACCCGCCTCCCACACCCTCTCTCCCCAGGCTGAGCCTCCCGCCCCCAAAACCAGCTGGGCGAGGAATTCCATTTCCCTTAGGGTTTTGGGGGGCTGTCTCGCATGACAGAACATGGGCTTGGGGCCCTGGGTGGAATTTCCTCATCTGTAAATGGGCCTGCATAAGACCAGGGTGGGGGGTTCCAGATAGCAGAGGGAAAGGGCACCTCTGAAGTTGCAGGTGAAAACCTGCAGCTGATGCTTGATCCACCAGTGGAGGGCCTTTCTGAACCTTGTTTCCTTCTTAATTTGGGGATAAGAATGAGCTCCAGGTACCGCTCGTGAGCGGCTCAGACCCCTTCCACTGATCCCCTCTGGTCTTCCCAGCCCAGGAAGGTAGCTGTCAGGATCCACCGGGGATGCTGAGGTGAGACACTGCCCAGAGTCCTGAGTCAGCCACAGGCAGAGGTGGGGTCTGGGTCCCCGGTCCGCCCTTCCCCGCCCACCTGGTCTTCATTCCGCTTGCTCCGTCTACAAGCTTCTCTTCCCACAGCTCTTCACTTCAGGCCAAGCTGTTCGCCAGCCTCGGGGGCTGCGTGTGAACGACCCAGGGAGGCATGGCTGTCTGGGGACAGGGGACCCAGGGATCGCAGGTCCCGACCAAAGGAGTGGCGCGTCCTGCTGGCTCCCTGCCTGCCCTGCTCCGACTCCGAGGGTGCCTTCTATGAGGGCCTGGCCAGCTCGCTGACACTGCTCCGTGAAGTCATCTTGCAAGCTTGAAGACAGACTTTCTGCTGCTCACAGATCTAATTAGTTCCAAACAGTGACAGAGTAAAGGCTTTTCCTGCCCCATGCAGGAAGAATCTGGAAGACCAAATATGCAGCCAATTAACCCCGGAGAAGCATCTTTCTCCAGAAGGTTGTGCGAAGTCCAGCTTTGCTGGCCCTCTTCCCTCCCTCTTCCTCCTTCCGCTCCAGGAGTCCCGGATTTGAGCTCGGCTTCCTAGGTCATTGGAATATTCCACCTTGGAACATCGTCAGGGGTTTAGTAGCCAAAAAGCCCTCCAAGATGCCAGAGCCTGAGTTAAGGAAGACTTCAAAATCCTGTGGATTCGGCTCCACTCCTGCTCTGGAAGGGCGGAGGGTTCAGCTTTCCTGGAAGTCCGTGCAGTCGTATCTAAGAAGTACGAATGGACAGTGACTTGGCCTCCCCGAGCTTAGGGATTGACAGAAAGGAAATAATTAAGGATGTGTGCAAGAGGTCTCGCTCTGAGAGGTTCGCAGCGGTGACGTTTACCCAGCTGTCCAGCACCGAGCGACGGGAGACACAGCCTTGCTCCCCGGCAGGGGCCTGACCTGCAGGGCCTGCTGCACCGCCACAGGAAGAGTGTGTGTGTGTGTGTGTGTGTGTGTGTGTGTGTGTGTGTGTGTGTGGTGGAACACAGATTCTGCCATCAAGCTAGCTGGGTTTAAACACAGTTCTATCACTGGTGACTCAGAACAAATACCTCCCCCTCAGTCCAGTGAAATGAAGATGACTCTAAAGCAAACCTGGTAGAACTGCGCAGGGAGAAAACCAGATCCTAGGCTGCATCCTCCTAATTGGTTAACCCCAAACACCCTAAAACCTGCAGCTTTTGGGGCATGGAAATGATGCTATGGGTGGAAATGTCCACATGTCAGGAGTAGGGAGGGACACACATTGCATGTTTAGGGTTAGAGCCCATCCTCAGAACATCCCAGATATGCAAAAATCCCCAAATCTGAAGAAGGCAAACTCCAAAAGACTTCTGGTCCCCAGCACTTCACACAAGGGCTCCTCAGCCATGTGTGGGGGCTCTGAGGAGAGAACACACTGAGTACGTACGGCAGAGCTGCTCTAAAGCATCAGAGGCAGGCAGGCAGGACATTTCAATATTCACAAAGCCGGCTCTAATGGTGGGGTTCCCTGAAATCTGTCCTTTTCTCCTTGATTACATAATTGTTCTAATTTCCTCACTGAAATCTGTCACATGGATGTGCCAAGCCTCAGTTTACCCCTCTGAGTAGTGGGTATAGATAACCGCCCAGCTCCCCGGGTGGGTGGGGCTGCCTGGGTGTGGACAGATGGCACTGAGACCCGACTTCCAGGGCCAATCCCAGACCCGCCAGAGGGCAGATGGGTCCTTGGACCACAGGAGGCGGGTGGGGGCTTGTGGGGGGGGAGCTGGTGTCTGCGGTCTGGCAGGGCTCCCCGGCACGCATAACCCGGGCTGGCAGGGACGGCGCTGAGCCTCCAAACACCCAGCCCCGCGCAGACTTCAGGACAAGCCCGGCTCCAGCTCAGTGGACAAAAGCTCACAGTTCAGAGCTGGATCAGGCATCAGTGGCCATGGCGCCTGCAGGGGACAAAGGGAGCCAGGCCCAGAGCGGGGGCAGCTCCCGGAGGTGGGCAGTGCAGTGGTCAGGACCCGGTCTGCCTTTCCTGCCTTGGGCTCCGGCATCCTCTGGTCCCAGAGGATCCATCATCCCCGGGGTGGGTACAGGTTCCCAGGGCTGGTGGCTTCTCCCTCAGGGTGGGTACTAACTCCTTCCTTTCCCCAGGTAGGTGGAGGCTGCGCCCAACCAGCTCCCTGACCCCCACACCGTGTTTATCCTGCTGAGCAGCTGGGGTGTCATGCGCTGTCCCGAGGCTCAGGGTCCTGACCCCGCCATGTGAGCATTCAGGACACACAATCTCTCAGTGGCCAGGGCTGGGGGAAGCCGGGACACAAGGAGGAATGGCACAGCCCAGTCTGCCCTGCCGGTCGCTGCCCACTGAGGGATAGCCGGGGCTGGGCTGAGTCAGGAAGGCCTCCTGGAGGATGCCTGAGGGTATCCTTAAAGGAGGCTCCGTGGGGGACCCGGGGCCTCAGGACACCGGGATAGTGGAGAGACACCCCCACCCACAGGACCATTTGCCATGCCCAGAACCCACTCCCGATGAGTGAGGAGGAGCCAACGGCCCGACACCCAGGCCAGGCTGACAGGAGTGGGGTGGGGGTGACATGGGTGAATAAAGCCACAGTGACAGTGAGAGGCGCACGGGCCCTACAGCACGGTGGCATCATTGGGCCTGACTTCCCAGCTGAGCAAGGAACATTCCCGAGCCTGACCCGCCTCTATAGAGTGGAGACGGGATAGTCACCGGGGCGAAGGACTCAGGAGCAGGGAGGCGCGTGGGCCAGAGAAACCCCACACTGTGGCTCACAGGATGCAGGCACTTCTGGGCCACATCGCAACCTGGGGATGGGCGGTGAGGGCTCCACAGAGACCTGGGGCCTGGGCTCCAGGCCAGGTGACTGCCTGAGACCCACGGACCAGAGGAAGCGGCTGAGGAGGGCTCCCCGGAAACGGCTCGGCCCCAGGGCCTTGCACAAGGAGGTGGGCAGGGGCCGGTGCTGGGGCCCAGAGAAGAGGGTGTCAAGGCCAAGGGAGGGTGCCCGGGAGGAGGTGCCCAGGCATGCTGGTCGCCACTCCAGAGACCCCACGACCAAGAGGAAAAAGTGGGGCACCCTCCTATCTCGCCCCTTTTTGTTCCTGCCACTGCCCAGAGCCACTCTGGCCCCCGTGCGCTGGCCTCTAAGCTCGGGGAGAGCAGACCCCAGCCCAGGGCAGTGGATCTCAGGCCTGACGGTGCTTGACACCAGCAGCCCTGGGGTGTCGTGAGGCCTGGGGTGATGCCTAAGACCTGCATTTTCCAAGTTCCCAGGTGATGCTGCTGCTGCAGTTCTGGGCGGGCCTTGGGAGCTTCTGGTCTTTCTTAATGGTGTTTGGGGCCAGGTGGTGGCACGTGTAGGTGGACTGTGCATCTACCTGGAGGCCCCAAGCATGTAGCAAATTACCCCACCACTGTGCATTTCCAAGTGGGCACCCACAGAAGGCCCTAAGCAAGGCTCCAGCTTTCACCGAGCCCCAGCTCCCCACCAATACCAGCCCCAGGCCCTGTGCTGCCATCTTGGAAATAGCCCTTGGGCCTGCAGCGGAGCCTCCCGCAGGTGCCTGGGGAGCAAAGCCCCAGCCTCTCCTCTTGCAGGCCCCAGGCGTCCTCAGGGTAGGTGTAGGACTGCACCACAATCGCAGCTGCCTGTTGAGCACATGGTCCCTCTTCCCCTTGCTGAAACCTGCTGGCTCCTTCCTGAGTTCCTGGCTATCTCTGTCATCATAAAAGATGACCTTTCCATGAGCAAGTTTCTACCCAGGGCGGTTTCTCAAGGAATTTCCTCTGCTCCCTGCCCCGCCCCTCCGCCTCGTCTTGGAGGTCCAGTGGACATGGTGCCAGCACAGGACACGTCAGGGCTGCCGAGTGGCCTGGGCCCCACAGCCTGGATGGCCTGGCAGAGAGGGTGGGCAGGGGCCCCCTGTCCCGGCGGGGGCGGGGAGCAGAGCGGCGCATGAATAATCCGCTGACCTTTCCTCTCGTGTTTGGACGAACATAAGCCTGTTTACAATAAACCACAGGGAGATTTTTCATCCTCCAAATGGAACAGGGTTATGTAAGCATCGAGACCTCAGCTCAGCGAACACCTGCTGCAGGGGCCAAGTGAGGGGGATAGGAGAGACGGGGCCCCTGGTGACTCACAATCAAGTTCACGATGGCAGGGCCGTCATTCAGCTGGACAGCCGCTGGGGAGGGCAGTGGACACTTCCTGGGGCTCAACAGGCCAGGCCACCTGGGGGACCAGCTCCTCTTCACCCCTTACACAGCCCCTGTCAGAACCAGCAGAGAGCCCAGGACCCCCGGGGAGGGCTGCTGTCCCCAGCTACCACCGTGGTCTCCACTCTCTCTGCACGCCTGCCTTGGCCCTGGCTGGGAGGCTCATATGCACCCCACACTGCAAGCCGAGGGCCCCCCACATCAGCCGAAAGCACGGGACCCACCCAGGGGAGGACCCTTCCAGAGAATCCAGCCACTGTCGGCTCTGGTCCTTCTCCCTGCACTGCACCCGGGACTCTACTGAGAAAGGCTGGTCTGCCCTGGGGTTTGGCCTCAGTGGCTTATAAGATAAGCCCTTTGGGAATCATAAAGTGAGCAACCCGTGTGCACCACATCTTCTGTGCTGCTCTGATGAAGCACCACAGACTGGTGGTTTATAAACAATAGTGATTTTTTCCTCACAGTTCTGGAGAAAGTCCAAGACTAAGGGCCAACTGGCTCTGTGTCTTGCTAGGCTTGGGCTCTGCTTCCAAGATGGCGGCCAGAAGGCTGTGTGCTCTGGAAGGGATGGATACTGTCCTCCCAGGGCGGGAGGCACAGCAGGTAGGTGAGGTGCTAATCCTCCCCATCCAGGATGGCTCTCCCCTCACAGCTCGGTCACCTCCTGAGGGCCCCGCACCTGCACACCATCACATTGTGAGTTTGGGGGGACACCGTGGGGCACAGCACACGTGTCCTTGAGTCTCAGTGGCAGTGACTACAATGTGACTCCCCAGGGTTGATCTTAAGAGGACTCACAGCTGCAGCTTGGTTCTCTTGGGACACTTATTCTTGGAACCCTACCACTGTCCCGGTCACTTTCTCCTGTGGGACACAACCTCTAACACTCACAATTTACAGGAGAGAAGGTTATTTTGGCTCATGCTTCAGTCTGCAGTCGGCTGGTTCCAAGTCAGGGCAGCACAGCAGAGGGGCCTGGCGGTGGAGAGCTGCTCACCGCATAGCAGACAGGAAGCAGAGAGGCAAGGAAGGAGCTGGGAAGGGAGATAAATCTTTACAGGCCACGCCCCCAGTGACTCATCTCCTCCAATCAGAACTCACCACCCAACAGCAAGCGGGCAATACCACGCCCATAAAGCATCGCCTCCAGACCAGGAGGCTTTGGGAGGCAGTTTAGATCTAAACCATAATGGCCACCAAGGAGAGACCACTGGAAGAGAGACTAAGCTCCCTGCCTTTGCCTGGGCTGAGCTCAACATGCCAGCCGCGCCCCTAGGCCAGCCATGTGCAGTGCCATCTTAGAAGCAGATCCTCCAGCCTCCAACTTCCACTGGCTAATGCCCATGGAGAAGAGCCTTCTTGCTGAGCCCTGCCTCAAACACACATCTGTGAACTAAACAAGTGATTGGTGTTCTGAGCTAGGTTTTGGGCTGGTTGGTTGCACCAATGAAGCTATTTCAGGGGGTACCCAACCTGACAGTTGCGGTGACACCGCTTCCCTGCAGCCCCCCTCACCCACCTCACCCACCTGCATCCTCTTGTCTTCTCCTCACCGTCATCCCCTATCACAGGGCAGATGGTCACATGCTGTGCACTCATCCCAGCCCACAGGGTGTCCTCTCTCCAAATGCTTTTCTAAGTCCCCACCGAGGACCAAGGACCCAGAGCTCCCTGGCACCAGGCTGGGTTGGCGAGGCTCACTGAAGGGAGGAAAAGAGGCGTACCAAGCACTGATGCCTCCTAAAATGGTGAGGGGATTTCCTTGGCTCAGTGCTTATATCTTCCTCTGGAGGGAAGATGGAAGGTGAACAAGCCCTATCCTTGGCAGTTGATTCCAACCAGTGCTGAGGCCACACCCTCCCCAGCCTTATTTCCCCACCTCGGGATGGGATTGGCAAGTCCTAGCATCTAAGCCAGTGGGTGAGATCTCTGGATCCCAAGTGTCCCTGGTTCAGGTGCAGGCTCTGCCCCTAACCAGTTGTGTGACTTGAGAAAAGCGATTCAACTCTGTAAGCCTGTTTCCCTGGCCATGCAGTAGAGGTGGTGGGATCCCTGCTTCACAGAGAGGAACTGTGCACAAACTGTTTGGCTCTCAAAAGTCATTCCAACAACACCAGCAGCTGCTGTTGCTTCATGAGGACCATGGTGGTGGTGATGGTGACTGCCAGTGATGACAGTGACGGTGATTGCCCCACAGTCCCCCACAGGCACTAAACTCAAGTCCTGGGCTCAGTAGGTCAGTAGATGAGGGTGAGCCTCCCTCCTCACCTCTCTAAAGGAGGGAAGGGTAACATTGCTCTTCACCTACTTCCCATCATCTGGGATGGCCAGACATCCTGGGTCCCAAGGATGCCTCCTACCTGTCCCTGACCCCGACACCTTCACTGGGTGTCTTCCAGCCCCATGCCTGGCTTACTTCCTGGGCAGCTGGTCCCTTGGAATGTACCTCGGGGCTGCAATGACCTGGGTCTGTACTCATCCTACATAAAGCTTCAGTAAACACAGGAAATGTGGTTTTGTTCCAGACACGACTGCACAAGACTCTGATGGATTGGACACAGTCATTCCAGGAAAAGTCCCCAAATCCAGTCTCCGTGCTTACCTCCCTGGATTTTGCATGCACAGTGGCCCCTGCGTCAGTCCAGGCCCAAACCCTGATAGGGAAGTCTGTAAAGCTCCTGGGGGCACTCATGTCACACTGTGAAATCAGTGGGGGACAAGATGGTGGCATTGCCCACCTTCACTCTTAACCCTTTGGAGGGGTCTGATTGCTGTGAGGGAAACAGCTCTGGGCTCTGGTGTGAGGAGGTTCACAAGCTGAGGTCAGCTACTGGCCCTGCTCCTTGGAGCTGCATGACCTTGACTAGGTCACCGGGCTTCCTCGCATGTCCAGAGGGGAAAGAGTAGGAGCCACTGGGAGAGTTGTCATGAGGGTTAAACAAGGATATAGTGACTGCTTGTGATTACTGAGAAAATGCTTTTGCACGTATGGATGGGTGAGTTGATGGGTGAGTGAACAGATGGACGAATGGGTGGGCTGATGGATGACTGGATGGATAGATGGATGGATGGGTGGGAGAACTAATGGATGAGGGATGGATGGATGGATGGATGGATGATCACTAGACAGGTGGATGAATGGATGCGTGGGCAAACAATGGGGGCTGAGTAGGTGGTTGAGTGGTCAATGGGTGGATGGATGGATGGATGGGTGGGTGGATGACTGGATAAGTGGACGAGTACATGAGTGGATGGGTGGATGGAAGGACGGAAGATGAGTGGATGATGGGTAAGTGGGCTGGTGGATGGATAAATGGACAAATGGGCGGATGGATGGACAGATGGATGGATGCATGGAGAACTGGATGGATGGACATGTTGATGAGTGGATGGGGATGAGTAGGTCAGTAGGTGATGGATGGTAAATGGCAGGGATGGAGGGCGAGTCTTCCCTTCCTGAGTTCAGACCTTCGTGGCAGCCCCACTGCCTGCACAGCTCCAGCTCCACTTTATCCACCTGGAAGTGACTGGGTTCTGACCCTGCTCGCTCTGTTCCCAGGGGACACTGGATTTTTGTGGGGTGGCGCAGAGGTGCACTGTGAACGCCGTACAGCTCTGGGCTCCGATAGTGAAGCTGCTGCCTATAGAACTACTCAAGACGAGGATGGGGAGGAGACTACTGGGAATGGGGGGGGGGGCGGTGGAGACTGCTGATGGTGATACACAGGGTAAACTAGGAAACCGAAATGGAAATGCAAAGCAGACACGACACGGGGCGAGGGAGTGAGAGGGGGAGGCCATAGCTGATGAAAGGTGTCATTTGCTGGGCGCTGCTGCACGGCACGGCTGCGTGGGGCTGAGTTCACGTCCTACCCTGCATAGCCCTGTGGCTATTGTTCCCATTCAATAGAGGGGGAAACGAAGCACACTGAGAGCTTTGTTTTCTTTTTCTTAAGTCATCAGTGCCGGGTGCCTAGGCTTGCTCGGTATTCAACGTTACCGCTTCCCTTCCTCTCCAGGCCACGGCTGTGTGGCTGACACCTGCCCGGGTCAGCCAGGAGCAGGGCCCCAGTGACCTCCGTCCCCTTCGGGGCCCCAAACTGCCTGTGAAACTGTTGCTGAGATCCTGGGGACCTGGTAGGCTGCCCTCCAACCGCCTAAGACCACGGCCCCCACAGGCCTGAGAGCCCCGACGCCCTGAGAGTGGGGACGGCAGAGGCTTCCCCCATAGGCAGGAGGGGACAGGAGACAGGGAGCTGAGTCAGCCCGGCATCCCGTTTAGGGTCCCTCGGGCAGTTGACGAGGCTGCACGGTCCGTGTCCTAAGTCGGCAGCGTGGTTGTGTCTGTTGTGTCTGGGCCCCGTCCAGGCCGCAGTGGTCGAAGGAGAAGCCTGCACCACAAAACAGCCCGCCCGGTCCCGACTCAGCGATCTTCCAGATCTCCCCCCAAGCCACTTTTTAACGGTTGTCTGCTCACATGCTGAGGCCAGAGGTGGCCACTTGTCCCCTGGAGCTGTCCTTGGAGACCCTGCTCGGCGGCTCCGCTCCCTGCACAGGGCCAGGAGGGCTTGTGGCTCAGGGAGGGACTCAGAGCTCCCAGTCCTGCAGGACCTCCGGGAGCTACAGAGGAAAATGGCCCGACTGGGGCCGCAGTTGGAATCTAAGAATAGCCCCTCCTCAGGGCAGTAAGAGGAGCAGGCTGAGTGGCTGGTTCCAACTCCAGGGCATCCGAACCGCTCGGGAAGACATCAAAGGGGAACCTGCACCCACCAGCACACTTCTGGGCAGCAGGTCGGTACTGCAAGCAGGGACCTGTTTCCTTTAAAGGTAGCTTCTTTCAAGCAGTCTGCAAGGCTGGGGCAGGAGGACCTCAAGTTCAAGCCTGGCCTGGCCAATTTAACATTTACGAAAACCCTGTCCAAAAATAATAACTAAACCGTGGCTGGGGATACAGCTCAGTAAGTGGCCCAGGGCTCGATCCCCCATACCACACACAAAAATGGAATCCCCCAGTGTGCAAGGACGGAGCAGCTGTGCTCAGTCAGGGGCTGCCCACATCAGCAGTGGCCCCTGCAGACCAGGAGAAAGAAGGGGACGCGACGGGCACCGACCCCCCTGCTGCCACTCCCGCCCTCCCCCTGCCCACCCATCATAGCGAGGTCTCCGCTTGTGGGGGTGGCTGGGATGCCTCCGCCAGTCTGACTCGGGCTGGAGAAGCTCAAACCGGAGGCTGGACACAGGCAGGGCTGCTTTGCCCTCTACCCAGGCTCAGGGGAGCCCGAGGCCCAGGGGCAGAGACAGAGGGAGTGCAGGCCTTGGTCATAGTCCACATTCAGGACACCCTCCCCATCCTCAGGTTCAGCCTGGGCCCCTGAAGGCTCCCGGGCCCCCGTGGCAGCTGCACACAATCGGGGCTGGGCTGTGGGTGGAGATGTTTACTGACCCTCACACAAGGGCCACGGAGGCAGCGTGGGCAGCTGGCTGCTGGCAGGGCACAGAGCACTTCCTGCAAGGCTTCCCCCACACGTCCCCAGCAGCCAGCAGTCAACATCCCAGGACCAGCTTGGGCATGGGTCCTGAGGGGCCTGGGGGCTGGGCTCACTCGGAGAGCAGAGACCCCGTGCGCCCTCCGTGCCTGCCCTGGGTGCGGATTTGGCATCCCGTCCATGCAGGAAGCTCACTTTCCTAAAAGCAGGGGCTTGGGTCAGTTCCGGGACAAGAGAGCCCTCTAGACATGGGGGTGTCTCAGAGTAACAGCTAGGGGAGCTTGAGGCAAGAGAGCCTGGCTGTGGATGAGGGCACGTGTGACCCAAACCGTCCCTCTGGGACTGAAGGAGACATTCGTTTTGAGCACAAAATTTAAATAGATGACTACGATCCCAGTCATCAAGGAAATACCCTAATACACTCTTTTATTAAAAAGTCAACATTTTAAAAAATGACAGAATATCAAAACTTTAAATAAGGACAGGATATGAACCTTCCTTTGTATGACCCTGGCTGGCTGGCTGTCCCCTAATGGTGGCCCTGGGTTCAATAAAACTTTATTTATAAAAACAGGCTGGCCAGTGGCAGCCTGCAGTAGTTTGCTGCTTGGTTTTCCTTTTCCTGTTATATGTCTCGATCCCCCGGGATTTTCCGGCACTGTGTTAGATTTTGCAGCCGGTCCTGCTCACCTCCGTGGATCTGCATAGAGACGCTGGGCCGGCCCAGACCCCCTCTCTCAAGGAGACTGGCTTGAGAACTTTCTTGAGCCCCTGGCTGCTGACAGGGCAGAGTCTGGGCCAGGGGCTTTTGCATCAAAGTCTTTTCAACTTTAATGGTGTATGACATTTCTGAGACAAAATACGGCACAGCTAATCATATTTTAATAGCCCTACCTTTCTAAGTGGTCTGTCTTGGAGTGTACATGGCAATATTCTAATTTCTTAGCTCTGATGAGCCTCAATCCACCCAGGTATTCAGTTTCTCCATTTGTAATTTTCGCTCCCAGATGTTGGATGCCAGGGAACTCTGCAGAACGACTGTACGAATGTAATATTTAATCTTGGATGTCGGTTTGGGTGTTCCACTCAATTTCCTGGAAAGAGCTTGAAATTCGTCTCATTCGGGCAGAGTAGCCAAACAGTCCGTCCTCTGAGGCCAGGCCTGCAGTGCCGCATAATACCACGCAGCTAAGTTCTCTGATTTCCGACATGCAAATCTGGAGCAGATGTGGGAAAAGTGTGCCATTCATGTCCAAGTGCAACAGTTATCAGGCCGGGCAGCTGGAGGGATAATTAGGGGCCAAGCTCCAGAGCACGGCGGCCAGGGGCACATCCGGTTGGAACGGCAGAGGCTAACTCAGATCTGGGGTTCCAATATTGTAATTATCACAGGAGGCTGCTGTATCAGAAGGTGGATGGGTTGTGGTCCCGCCCACATTTCAAACAAGCAGCTGTGTCTCCTGCAGCCACCTGGCACTGCCAGCCGGGACCCAGGCTGTGGACCTGCCCAGCCAGGCCGAGCCTCAATGTCATGCAGTCCCTTGGATCTTTCAGAGTCGGGGGGAGCAGTTTCAGCAATCGGCAGTGCCTGCTTGGTGACTTCACTGCTGCAGCTGGCCAGGGAAGAGCCCGTAGGTGCCGAAGCCAGGCAGAAACCATGCTGGCAGTGGTGCCCTGGGGACCAGGCAGCCTGCTTGGCGGGCTGAGGGTAGCCTGTGCTGGGCCAGAAGCGTCTCCTCCAAGACGCCACTCATCAGCCCGCTGGAACCTCAGTTTCCGGTCCCAGGAGGAAGGAGGGAGTTTCCCTCCATGAATGAGGGGAGCAGGGTGAAGGAGCCGCCAAGACAGGCACCGGGAGCCCCCCAGTGGGAAAGGGGTGCGCCCCCGACCTTGGACGCTGTGTTCCCATGACGACTCTGGGGGCCTGAGCTGGGCAGTCCAGTGGGTGACCTGCAGGTCGGGGGTCCTGGTTCCATCCCAGCTCTCTCAGGACCTCGGGCAGCTCATGCCCTCTCTGAGCCTCAGGATCTCCTTCTGTCCAAGGAGGCTGGACCCAGGGACAGTGAGGCCTCAGGGATGGAGGGTGGAGGGTGGAGGCACAGGCCCCTCGTCATTTTCTTCCCAGGAGAGAGAAAGAAACATGAGGCCTTCGAGTGCTCGGGAGACTTACGGAGCCCCAGCTGCAGCACCAGATGGGGATGTGCCCGGGGGCTCCCGTGGCCCTGCCCTCATCTGGGGTGACTCTGTCCCCCGCCAGGGTCCCAGCCCATCCCTTTCTTCCCTTTCCTTCTCCACCTTGGCTGCTGCTGGCTGCTCCGTCTGCCTGCTGTCTGGGGGGTCCGCCGCTAATTGGGCTGTAAAAGATGATCCTGCCGCGCAGCTGTGTGCAGCCCAGCCTGGGGACACCGTGTAAATGATAGGCAGATAGCAGGCAGCCTCACCTGCGACTGTGGGAGCCAGAGGGCAGAGGCCAGGGCCCGGGGAGTGCAGAGACCAGGAGCCCTGCACTGCTGATGTGGCCCCCCAGGGCCCTCCTTGTCCCCTGACCCTGGGGCCCTAGACACACTCCAGCTGGGCCGCTCCCACCTCCCTCCCTGGTGGGCTGTCACCTCTCCACTCAGTGTGGCATCACTGTGGACCCTGGCTCTGCATGGAGCCCTAGGGACACACAGGCCAACACAGCCCTGCTGGTCCGTGGCCCTGTTTCCCAGCCTCCTTTGCAGCTAGCGGAGGCCACGCCATTCCCCTCTGGCAGTGAGGTTAAGCAGAGTGCTGTGATCCATCCCTTAGAAAAGAAACCAGCAGGGCCGGGGATTTAGCTCATTGGTTCCACAGCCTGCCTTGCAATTTCAAGGTCCAGAGTTTGATCCCCGGTACCAAAAAAAAGAAATCAGCAAGCAAACAAACCACACCTCCCCGCTGACCTGCCCTTCCTTCAGTGGGCCGCTCTCCTCCTGGTCGGGAGAAGGGGTGATGCTGAGGTGCCTGGGGCAGAGGCCCCTTGTGGCAGAGCCATGAGCTCGAAGAACCGTGTCTCTCAGGACACCAGAGCCCCAGCCCCATCTGCTTCCCCGGCCTTGGTGTGAAAGAGGAGGAAAGAATCTACCTTCTTTCAGTGCCAGTTACTTTGGGTTTCTGTTGTTTCTGGAAACCTCCATGCCAGCAGGTGTGGACCCCACAGTGCTGGGGTGCTGAGCACTAGGCACCCTGGTCTCCGCAGGAGAGGCATCTGGGAGGCGGTGTCCTGCTGGGGCTGTGGGGCATGCTGGCCAAGGGGACATTGCTGGGCCGGACATGGGTGGAGAGGATGAGCCGGTGGGGAGGCCCAGAGGGGCCTGAACGAGGGCCCTGCTCTGCGCAGGTCGGGCAGAAGCCAGGCCTGAGCTGCCATCTGGAATCGGGCAGGATGCACAGACGTCCTGCTACCCGCAAGGGACGGTCACCTTCTGTCTTCAAACTCTAGTGGAAACCTGACTGTGGGCCACTCCCAAGCGGTCATTCAGCTCAGGGTGGTGTGGTCCTGACCCCCGACCCCACCCCAGGGTGTACACACTCCATGGCCAGTGGTCACCTCCTCCCTCCTCGGGTGCAGACTGTCCCCTCCTCTCCTGAATGCCAGCAGTGCACAAAGTACAGGGTAGGAGAGGAGCCCGAGGGAGCCACCACAATGCCGCTGGGCATTGTGACCGGGAAGGGCCCAGGGAGTGCCTGACTCGGGGAACCGTGCTATCAGATCACTGAGGTCTCACCCCCATCACCACAGCTCTGTTCTTCCCATGTAAGTAACATCAGCTGCAGAAGCCCGAGTATGCAGGGATGCGGGGAAGGGGCCCATGGAGGGCTCTCGTTTCTGAACTACTGTTGGTCACACTGAGATGTCTCTCTCTCTCTCTCTCTCTCTCTCTCTCTCCTTCTTCTTCTTCTTCTTCCCCTCTGAGGCAACTGTACCAAAACAAAGCTGAGGCATCAAACACAGTGCTTCTGGGTCACAAGAGTTTATTATCCAGGCATGGTGGTGCACATGTGTAATCCCAGCTATTTGGGAGGCTGAAGCAGGAGGACTGCAAGTTTGAGCCCAGCCTGGGCAATTGAGTGCTTTAGTGAAACCTTATCTCCAAATAAAACAATAAAAAGGGCTGGGGTGTAGTTCAGTGGTGGAGGGCCTGTGTGTTCAACCCGCAAACTGCGCGCACACACACACACACACACACACACACACACACACACAGCTTACGACAGCGAGACACCACAGCACACCTACCGAAGAGCTAAACACCAAAACACTCACACCCCACCAGCCGGAGAGGGTGTGGAAAAACAGAAGCTCTCCTTCGCTGCAGCTCCTGACAAAGCCAGACATACTCTTCCCTGGGACCCCACAATCACGCTCCTTGGTATTTAACCAAATGAGTTGAAAGCTTAGGTCTAGACAAAGGAAAAGCTACACGTGGAAGCTCAAAGCAGCTTTATTCATGACTGCCAAAACTGAAGGCCAGCGAGGTGTCCCCTGGTAGGTGAACGGGAAGAAAATAAACTGGCCTCGATGGGACCTTGGAATATTATTTAGCACTAAAAAGAACTGAGCTCCCAAGTCAGGTAAAGACCTGAAGAAAAATGTATCCCTCAGTGAAAGGAGCCCGGGCACGAGCAGTAGGGACTCCAGCCACTGGGCAGGGAGGGGATAAAAGCAAAACTGGGCCAAGACGAGTGGCCATTGGTCAGGCAAGAAGGGGTGGTGGGTGGAACATGGGTCGGGGCAGGGCAGGAAAAGGACCCTAAGAATCCAAGGCACCGGTAAGGAGGGGGCACTGTTTGCATCCTGAGCCAATACATCTGGGCTTGGGGTCTGTGTAAAAAGCATTTGTTTACAGAACTACCGGTTTAAGAGCTTCCATTTCTAGCTGCTCTGGCTGGTTGGGGAGGGTACATGTCCTGATACATCGGCCCCTCAGGTCCAACAGGAAGCGGGAGGGGTCCAGGACTAGAGTCAATAACAACGCGTCCATGTGGCTCTATTGTAACTCTAAGATGGAAATCCGGGGAAGGAGCTCTGTACTTTCCACTCCATTTTTTCCTGCCCTAAAATTCCTCCTTAGAAACTGAAATTAGTTCAAGAAACACACTTCTGAGAAGAGCAGTTAGTGGCGAGGGTCAGCAGCCCTCGGCTTCTGCACGATGTCAGGTCTGTGTGCAGGGATGGCCCCGCTCTGGGCAGAGTGGCTCGGTCACCACGGTCACCCCGGTGTCTAGAAAAGAAAAGCACAGCTCACAGCATTGTAAAATGTTTTTGTGGTAAAATGCATACAACGTAGGATCTGCCACTGTTGCAGTATGTGAGCCTCCAACCAGTGTCACCTTCCTAATGTGCATTACCCACACCACCCCTCACCTGACCGCGGCTTTGAGCCCAGGCCCGCGGCCCTACTCCCTGCCTCTTGTGCTCTCTCTCTCTCTCTCTCTCCCTTTCAAATCTTGATGCTTCTCAGTGCGTGTTTGCAGCAATAGTGACTGCACTCGTCGTGGGGAGCTGGTGCACGTCCCTTCCACATCTTCATCCTAGGGGGCTGGGGACTGAGCTCAGTGGTTCCGCCGCCTGCCTCTGCCTCACATCTTCATCCTTTTCCCTCCCCTCCCTTCCCTCCACCTCCTGACTTCCTATATCTATCTCTTATTTTGCCCTTTAATTTCTTAATACTTCAGGCTTCTCATAGAAGAGAAACCATGTGATATTTAAGCTTGTGTGTCTGATCTGTTTCACTTAACATTACACTCTAATAGTGCATCCATTTTCCTACCCATAACTCAAGTTTATACTTCTTTATGGCAGAGCAGCACCCACTGTGTGTAAGGACATTTGCTTTATCTATTCATTTGTTCATGGGCACTCGGGCTGCTTCCAAGATTTAGCTGTTATCAACTGTCCTGCTATAAACATGGTGTGAATGGATCACTGTGGTACGATGTCTATAACTTTTTTGGGAAGATACCTAGAAGGGGAATAAATAGCTCAGGGACTTGCTCAATTGATATGTGCAGATGTCTCTTGTGTCTGTCTCTCTCTGCAGCCTCACATGGCCAGGCCTAGCAGGTGGCAGTGTTTTCAGTGCCTTGTGCCTTTTGCTGGCTGAATAATATTCCACTGTGCGGTGACAGCATGCTTATCAGCTGGTGGACATGGGGTTGTTCTGCCTTCGGGATGCACCGATGTGGGGATCCTGGTGTGAACATGCAAGCAGGTTTTATGTGGACAGATGTTTTCAATTTTCCTGGGTAGATGCTTAGGAGTGGAAATGCTGGGTCCTATGGAAATTCTGGGTTTAAAGCTTGTGGCATTTAAAAACTGTTTGTAAGTCAGGAAGGGATTCAGTATGCAAATGCCACAGAGCCTCTGCTCCCAGCGATGGTGAGGACAGCCAGTGAGAGGAAGCCTCAGCAGGAGGTTAGGAATCCAGTCTGCGCCCCAACCATGAGGCCAGGAGCCGCGTCTGCCCTAGGGGGTGGGAGTCAGACTCGAGTGGAGGGAGGGTGACCGGCCAAGCACCCCAAGTCCCTGAGGTCCACCCATGTTGGGGTGACGCAGAGGACCACGCTGCCCGGCTGAGGCCACGCAATCAGCCAGGGTGCGATTGGCCTCAGGGACAGGGATGCGTCTCACACAGGTGCAGTCCCCGTGGGCTGTGGGACTCCACCCAGCACCCGGGGACTCTCACCCCACCAGCACCATCAGCCCCTGCACCCGACAGAGCCGCCCCACACGGAGGCCCTCGCCAGTGTCCTCTGTGTCTCTGCCCTGTGCTCTAGTCACTACCAGGCATCACCGCTCACTTCCTGTGCAGCCCCATCGGTGGTCAGCTGGACACCGGAGATGCCTGAAGAAACCAGCAGCCACCAGGGGCCTGGGTCCCACTGCTGCCCGAGGCCCCACAGTGCCAGCCCCAGGCTGGAGACTGGAAGGCCCCGGAGTCCACTGCTCCTGACGGATCCACGGTTAGAGGCCACCAGCATGAGCGAAGGTGCGGCCCACGTGGGGAAGACATGGCCCACATGACGTGGCAGGAGCTCCCTGCGACACCCAGGCAGCCACCCCGGGACTCAGCGAGACGCCACCCAGCCCTGCCACCAAGCAAGAGTGCATGGCCGCGCTGAGGCCACCGTGGATGCGTTCGCCTCCTGTGGATTATTAAATTACATGCACATTTAACTGAAAATGATTATCTCCTCCCGGTTCACAGGACGTGCTCGGGGGAGGTACGGCAATTCTGCTGCAGTTTGAAAACTCAAAATCCAAACATCATTTTTCATATTCAGGTCGATCCTCCCACAGATATACACACTGTGGTGTGTCACAATTGTTTCCCTACCATCCAGCTTCAGATGTACCCGTAGGTATGTTTATTTGGTTTTCAGCTGTGTTTTTCACTTAAAAATCAGGATCACATGTCTAATCTCAAAGAGCAGGGTAATCCCAGCCGGCATGTGAATTTGGCAAACGTCCGACGTGTTTATCCATGAGGATTCGCAATTTTATACTCTGCAAAAGACAGCTCTTCCTTGCATCCCCCATATTGTGAAGAACGAACTATTTTCTTATTTAGGGGGAAAAACCCCTGCCCTTTTATGGGCAGAGTTGTTCAGCTCTGAGTATATTACGCCACATGAAAGCGGTCTGCCCTCATTTGTGGCTGCCTGATTACAAAGACAAGATCTTTAATTAAAATTGGTTTGGTTCTGTGTATTTCTTTCAAAGAAAACCATCGAAATAGCATTTGTGACTCATTACCTTCTTAACAGCGATGCTATCCTACTTGCCTCGTTGTTTTGCCCGTTTTGGTCAAGATGCTGACCTTGAAAGGCTGGGGACCATCCGTGCCTGGCGGGAAACCCTGTCCCTGAGTGGAGGCAGCCTGCTCCGCCATGCTGTGCTACAGGCAGGGCCCTGGGGGGTCTGGAAGCGCCTGGAGGGAGGCTGGGCTCGCCACGCATGGGGCTGGCATCCTCGGGTGCGCTGGGAATGCCCAGCTCGGTTCCACTGGCAGCAGGGCAGCCAGAGCCCATCTCCTTCTTACCCGAGCCCAGGCTGGCTTGGGGACCACGTGGCTTTGGGGAACCGCTTCCAGCCAAGGCACCAGATTGCCTAGATCCGTGCGCTGTCTAACATGTTAGCAAAATTAGTGCTTAGCAATATTTTGGAGAATTCTGTGGTTGGGCGTTTTGTGTTTTTTCCTCTGCCAAAAAAAGCTTGCTAACTTCTTTGCCTCTCTGCTCGCTGCAAAGACAACCAAGAGGGCTGCGAATTGTCTGCACATTGTGCACCATGCGACCCTGGAGTCGGGGCCCCGAGCAGGGCCCGTCCTCACCGCCCTGTGCCCTTCCTGAAACCGCTCGGGGTGGGTCTGAATCTCTGACTTTCACGTGTGTGGTGTTTCCCAGCTGCCCCCTCTCTGCCTATGCCACACCAGCCGAATTCCGAGTGCTCAGGCAAGCAGCGAGGACAGCCGCAGGGCAGCAGCTCCCACACATACCACCAGCCAGCTCTGCTCCAGCCTCACTGCTGCATTCAACCTTCACAAAACCTGAAGCCAGGCTGCTGGGATCAAAGCCTAGCTCTCCTAAGCTGTGTGACGTTGGGCACATTACCTAACTTCTCTGAGCCTCAGAAACCTACAGTGGGGAAAATAATGTGCTCCTGGTTGGCTGGGGGGGAGGGGCTGGGACAGGAAAGAGCAGCACTGTGTGTCACCATCAATGTGTGTGACCAGCAAGGTGGAATACTATGCAGCTGTCAAAAAGCACGTGGAAGCTGTTTAGGTAATAAAGTGCAAAAACCACCAACGTACATCATTGAGGGCATCATTCGACGGCAGAAGAGCACACATAAGGAGCAGACTTTTGTGTAAGGGGAATAATATATGTTTAATAATATTCATTTGCATTTTACTTTATGAACATAAAGAAAGTGGTTTTCTGGGGGGAACACTGAGAACTGACTGCTGGGACAGAGATGGGAGTGTGTGTAGGGCACAGGTACAGACAACACATGGGACACAGGGTGTGCAGGACATGCCGTGTTACACCCATCACGCACTGCGACTAAGAAATAGGGACAGAAGGGTTGAGCATTCCTCACCAGAAACTCAGACACCCAAACACTCCCAAATCCAAAGCTGTCTGAGTGGGAATCTGATGCCACAGGTGGAAAATTCTATATTGGCCTCACAGGACTGGCCAACATCAGAACCTAACGCACTACAACTCCTGTCACTGCCTTCAGGCCCCGTGTACGAGGCGCACGCAATGTGTGAACGGGTTCTGTCTTCAGACTTGGGGTCCATCCCCAAGACATCTATTATGCACATACATAGCTGATTGTGCATATGCAAATATAGCTGATTACGTACATCTAAATATGCCCCCTGATTGTGCGTACGCAAATATAGCATTGTACCTATGTAAATATACAGCTGATTGTACATATGCAAATATAGTTGATTATGCATGTGTGAATATGCACCTGAATATGCATGTGCAAATATACAGCTGGTTGTGCATATGCAAATATACCAAAATCAGAAGAAGTCTGAATGCCAAACACTTGTAGTCCCATGAATTTTAGATAAGGGTCCTTCAATCCCTTTGTGCATGTGTATATGTGTGTATAAGTGTATAAAAATTGTGTGTACACCTGAAAACAAAATTTCAAAATATCATGGAAGAAAATTTTATGGTCAAAAAGGAGAAACAAAGAAACAGTCATAGGAGACTTTTTGTATGGGGGAAAGAGTAATATGTATTTAGTGATATACATTTACAAACCTGCTCTCAGTAGTTGTAGAACAAGTAGGCAGAAGAACTAAATCTGTACAAAGATTTAAACCAGGCACACACCTGTAATCCTAGGCCTGTGGGAGGCTGAGGCAGGAGGATTGTAAATTAGAGCCTAGCCTGGACAAATTAGTGACTATATTACTTTTCTCATTGCTGAGACAAAATATCTGATACCCAAAGTTAAAGGAGGAAAGGTTTATTTGGCTCACAGTTTGTAGGGGTTTCAGTCTGTAGTTGGCTGGCTCCAAGGGAGGGTGGCCTGGCAGAGGAGAAACAGTTCATGGTGGGCAGAAGGCAGCAAAGCAAGCAAGCAACAATAGCAGCTTCTTCTGCCCCTTTTATATTCTATCCAGGCCACTGGGTTTAGGGTGGTGCCAAACCAATCAGTGGACTGATTTACTAATCACACACCCTTAATCCCAGTGTCACACACTCTAGATCCAGCCACCTCTGAAAAAGCCCCACCTATGAGCACATGAGATTTGGGGGGACATCTAGACAAAGCCTTAACAGTGACTTAGCAAGACTCAGTCTTGAAAAAATTTTTAAAAATAAAAAATAGGGTGGATGGGTAGCTCAGTGAAGATTCTGGGTTTGATCCCCAGAACCAAAAAAAAAAAAAAGATTAAAACAGAATTATTGACCTTGAACTAAGTGAATTTATGGAATATTCGTTCAACAAGCATCAAATACTCCTTCTGTGTTAGTTCACACGAAACCCTAGCCAGGACCAGCCTCTGCCAGGCATGAGGCAACCTCTCGCTCAGAGGAGAGGACTGAGATGTGGCCCAAGCAGAACAGAATTCAGTCAGAAATCAACAACATGATACCTGGAAAAGTCCCCAAACACTCGGAAATGAGGGAAATACACTTCCAAATAATCCATGGGTCACAGAAGAAAACAAAAAAAATTAAACTATTTTTAAATGCTTGCAAGCCGGATATGGTGGTGCTGTAATCCCAGCACTCGGAAGGCTGAGGCAGGAGGATCTCTGTGAGTAGGAGGCCAGCCTGGGCTACAAAGAGAGTTCAAGGCCAGCCTGGGCTACAAAGTGAGACCTTGTCTCAACCTCCTCCCCCCAAAAAATAAAATTCTGGTGGTAGAAGCATAGCATATTATGATTCGCAGTATGCAGGTAGAGGGGCCCTTGGGAATGTAATGTGAAGTTAGTAACAGAAAGACTGAGATTAATGGGGTAAACATCTACATTAGGAAGCTAGAAAAAGAAGAATGCTGCACAGAAAGTAAACAGAAGGACAAAATAATCAAGATGTGAGCAGAAATCAAGGAAATAGAAAACAAGCGACAGAGGGCAGTGAGAGCCAGAAGCGAGTTCTTTGAAAGAGTTAACACAGACGCAAAGCCTCTACCGGAGTGCTCCAAATCAGCCACAGAGAAGGCATGGGTGGTGGCTGTGGAGGAGGAGACGCCACTCCCGACTCCGACTCCGTGGCACTCAAGGAGCACACAGGGCAGTGCAGCTGGGCGTGGGGGCCCTGGGTTCCACTCCCAGTGCTGCACACGCGGACACAGGAAAATCAGATGAGATGCAAACGGAGCCACATCGGGACATCCAACCGGAGCTGGCCCCTCCGCTGCCCGGCCCGAGCCTGGCACAAGCGGTCACACCCTCGGCTGCCCTCAGCCACACCAGAGGCCCCAGCCGACCATCGCCACGCTCACCGCCTGCGGCCCAGAGACGGAAGCGGCCCTCCCAAAGCCACGCAGCCCAGCGGGCCGGTGCGGGCCACTGGGCTGGTAACCCTGGAGCCCAGCTTCCTTTCTCGCTCTGGGAGGGTTTCTGGCTGGCGGGGCTGACCTGAAACGTGCGTCTGGTCCAAAGGCCCCTCCAGTGGCCTCAGCCTGACTGAGCGCCAGGCGGTAGGCCCACGGCAGAGAGCACAGCGCAGGGAGGGCCGGTACCTACGCGGATGCTGCTCGTTTTCATTACCTCAGTGTTATGCACCACAGAAAGGCAGCTCAGGGCTCTTCAGACGCCACAGCCCCAGGCCAGGACACACTGAGTTCATTTTGAGTCACCAGGGGTACCTCCCCAACGCCCCTTGGGTTTGGTACTAAGGATTAGTACCTTTCGATAGTTACCGACCAGCAAAACAAAAACCCCACAGAGGCCAGCATGGAACAGGCAAGAAAGAGGGGGAAACATAAAAACAGTTTGAAAAGTTCTAAATTTATGTCAACCGTTTTTCTGCACGCTGTGAAGGGACAGAATCCCAGTCCATGCTCTCCCCGCTGCAGCTGGCTCAGGTCCCTGTCGGAGCTGCCCTGTCGGCCCCTGAGGAAGCCCGGTGGGGCCTCCCACCCAGAGGAAGTGGGCACCGCTGGTCTGGCCCGAGGTCATGCGGGGCCACAGCCGAGGGTGTTAACAGGTTGGGGGTTGAGGGACTGGGGCCGCAGCTCCCCAGAGGGGACCCTGGCTCGGCCAGCACAAGTCCAGCAGCCCGGTCCCACCGCGGGGACGCAGCTGTACTCAGTCCCTCCTCTCCCGGCCCCTCACCAGCACCCACCGAGGCCCAGCTTCCCCTCGGCCCGCCCGGCCAGCCTCATGCCCAGGCGGGCAGGGAATGAGTCCCTGCCTCCTGGTCTGGGAACCATTTTGTATGTGAAAATAGAAGCCGCACTTTTATCCCAAGAGAGGGGCATAATCACCAAATGCACATGAAATCACTTAAACTCTAGGAGCCGGCAGCCCCCTCGCTTTAATTACACCGTGGGCCGTGTTCTGCTGAAAGCAATTACATTTTTAGATCTTCCCCAACACATACACACACACACACACTCACATCCTGACACACTCACGAGCACACACACGCACACTCGCCACTCAAGCCCTGCCTGCCTGGGCCTCCCGGACTGAGTAGAGCCTGAGATTTTGCAGGACCGAGAGGGCTTTGTATCCAACCTGTTCACGGTCCCGTCCGCAAGCTCGGTATGAGTTCTTTGCCCGCCCACCCGTCCTCCGAGCTCCAGGCTCCCCCAGGGTATGGGGCTCCCCCTCCCATGTGTCTTTTCCAGAGCCCTTCACCCCATAACACAGCCATCCACACACGGTCCCTTCCCTACGCAGATGACTTTCCCAGACGGACAGCTCAGCGCAGTGACAGCCGTGTCCCAGCCAACCAGCGCCAGCAGGACAGCTCTGCCAGCCCCAGGGCCGGGGTCTCTGCAGCTGGCTCCTTCCAGGGCGGCAGCTCTGACCTGGGGCACAGTGCCAGGAGCCCAGGAATGAGGAGGCCTGGGGCTCCCACCCGCCTGTGCAGTCAGCAGCCGTGAAAGACGCCCTTTGTGCCGGGGAGGGGTCCCCCCCAACACAATGCCCTCTTGTCCCTGGGCCTCCTGGGGCTGCCCTAGAAGGAAGGGAGCAATTTCACCGCGGTTTCCGTGGCGCGGTGCATTCGGTGGAGACTCTCGTTTCCGGCCAGGCTGCTGCACGGAGCCGCCCTCCAGCAGGCCGGGCCTGGGCCTGAGAAGCCAGAAGAGCAGGGTGGAGCCCGGGACACCCGAAGCTGGAGGGGCTGCTGGGGCGGCCACAGTGAGTTGACACCTGCAGAGCCTGAGGCCAGAGCTGAGGGCTTTGCCCTGTGGGGACCGCTGTCCTGACGTCCAGGTGCTCTGGGTGGAACTCCTCTCCCCAGCTTGTGGGGCACCTTGTTCCCGGGCAGCCGGAGCACTGGGTGGCTCTGCCTGTACAATGCCACTCGTAGGCACAGCAGCCAGTGCCGCTGCCCACGCTGCGCCTGGTCAAAGGCCGAACCTTTCCTGGGCATTTTGATGCACCCAGTTCATCTGACCCCTGTCCTAGGTCTCAGGTCTCCCTGGGTGGCATCTGGATTCCAATCCAAAGCCACGGCACAATTATTGGAAACCTAATGGGGAAACCCGGGGGTGGTGGTGCATCCCTGCAAATCCTAGCCCTCGGAAGCTGAAGCAGGAGGATCACCATGAGTCTGAGGCCAGCCTGGGCAAGACCGTGTCTCAAAAAAGAAAAAACAACAACAAAAAACCAAACAAGGTAATTTTTATTTGCTCCAGTGGGATGAAAGTTTGGGATTTTATGTTTGTTACCCCAAGGGCAAACCTACAATTGATTAAAAAAAACCAAAACTGGCATTTGAAAAACTGTTTTCACGCTTCCCCAAAGTGTTCAGCAGACACGGATTCCCAAAATATTCCGGGGGCTAAGGTGGGGCTTATGTCCTGCTCTGGATAAGGAGAGGCACCCTCGTCCTGGGGTGGGATGGGCAGGATCTGGAGTCTGCCGACGCTCCCGGCCCCGAGTCTGTCAGAGAGTGACATCCTAAAGTGTCGTGTGCCACGGCAGAGGCAGCAGACTCTAGAGGCACAGCACCTGGCTAAGTCCTGGCTCCTGTGCCTACCTTGTGACCCCAAGTGAGTCACTGCCCTGTGGGGTCCTTGGTTGTGACCGCATCTGCATCTGCAAAATGCGATGACCCAGCTTTCTGACTGAAGGGGTTAATGATACTCATGGGGTGGCCAGCAGCTCCTGGTGCCTGGCCAGTGCTCGGTGTCATTGCTATGTCACCCTGTCCACGTTGGGTGATGGGCCTTGAGCAGGGTCCTCTCCAGGAAGCTCTAGGAAGCCTAGGAAGCTAGTGGTCGTGGCTTTGGCTTTCTGCCACCTTGACAAGCTCACCTCCCTGGCATACCCAAGTCTGCATGTCCATGTGGCCAGGCTGCTGTCCCACTCCCGCATCAAGCCCTCATCTGAACATTTCTGCGGAGATGTTCAGTAGCTGTGGTTAGTCAGCTGGCTTTAAGTAAATCAGGTGACCTTCCACAGTGTGGCGAGCCTCATCTTATCAGGTGAAGGCCTTAAGAGCAGAACAGTAGCCTTCTGGAGAGGAAAAAACCAGCAGCAGCTCTGGCCTGAGTTTCCAGCCTCCAGCCTGCCCTATAGACATCAGACTTGCCTGGCCTCCCAACAGTGTGGGCCAATTCCCTGAAGCAAATTAATCTCCCACTTCTACTACTCTGTCTTTCTCTGCCATGTAGAACAGCAACAGTGCACCATCCATGGGCTGGAAGTAGCTAGCACTTTCACCTTGGACTTGCCAGCCTCGGGCTGTGAGACCTGCTGCTTCCCGTGGGGAGGTATGTGAAGGATGCCAAGCCTCTGCTTCAGCACTGTGTTGGGGGCACTCTGACCCTGGGGGTCACTGCTGGGAGGCACCCACCTTTACCAACTCCGTCCTTATCTTGAACCCAAACCCAAGTTCCTACAACTCCTTGTTTGTTTCTGATTCTCCCCTCCAGATCAACTCAGAAAAAGAGTCCTCTTTTTGGCCATGACTTTTAACCTAAAAAAGTGAATGAACCCATTAACAATGGTTTAATGGTTCCCAACAGCACAGTAGTCACAGCTTCCTGCCAACAGAAAGTGCAGCCTCACATCCCTGACGAAGGCAGCTGGCATCTGCATGGGCTGTGGAGGAGGCTTTCACAGGGCAGACTTGCTTATGCACACCCCAGGCGGCCCCTCCCTTGGAACTCAGTGTCTACAAATGTGAATGTCCTATGCCTGTGGAGACCCAGGAGGCCTGGCAGCAAGGGCTCATCATACTGTTTAAATCTCCAGTGTGCCACATCTTGGGGAGCCATAGTGCCCTGTAAGTCTGGTTCTGGTGCTTGCTCTGTCTCTTCAAACTCTGCTTTTGCCTTTTAGTATGCCTGGTACTTGTTTCCTGCTTGTCAGCCATGAGGTGCTACATGATGTGCTTAGTGATATGCCGAATGCAGGAAGTTCTCCTCAGTCCTGTGGGTGGGTCTCAGTCTTCCAGTGAGCCCAAGCCCTGGACGATGGATGCCCCACGTGTGTCTCAGGCCCCATTCCCCAGTGGAACAGTATTTGGGAGGTCTGGAGCTGGTGTCTCCCTTCCCACGATCAGTGTGGCACTAACTGGCCCAGGCAGACAGAGCTCCCATGTGGTCAGAACGGCTCCTTTCTCACAGTGCTAGGGATTTTCTGCAGTGCTCACTCTGAAACTCTCACTAGGTTCCTGGAGGAGAAACTCCAGAGGGGAAGAGAGTGATCTAGGTCTTACAACTGTGGGGAGATGAAGGAGACTGGACCACAGCAAGTCTGAGGGCAGGATTCCCAAGTGTTTGGGGAACACGAGTGAATTTTCAAAGATGTGGGTTCTGCTGGCTCCACACAGAAGGGCTGGAGCTCCTGACTGGTGTGTCCTAGGTCTTGGGACAGATGGCCCCTTTAAGAGGAGGAGCCTAGTGTAAGGTGGTTAGGTCCCTGGAGGTGTGCCCTTGGGTGGGGTTTATGCAAATGATTGTTATAAAAGAGCAAGTCTGCCCTGCTCCCGTCTGGCTTCCTATGTCTGCCAGGATGCTACTGGCAGCTGCATGGTGACACACTGTTGCAGGGTGGGGGCGGCAGGGGAAGGGGGCCAGAGGCCAAACAGAAGGGGCCAGCTGGTTTCGAACTCCCAGCCTCCAAGACTGTGAGCTAAACAAATTATAAAGTACCCCACCTTGGTTATTTTGTTCTATCAACAGAAAACAGACTGAGCTGCTCTCAAGGAGAGGACTCTGACCCTGGAGGGTGGAGGTTCCTGCCTGCAGCTGAGGCCCAGGCGAAGCAGAGCTGCCGGAGATCAGCTCATACCTCAGGCAGTCGGCAGGGCTGACACAGCGGCCTGGGGCGGCTCGCCGGGTGCATTTCTCGGAAGGCTCCTGTCTCATCCCTCAGAAGAGAAAACCCCAAAACCCAGATGCCGCACCCCACATCTCTGTCTCAGGCCCGCGTCTGTCTCTACGCTGGTGGGAACGGGTGATCAGTTAAGTGCACTGATCCCTTTCTGTTTGGTTCATGAAAAAAATACTTTTCTGTTTGTTTCAGCCAGTGTTTGTTGTTTAAAGGAATGAAACAATTAAAACAAGAGGGGCCCTTTGTGGTCTTGGTTTTCTATCTGCATCAGCACAGAAAATGCACGAAGAAAATCCTATCTTTCTAACACAAGTCAATGAATTTGACTCATTACCTACAGACTTATAATGCTATGTCTTTATTTAGCAAAAGCATGCATATATTCCTATGTGGAAGATGAGGCACAGAAATCTGGATTTAGCCCCTGGACTGGTGGCTTAAAACAGCAGACGCTGTCTTCTCTGTCTTGGAAGCTGGCAGTTGGAAGGTGTGGCCAACTGCCTCCTCGAGTGGGCACGAGAAGCCGAGGACCATGTACACGTGCACCCCCTGGGGCAGCAGCCCTGACCCCGGCGTCCTGCGTTGAGGGTCTACCCCCTGCTCTGAGTGTCTCCCACCCGGCACCGTCGCCCGGGGCCTAGGACTCCTCCCTGCACAAAGTGCTCCCGGGCCGGGCCTCCCCAGGCCCCGCCGATGCATGTGGTCATGAGAGACCCGTGGGGGACACCAGGTGGGCTTTCCCAGGTGGGGCGCCAGGTGCGGGGCGCCCATGTGGCTCAGGGTACTACCTTCTAAAGTCCATGACTCGGAACCAAAGGAGCCAGCGTCACTTGGCAGCTGGCCCAGCTGCCCAGGCCACCAGCAGGCAGTAGTGGCAGCGTCGAGGGCCCTGGGAGAGAGGCAGCAGTGAGGGCACCGAGCCCTGACTGGGGTGTGCACAGGCGAGGGCCTGAGCCCCCGGCAGAAACACCCCACACAGGTGGTCTCAGTGACTGCAGCAGAAGGGACAACAGCTGTGTCCACTGCGTCGTGGAGCACAACCGGGCCAGGAGGACCAGGGAGCCCAGGCTCAGGGCAGCCACCACGGGACCTAGTGCACCACAGGGAGGGGCGAGCAGACCTGCACTGGCCCGGGAGCTGTGTCTCCCTCTGCGCCTGCCAGGCCACTCTGTGGGCTGCGGGGTCACCCCGGGGGCCGTCCAGGGGCACACGCTGCGTCCTGATGGGCCTGCTGCCCTGGCGGGGGGCTTCCCTGTCCCTTCCCTGTGATGTTTCAATAAAATGTTTATTTTTAAAACATAAACCCGGTTTCTTCTGGTTGCTTCTGGCTGCCTAACAAACCACGCTAGAATGCAGTGGCCTCAGCAGTGTCTCTCGCTGCTTCTCACGGTCTCTGTGGCCGCAGTCATGGGGAGCGGGCTGCTCCGGGGCAGCTCCTGGGGTGCGCTGGGGTCCCCTCTCCTGGCTACAGGCCTGCGTGAGGGAGATGCAGCTCTCACACTCAGAGAAAGTGAGCAGATATGGCCTAAGCCCCTCAGAGCACACTGTTTGCCTTGCCAAGCCCTCAAGACAGGGCTCTAAACAATCACATTTAGGGTAAAATCCACACCTTCGAGGCCTGGCAGGCTGGAAGAATCACCCCAGCCCTGCCCACTCTCCCACCCCCTGTGCACCCACTCTGCTCCTCAGTCTTCTATTCCCCTGACCCCAGGCACACAGGTCTCCCCCTGACCCTGGAAGATATCACACTGTCATGACCTCAGGGCCTTTGCACATGCCCTTCTCTTTCCCAGGATTACTACCTGTCTGATGCCCTGTCATCCAGGTGGCCCGCGTGTATTCTCTTCAGCTCGCTGGCTCTACTTGAAACCATCTTTCCCGCTGACTTGCCCCTTTCTTGCTGCTTACCACCAGCTTCTCCCAACCAGCACTCGAACTCCTTACTGACCATGCCTGGGGCTGAATAAACATCTGCGAACGAGCTGATGAGCACCAACCTTCCTGCCATGTCTGTGGTTGTTGCTGTGCTGGACACCGAAAGGATGACTGCAGGGGGCCAGAGGCCCATGCCCCCAACTGGTCACAGGGCAAGCGCTATGGGCACAGAGGAGGGGCCTGTCTGGGTATTGCTGCCTGTGATCCTTTTCCGAAGTGCCTTCCTGTTCTGGAAAGCGAAGGAACTACATTTCCCAGGATCACTTGCAACCTAGGTGGTGTGGTCCAGCCAACGAGATGCACCCACACAAGCCCAGGGCAGGAGAGAGGCAGCCATGGAGCCCAAGAATGGACACCCAGGTTGTTGGTAGCAGGAGCAGCATCCCAGCATCCAGGCAACACCCTCTAGGTGCCCTGAGGCAAGCGGACGTGCATTCTTGGGTTCAGAAGTCAGGCCACAGCCTTCTTCGGCTCTGCTTTCCCAGTGAGATACTCAGGGCCCCTCTGGGCAGGTCCACACTGTGCCGCCCCAGAGTCACCCAGTGCAGCACCTTCCAGCCTTTCTGATGATTCTGGAAGCACCCACCCCTCTATGTTAAATCCTATCCGTTCAAAGCACTTGAGAGGTGTGATGACGTCACCTGCCAGGACCTGAGCAGCTCTGAAGGTGACAGGGTCACTGCATTGATGGGGACTCCAGCAGAAGCCATCCCGCCCACTGCCTAGAAGTCCCAAGGCGTCCAGACACTCACAATGTCCAGGCACCCTGTCCTGCTCACCTTTTTTCCAGGTGTGGGGTGTGGGGGAGAGAGGCTGCCCCAGGGCTTTTGCAAAGAGCACTATGGACTGTGTTCCCCAAACTCCCATGCTGAAGTCCTCAGCCCCACTACAGCCCTCCTAAAAGGGGCGCAGAGCGCTCTTGCTGTCTTACCACCATGTGAGGAGATGGCAGTGGGGAGCGAGCACAGGCCGCCGGGTGCACCCCAGCTTGGACGCCCAGCCTTGGAACAGGAAATCCACGTCTGTCGGGAATAAGCCGCCCAGGCCATGTACGGTGCTTTGTCGGGGCAGCCCTGGCAAACGGAGACAAACAGCAAGGCTAAATTATGTTCTTCTGCTGCACGATGGGGCTTTACAAAGGAAACAGAAATAAATAAAGGACCAGAAGCCGGCATCGCTTCCGGGATCTAGTCCTGGGGAGCCGCCCTGTGCTGCTCCCCCTCTTGTCCCCAGTTCTTACCATACAATGAAAGAGGGAGACAGCCCTCTCAGCTCTGCTCCTGGCCTCAAATGCCTAGGATGCCTTTCTGTTCCTCTGAGTGGTTTTCTCTTAATTCATCCTTTCCACCAATGAACTCTGCACAGCTTCCTGCCCCTGGAAATCCACCCTGGGTGCCCCTGTGAGCTCAAGAAAGGTAACTGTATTTTTTTAATCCTGGAAAAAATAAAACCTATAAAGTAAGGAGGACAGCACACCCAGCCCGGATGTGTCCTTTGCACCTCAGGTCCTGGAAGACAAGGACAGGGCTGGTTTCGGTGGAGATGCAGTGTTGGTCAAATTAGACATTCCGCATCTAGAATCGCCTTCCGATTAGGTCACCTCCTCCCAGATCCCTCTTGGAAGAGCGCCTTATGAAGGACAGATGCGCAGATGACTCACACACCCTGAAGCACAAATAAGAATGCATCCCTCCCCCCTTTGCAAAGCCACAGGGAGCACTTCCGGGGTCATTCCTTAACCACCCGCCCCGGCCCTGGGCCCTGTCACCATCATCCTTGAGTCAGCATGCAGCACTGCATCCAGGCCCATGTCCTGCAGCACCTTCGCGGTCCAGGGTGCCCTGGTTCCCTGTCCCTGTCAGACGTGGTCATGAGTGCCTGGCCTGCTCTGCCTCTCACCAAGGTGCCACTGTGGGCGGTCGCTTCCTCCCTGGGCCTGCACCTGATCCCTCTCATCACCGTGCTCCGGGGGACTGGAGGAGACTGGAGACAGTGCTCAGCCTAATGCCTGGGGCACCACCACCCTGTCACTAGTATTTCTGAGCCCCCGAGGTGGGGGCTCCGTGGGGCCTGCTGCCAGTTCTCCTTCCCACTGTCGCCCCGGGGCAGCTCTGAAGCGCACAGGTTGTCTCAGGAGCCCCATCTCTGACAGCCTCCTGCATTTCCTCCTCTCACACAGGGGCCATTCAGCCTCACGTCAGAAGGGAAGAAAGCACAAGAGAGCCTTTCCCAACAGAAGGAGCTTCGTTTGTGTAAGAACTGCACTCTGAGGCCCTGGGACACCTCAGAGTATTTACTTCCACCCCTCGCTGGAGCAGCTAGCTGACAGAACGGGACAGAAGCTTCGAAGGAAATACAAGTTGTGAGCAGCAGATTTTCCCTCTGTGAGAACATGCTGCATGCTTCGGAGAGAGCCCGGGTCTCTCGCGGGAGACCCTCCCAGCCCGGCACACTGAAACAGAAGTGTGGCTGGTCTAGGTGCTTGTCTGAACAACCCGCCCACAGTCTGGGTCGTGGTGCTGGGTGGATACACCCGGGGGTGACACACAGGCATGCGGGTCGTGGCCACCTCACTGTCCTCCTGTCTCACTTTAGAGCTGCGGGCAGTCCAGGATGCAGCCCAAATAAACACGGGCCTTTATGCACAGCACGTTAGAGCGATGAGCCCCATAGCGACACTCAGTCATCCCCAAACGCTCTCGGGCATACCGCTGACAGGGCTAGCATGAGTAGTCGCCTGCAGGGTGGAACCTGCTGAATTCCTCTCTGCGCCCCAGCCCTGGCTGCCTGGCTCCAGAGTCACCCACGGCTGCAAGCTCAGCCCACGACCTTGGAGCATGGCTGGCCACGTCCCGGGAGAGCAAGGTCTTCCGGGCTCATTGTGGAACCTCTCTGAGCCCAAGGTTCCCCGCCTTCCAAATGTGGACAGGAACACCACTGGTCCAAAGGGCTGAGAAGGCAGAGTGCCTGTGTCCATCTTGGCGACAGCCGGGCAGGCCACCCAGACGCAAGATGTCGCACCATGGAATGTCCGAGGCGGGAGGCTGCGCTTGGGAGAGCAGACAGAGGCCCAAGACAGCTGGGCCCTACCCACCTCCCACAGTGCTGCTTCTCGGCCATGGCCACGGCGGGCAGAGGCGGAGAAAACGGCCCAGTACTCCCTGGCCAGGGTGGAATCGCAGGGCCTGCCCTGGCCCGACCCCCATCCCTGGGCAGTGGGGTCTGGGCAGGCTGTCCTGCCCCTCCCTGGGCCTGGATGCTAGCTGGCCCTGCCCGGTGGGGCCACCTGCACTTTCCTCCGGGACACCCCTGCCCTGCACAGCGGCTGTGTGGCTTGGGCTGAATCTGCACACGCACACACACACACACCCCAACCTTGGGCCGGAGACTCCCTCCTCTGGGGCACCCGGCCACTTTCTGAGAGGCAAAATCAAGGGGTGCTTCGGCCCACATGGCCCTGATTCCTCTGGCACTGCCAGGGTGAGCTGAGCATTGCCAGTGTCTCTGGATGCTTCTGCCTGACATGCTGGCGGGGAGGGAGGTGGGGAAGGAAGTGTACCTGAGCCCCTGATGCTACATGAGGCACCATCTCAGAGGGGCAGCGCTGGGCCTGGGTGAGGGAAGCGCCCACGCTGGCAGCAGGCATGGCTGGTGACAGGACGCCCACCACCTCATTGGTCTGTTCACTCCTTCTCCCCTTCATTTCAGCAGCCCCCAAAGTTATTTTTCTCAGCATGCTCCCGATTTTTTTTGGCAGGTGCTGGGGGTGCGACCCCGAGCCGCATACCGGCTAGGTAAGGGCTCTGCCACTGAGCTCTAGCCCCAGCTGAGTCTTGAGCTTTATCTGGGCCACAGTTCAGGAACTTCTGCTTTCATCAGAAGCTGGATGGCAGCCTCCCCCCGCATTAGCATCTGATGAAATTCTCCCAGGCTTCCTGAGAGGAAGTTTGACTTCTCCCCGATTGATTCAGAGAGCCAGAGAGGTTGGGACACCCCTCCAAGGCAGCAAGTGCGACAGAGGCAGAGCCACCCTTCACACGCTGTGCAGCCCTGTTGGCCTCCAGCCTGGTCCATGCAGCCCTGGCCCATGCGCCCCTCCTGCAGTCTGCCGAGGCTCCCGTGCAGCCTGCTGGTGGGTCACTCGGAGCAGCACAGCTCTGGACAGCACAGCCCAGGCGGCAGGGGCTCAGGCTCAGCCGGAAAGGGTCTGGAAGGTGGCTGGGCCTGCTGGGACTGCCTGGAAGACTGAGCCTGTACTTAGTTCTCCGTGGTAAATAACAGCTCTGGTTTCTGCTAAAAGGATTCATTCCCAGAACACAATAATTTTCATCTCCTCCTCGCAACAACCAGTATTTTATAGCTAAATATATGCCAAAATGAGCCCGCTGGCCTGATAGCGTCGTTAAGGAGATATTTGACCTTGAGTTTAATTGCAGGATGGAGAACTGGCTTGGATGCACCGAAGGGGCTGGCAGTGAGTTTGGGGCTGGGCATCTGGCATCCACCAGCTCAGGGAAAGTGTTGGAGGAGAAAGGGACTGACTCCGGAGCTGGGTGCTGATGCTTGCTCGGGGAGGGGGCGGGGGCTGCGAGGTATTTGGGCCGACTGGAATCCCGGGATGTGGGCAGACTGAGGAAACCCCTAGCCTGAAGGGGACACTGGGGTCGCATGCCCGACCCTCTGTTTCCTGAGCCCCCCTCAAAAAAACCCAGCCCCCCAGCACTAGAGGAGCACTCTGGCATGCACCTCACCTCCCCCAAGAAGACTGGCGGTGCAGGTGCGAAGCTGCCCAACACCCACCCGTCCCACCCGCCGCCAGGGCTGGAAGCCACCTGCCCAGGTGACCGAGGCAGGAGACGCCCTTGCTGACAAATGGCTCTGCACAGCCCTCATTCAGGTCCCCAGGCTCGGGCCCAGCACCTCCAAGCCTCTACAGGAAGCAGGGGCAGCCACAGGAGAGTGTCGGATCCAGGCCTGCGGCCAGCCAGGCCCCACTCCGAGCCAGCTCCCCTCTCCCCCGCTGGGATTCTTATCCCCGCTGCTCAGCGTCAATGCTACAAAACCCGTCAAGCAAATGTCAGCGGGTTTGACAAATGGTAGCTCTTTGAAAGAAGGGGGCGCCCGATAACGGTGACTGAGGCCCACTTTGTTCTGTCCTGGTGTTCTCTTTCTGGAGGCTGGGGAGGGAGGGACTCACCAGGTGCGAGCCTGAGGCGAGGCGCCTGTCCCCGGGGCCCTCAGCCTCACTGAACCCAGCACGGAGCTGGCCAGAGGGGGAGCATGGGGCCCAGACCCTGATCCGGACCTCGGCCCCCTCATATGTGGGCATTTTTTCTACCTGAGCCTGGAGTCCGAATGAGGGGAGCAGAGCGTCCAGAGGCAGAGCAAGGACCCTGTCCCTCCTGTCCCCACAGCTGTGCCCCTCCTGGGCTGACTTCCTTCTGCTGTGGACCTAGCCGCCTGCAGAGCTCAGCCTTCCAAGCTGCAGGGCTGCTCCACGGTTGGTTGGGGCGGCACAGATTCAAACGGGTGGGGGGCTGTGGGTCCCCAAAACTGCCAGGAGGTCCGGCTCTCCAGGTGGGCGGCGTGTCTAGGCCCCTGCCTGCTCCCTGCAGACCTGGCTAGGGCTGAACTCATCAGAAGGGGCTTCAAGTAGCAGAGTCTGCAGAGCAGCCTGGTAGAGGCCGCAGAAATGGACCGGTAACCTGAATCTCCTGTGTCCAGTGTCTTCCAGGAAAAGATCAGACAAGGCCTCAACTGTCCATTGGCCAAGACACTACCTCACTTTGCCCAGAAGGGGCCTGCCTAGCCTGGCCAGAACCCCCACCAGCCTGGTGTAGCCTCCCATGCTGGGGCTGCCAGGCGCTCTCCTGCCTCGGCTTTCCCTGCTGGCTTCTCCTTAACCAAAGGACAGGAGCCAGGGGAAGATGGGGCTCCAGCCACCCCTTCCTATCTGTGGATGGAAGGCTGGCAGCGGGTGTTGGGAAAAAGAAGTGAGACAGTCCTTGTGGGCCAGGCACACCAGGTGGCCTGCGGAGAGCCCCAGGAAAAAGGGGAGCCCGGTGGGAAACAAATATCAAAACCCTGGCTAGTTACAAAACGGAAAGAAAATACAAAGGAAGAAAGAGACAGGGTGGAAAGGGGTGGGGAGCTGAATTCTGCCCGCACTCCAGGCTCCCAAAGAGTTATCCAGTGCCTTTCTGCACCGGGACTTAAATTGGCATTTTTCTATCCACAACCCCGATTGCAGTGCTGGCCAGGGTGGAGGGGGTGACTGGGGAGTCGCCGGCCTCTCCCGAAGCTGGGTGACTGCACACAAAGGGCTCTGGGCTTGGGGGCGGAGGCCTGGGAGGGTGTAGCCATCACCCTGGAAGGGGTAGGGGGTTTCTCTGGCTGGGATGCCCGCCCTGGATCGGGCCTGGGGCGAGAGTGCAGCGCCTCCCCGGAGGCCTCGCACTGTTTGTAATTCCACCCTTTTTTCATTAACATAAACACCACTTGAACAAAAATATACACGGCCACCTACTTCGCTGGGGAAGACCCTCCGTGCCCGGCCCGTGTTCCCACCACCCCGTCCTGCGCGTCCCACGCGGGCCGGGCCGAGGCCCCTGCTGTCGCTGTGCCGCTGGGCTCCGCGGCTCCATCACACGCACCCCACGGCTCGGCCTGTCATCCCTGCCCGCTGCCGTGGCCGAGCCAGCCCCGACCGAGGTGCCGAGTTGTCAACGCAAATTCCTCCTTAAACCACTTGTTGATAAAGCCTCGGGGCAAATTGGTTCCTCTTTACCTGCCCGCTCCGCCCCTGTGCTGCCCGCCCGGACTTAATCGCGGAGCAGCTGAGCAGCTGTCGCCGGCTGCGGGCCGCCTCCGTGAGCTAATTGAGTTGGAACCCACGGCGTCCTCAACCTGATGGAGGAAGGGTTGGGGGCAGGAGGGATTGGGAGGCTGCCCCGCAGGGTGGGCTCCCAGGAGCAGGAGCTGTACGCGGAAGGCTCTCGGCCAGGAGAGGGGACCCTCCCTGTCTGTCACCTGGCTGGCAGCCCCCCCCACGCCCTGTGCTCCTGTGGGGGCCCTGAGCCTCAGGATGACCTGGCCCAGCCCCCTTGCTCCCCACTGTCCCCCTTTTCAGCCCTACCCCTGCCGGAACTGAAAACTGGACTTTTGGATCTGGCACTGGGGAGTCAGCCAGCCTCGCTGGTAGCCGGGGTCTGGGTTCTGTGGACACCAGCACCAGCAGGTGAAATAGGCAGCCACATCCACATAATTCTGGGCCTGACGCAGCTGGAAATGCCCACGAGACACGTCTGCGGTGTGTTAACCTCCCTCGGCACACAATCTTTAGGACCCACTGTTTCCCACTACCGTGTAGACACATCCCCAGACATCTCCCACTTTGAGCGCATTTCTAGGTTTTGCAGGGAGAAAAAACAGTTCCAGGTGCCCCACACACAGACCTGGGCTTCCCATCCAGGTGCCACCCTCTGAGGCAAGCGAGGTGGCTTAGGGACCAAAGCAGGGGCCCCTGAGGCATTGTCACCCCTGCTGGGGGAGGGCGGTGGCGGCCAGACCCGGAGCTGGGCACGCTTACCACGGCCAAGCGAGCGGCTGGAGAGTGCATGGAGTTGACTTCCAGAAGGCGCCTCCCAGGGCTGCGGGCCTTGGGCGCCCCGAGTCCTGCACGCTCCGGGGCTGCAGCTCTGGGCTCCCCAGGACACGAGGCTGAGTCGCATTGATCTCCGCCGCGGCGGCCCGGTGAGGGAGAAGGCGATGCGCAGACCCTTCGCCTGCAGAGCGGGCTCTGCTTCTGTGGCTCCACGTCCCTTGCCGGGCGCCCGGGTGCACCCCCTCCCCTGAGCTGGTGGAGGTAAAATAAACACGGCATTCACGCAGGCAGGACCCGTCATTAGCCTGAACCAGGGTTAAAGGACTGTGGCATCTCGACACCAGCGCAGCGGTCGCCACCCGGGCTGTAGGACCCGGAGCTGTCCAGGCCGTCACCGGCACGCGGAGTCTGGCCAGAGGCACTTGGGGCACCAGGAGCCTGGGGCTCGGAAAGAAGCGGGTTCTGCTTCCCACGGGCTCAGGGCACCGCCTCCGCCGAAAGCCAGCCCCTGAGATTCCACCTGAGACCGGCAACCTGAGGAAAAGTGAGAGGCAGGCAGCCCGGCTCCTCGCGGGGAAGGGCGGCTTTGCAAATGCGGAGAGCGGAGGGCAGCGAGGGAGATGGGCGAAGAGCCTGCTGCCTCCCACCCAAGAGCGCACTCGGCTCCTAATTAAGTTAGTTTTCACGGCGAATTAAATGGGTCTCAGCCCAATTTGGTGGGGGAAACAGTGACCCGGCCGAGGGGACGCTGGCGTGCAACCAGAAGGGGCGAAGTCTTTCTCCACCAGCATGGAGAACGCCAGGAAGGGGCCTCTGACCTAGGGACACAACACAAAATTGGACATAATTCCAGGTGTGTGCTTTCTAAAGCGGCCGGCCTCGATCCTCTCCGAGTGCTGGGCACGGAGCTTTTGCAGGTAATTAATGGCTCACTGGAAAGAAAAAATGCCCGCTGTGAGGGTTAAGGGGGTGCTGGGGTACAGGAGTAGACCAGCGAGCCCACTTCAGACGCAAATCTGCCCAGACTCTGAGAGCAATCCGATTGCCTAAAGAAGTGGTGTGTTCAAGCACTGAGAAAATATATTTCATAAGAAAAGGACCGGAAGGTTTAAATGGCTGTCTTGTTTTTGCCTTCATTTGATTTTTAAATTCTACGAAGTTAGAGAGCCGAGAGCCGAGGGCTGTAAGAGAGAGAACGAACACCAAGAAACAAAAACAATAATCACAGAAAGGGACGGGCGTGTTTTATTAGTAGCAGTTTCTTACTTTGTGCCTTCCTGGGGATTGAACCCGTGCGCTCAGCCCCTGAGCTACATCCCCACCCTTTTGATTTTTACTTCGAGGCAGGCTCCTGCCAAGTTAGCCAGGCTGGCTGGAGCTTTGATTCTCCTGCCTTGGCCTCCTAAATTACAAGGAGCTCCTTGCCCTGGGTGAGGGCTGCTTTCGGGGCCCCAGGGTGCAGTGTGCCTGTCGGTCAGGAGCCCCTCCGAGGACCGCCCAGGGCCTGCTTCTGCGGTGGCTGGGAGGTCCCTGCTGCCCTCCGGGACCTAAGCTGAGGCTGCCCGGCGCCCTTTGCTCAGGGCCGTCTGCTCTGGTCTGGCAGGAAAGGAGCCAGGGCCAGACTCTTCTGGGGACCTGGGGAAGGGGCACCAGAGGAGGGGCTTTGTCCCCACCCAGGGTGCAGCTGTCGGGTGGGAGGCTCCAGGCATCCACCCTCAGCCTCCCAGGCATTTCTCAGAAACTGGGCCGTGGGGAGCAGTGCCGGGAAGCGGGCGGAGTCGGGGGGCTCCTGGAGGCTTCTGATCCTGCCTCCCACTTGCTCCCTCGGACCTGGCTGGAGGCTGTTATTCTGTTATTAAGTGCAGTGGAAACTGGGGTCGGGAGGGTGTGCAAAGAGCTGTTAAGCTTGCCCTGCCACCTAAGCAGAATTGGGGGCACCTCCTGTCTGCACCCTTAAAATGAGTCCTCCCACCACACCCGGCCGGCTAGCTGTGCCTTGCTCTCCTGCCTGTGAGGCGGATTCAGCATCAAATCCAAGAATGACAGCACGTTCTCCACATGGTGCCACACACAGCAGGTGCCGGGCTCTCCGAGGGGGATGCTGGCCACCTTTGGTCTGCACAGCAGCCGGGGGTGGAGGCCCTATAATTCTGTCCATCTCACAGAGGAGAAAAGGGGCTCCGAGAGAGGCCGGCCAGAATGCACACAGCAGGCGAACATGCGTGCGGGCAGCCCACTGCAGATGCCGCCCTGCTGCCCCGGGACCAGGGAGAACAGAAGGCAGGGTGGCAGGACGGAGCTGGCAGAGGCACTCCCCAGAGAGCTCTGAACGTCCTTGCTGTGTCACCCTGAACTCTCGGCAGACCCAGGGAGGCCCCTGGCCACTCGGAGCCCTCGGCCGGCCGAGTCAGGGCAGCTGGTCTTCAGGCCACCGGTTCTCAAGCAGGGCTCCCAGACATTCAGGGAGGTACGCATCTTACCCTCCAGCCCCCCAAAACTCTAAATAACAACCACAGTGGGCAACTGTGGGGTCATCTACCCCAAGAGAGGTACCACCCTCGCCCTTCTTTTACAGTTGAGGAACAGGAGGCTCAGAGAGGTAAGACCACCGTCCAGGGCCGCACAGCCGTGGAGCTGAGTGGAACCAGACAGGGCCCAAGCTCCTCATCACTTGCAGGTGTTTGTTTAACAATTCCCCCCTGGTCTGGATTTCAATTTACGATGCCATCATCCACAAGGCCGCCAGCCCCTTCACAACTGCAGCGCAAGCCCTGTGTCTCTCCTCTGGTTCCAGGTTGGCTCTGTTCCCCTGGTGCACAAAGAGGAAACTGAGGCGCTAGAGGCTGAAGCGCTTGCCTGAGGCCAGAGCTAAGGAGAGACAGGTGCTACATCGGTCTGGGGTGGGCCCGCTCTAATGGGCCTCCTTGTCCCCAGGGCCTGGCCCTGCCGTGCCCTGCCACCCTGTCCTGTGGACACGGGCCGTACTCCACTGGGGCGCTCAGCCTGCTGCCTGAAATTCCCCATCTCATCTCGGGTGTGGGCTCTCCCTCCAGCACTGTCTGCTTTCTGGTGCACCTGCCTGACTCCCCTCCCAGGCTTGGCTACCCCGCTTCCTCCCCTGGGACCCTATCACCCTAGCCCAAGGGTGGGCTGAACTCCAGAGGGGCTTCCTCCGGGTGTGCACAGGGCCAGGCCTGCCCAGGCACAACTCGCCCAGGTCCCTAGAGCCACAGAGCTACAACCTGGCTGGGACAAAAGGCCCGGGCTAGACTGGCGAGGGCATGGGGAGAGGGAGTCCTGTTGCCAGCAGCCTGGGCAGGCTGCACGGAGCAGGGAAGCCCCTCCACCCGGGCAGTCAGGTGTGTGCAGTTGGTGTCCCCCTGAACACCCGTTCTTCTCATCTGCAGCCTGTGAGCTGGCACTCAGGTGGGCACTTGGACAGGGTCCTGGGCACACACGGCTGCTTGGGCTCAGAGCCCCATCTGGGCGGCAGTGTTCCCCCACCCTGTTCCCTTGTCATGTGAGTCCCTCCCTCTTGGGGCCCCTCATATCTGAAAAATACTAAGCAACGGCCCCTTGGCATTGAATTTATGTTTTCCTTTTGGCTGGTAGTCTGGGACCCTTCTCTTCATCCCCAGGTTGGGGGCCTGTCCCGGGGCCACAGCCCTCCTGTCCCTCTCTGAGCACCTTTCTGTGCTCGCTCTACTTCAGCACAGATCATCAGCTCAGAAACTGGCTCAGGGGCCCCTTGAGCACCCCCAAACACACACACACGGGCAAGCATGCACTGCAAGGAAGTCGTCTCCCATTCGAACACCGCTCAGCAGAGACAAACATATGCGGGGGTTCTGGGGGCTGTATCCACGGGAAGGGGCTGCACCAGACCCAGGGGGCTGGAGGCCGGGTGTCCCTCCGGTGGGCTGGTTCTTGGAGCTTCGTGTACTGCAAATGCCAGAAAACTCCCAGCCATCTTGCAGGGAAGAGCTGTAAATTCCTGGGCTGCACTGTTGTCAAATATTTCATTGAAGAACGTCATGGAAAATGTGTGCTTTCGGGTAAAAGGGCCAAGTGGAAGGGGCAAGCGCCGGCTGCAGCGACGGCCAAGCATGGGGGCGGGGGGGAGCGGTGACTAAACCCCGAGCCTCTTCCCAAGGTGGAGCTGATGGGAGATGAACACCAGGGCCTGCGTCCAGGGGCGGCCCTGGTCACCGCTGCCGCCCACACTGCCAGGGGTTACTGAGCCCCACCTTGCCCTGGGGGTGCTGCAGGACTAGGTGCGACCCAGGTGGCTGCTTTCCTCCTCCCCCGCCCTTCTCCCAGTCTGGGGCTTGGAGTCCGGCTTGCTCTGACTGCCTTGCTTTGAGCTTAAAGAGGCAGCAAGGGACACTGCAGGTCATCCCAAAGGAGGGCTTTCCCTGCCGCGCCGATACTGCGGGCCCCCTCTGCACACCTCCCTTATCGTGCACCTCCTTTCTGCAGCTACGGAGAGGGGAATCCCCTGTCAGGGCTCACACGGGGCGAACAGGGTCCCCACATCTCTGTACCATGCAGGACCCCATCTCTCAGGGGCCCATCTGTCACCATAGAAATAAAGTAGGTGTGTCATTGTGTTTTGGAACCCGAGATCAAAGCAGACCCTGCCTTCGGGATCAGGGTGGGAGTTCTGTGAGTGGGGAGGCCCTACCCTGCCTAGCAAGGGCTGGCAGGTGTCCTTGGCCACAGTCCGGTCCGCTGTCACGCTTGCACCATGTCCACCCCGTGTCACACGCCCTGAAAGCGTGCCTGACACCTGGGGGACGCGCATCGCCCTGCAGATCCCTCTGCCTGCGGCTGCGGCTGATGCTGCTGTGTCACCCCTGTGACCCCTTGGCCTAACGAGGCACCCTGCACTGGCACACGTCTCCACATGTCCTCTGATCCTCTGCGTGTGACAACGGGGCCTGCGGAGCTCGGAACACGCTGTGTGGCACACTCAGACTACGCCAACCTGAGCAGCGGGCTGCCTGGACCATCCTGACTGCACACGGCACTGTCCCCTTGCATGCTCATTTACACTGCTCGGTGCCCAGCGCGCCATAGTATTCTGGGGTGTTTCTGCGAGTGCCTGTTAGACCGTTAAACAGAACATCTTAAAATGGCGACACACAGGGAGCCCCTGTGCTGGCTCTCTGCTGTCCTCAGAAGCCTCTCTGCGCCCAGCTTCCGGGGGATGCCCTGCAGCCGGGTTCTGTTTTGGCACCAGTCTGCAGGTCCAAGCCCCTGCAGACTCTGCACGCAGGTCAGCTGTGATCCAAGCAGGCCACCCTCCTCCCCCCGACCCTGACCTTCCCCCTGCAGTTCTGGGTACCAAGCCCAACACACACCCCTAGACCCAGGCCGCACCGAAGCTGCCGTCCCTACCAGAGCCCCAGGACTCCACTTCCCCACTGCCCCGCACCCCGTTGGTGCAGCCCGGCCACCCTACCTACCAAGGGACGAAGCTTGCGGGGCTGCGAGGAGCAGGGGTGGGGGGCGAAGCGGGCTAATGCGGAGCAGGGGCGTCAGGCAGGGCGGCTGCCCTCGCGGTGGGTGGTCGGCGGCCGGCGCACACCGAGAGCCGGATCTGGTTCGGAGCTCGGGTTACGGCGCTCGCGCCCGGCGGCTTCACTTAAGCAATTAGCCAGTGAAAATACCTCGGGCCTGGGGAGTGGACGCGACGCGGGCATGTCTCTTACCCACCCACCCCAGTTCTGGGGGTTCCTCTGCCTGCATGGGGGCGCACACAGCTTTGACTTAGGATGGGAGAGGTGTCTGCAGATTTTAAGCTAAAGGCAGTGTTTTCTCGCAGGCTGAGCCCCTGAGGCCTCGCTCCCATTTGAAAGGGTCCCCCAGCTCCCTGCCCTGCTGCACCCTCCCCTGAGCCTAAGAGTGGGCAGCATTACGGGTTCCACTTTCAGAGAAAGAGTCAGCTTAGGTGGCATCCCGCGGGGTTGGGGGGCTGGATCTCCATCCACCCTGTGAATCTGATGTGCAGGGTCTCCCTGCCCTTATCCTGGTGTGTGGGGGGGTCCAGTTTGGGTCCTGGCCCTGCAGGGTCGTGGAGGATCGAGCAACCCCCCTGAGCCCCATCACTAAGGGAGGGGGTGCTGACTTGGAGGAGTTCCCGCGAGATCAAACAACTGTGGAGGGACAGTTACAATTCTGTGCTTGTGGGTGGGGTGTAGGTTTACGAATGAGTTCCATGCTTCCCGCAAGACCTCAAAGAAAACCCCCGCAGAGGTGTCACGGTTATGCACCTTGGGAGTGGGTGCAGGCAGGACAGTAATCACCCAAGTTATCAAACTCCCCACATCATCAAAGGGGTTCAAGCCCCTTTGGGACCCGTCTAAGGAGTGATGCGCCCAGTACCACATAGTGAGCCACCGAGCAGCCTGCTTCCTGTCCTGCGGCTGTGGTTGTCTAACTATTTTATTTTATATTATACCGGGAATCGATCTGAGGGCCTCGAGCTTGCCAGGCAGGCGCTGAGCCGCTCAGCTACACCCCTGGCCCTGTGGTAACCATCTTAATACCACGGTTTTCCCATGAGTCTCTTTCCCCTGGAGCTGGAAAGCCAGGCTGTGCGCCGATGAAGCCTTCCAAAAGCCCACTCTCTCTGACCACAAGGAGGCAGGGGGAAGAGAGGCCACCACCCTCCGTGCTTGGAGAGAGGAGGGCTTGGAGGGAAGGTCACTGGCAGCCCAACCCCGCCAGCTGAGCTGGGCTGGCCAGGCCCAAGTCCCCTCTGGGGCTCAGTGTCCTCACCTCAAAAGTGTCTGGTTAAGGGAAACCTCTCTGGCATCTGGAGAACCAAGAACTTGGCTCCTCACAGAAAAGTCTCCTTGCGTGGCTGTGGCTGTGGTTCCCCCCTCCCCTCTCAGGCTCCCACCTCCTCTGCCACCCCAGGAGAGAGCAGGATTTGGCGAGTGCCGGCCCTGGGCATCCCTGGGACTCTAGCTCCACACCTCAAGGCCCTGGGGTCCAGGCAGAGTCTGCTTCGCTGCTGGGGCCTGAGTGAGTGAGTAACGTGGCCCCCACACCATACTTCCACCCACAGGCACAGCTCTCTGCCCCCAAACCTAAGAAGCTCCCCTCCCCCCCAGGGAAGCCTGTGAAGGACAAAGGGGGGCAGGAAAACTGAATTCTGGGTGAGCCAAAGATGGGACCCCAAGACCCCTAAACCGGACAGAGCCTACAGGGGAAGGCGGCTGCTAGAAAAGGGCTCCCCAATTTCGCCTTCAGTAGATTCCCCTCACTCTGGGGGTCCCCACGAGTGGAGGAGCAGGAACAGGAAAGGAAGTTACTCCATTTCGGGGAAACTCAGCTATTCCGTCCCTGACGTCCCTCCCTGGGGGCGAGGGGACACAGCGGGAAGAGAATGCGAGTGCGCGAGGGCGTCCAGCGAGGGTGCGTGATGCCCCAGGCTGGGGTCCGAGCGGTGCCACAGCGCTCCGGGAAAGGCAGGGGCGGAGGGCGCGGAGGCGGCTGTGTGCGGCGGCCGGGTCCGAGAATACCCGAGACCGCCGCGCCCAGGGCCTACCCTGGACCTTCCCTCCGCGCCCGAGGTGTCCGCCGGCGGGGCCTGGCCGAAAGCACAGGGCGGAAGGAGGCTCTGCTCTCCCAGGAGCTCTGCTCTTCGTGGAGAGGCGGCGACAGCGGGGCAGGCTAAGCCCCCAGCTCCTGGCAGGGACGGGCCTGGCGCCCCGAGGCGACCAGGCGTCTCCTGCGGGCGGCGAAGGGCCGGGAGAGGGAGAGGGAGGCCAGCGGGGAGCGCGGAGTCGGGAGAAACCCTTGCGGTCCGGGGCTTTGAAGAAGCCGCAGGTCCCGCTCAGAGCCCGGCACACGCCTCTCGCCCCAGCTGGCTCCGGGGCACGGCCGTGCGGCTCCTCGCGACGACCTGTGGAGACTGGAGACACCCCCGCCCTCCTCTCGACCCGAGACCCTGGCAGAGAGGCCAAGCCCGGCGCGCGACCGTCAGCGCCGCAGCCACTCACCGGGGTCTGTGCGCGCTGCGTCCCGCCGGCCTCCCGCGCGGTCCTGCGCTGCGCTCCGATTTCCCAGATTTCCCACCGCCGCAGGCCCTGTCCGCACGCCGGCAAGGCGAGGGTGACGAGCGGAGGCGTGCGTGCGAGCGAGCCCTTAGGCCGGCAGCCAGGGGCGCGAGGGCAGCCTCGGCCCGCGCTCCCTGCCCGCTCTCCGGAACCTGGCCGGGTGCGCAGTCGGAGGCCCCGCGGCGGCGGCAGGCCGAGCCCACAGGGGCATTAGGCCAACTCCCCCCGCGCACGCGGAATTCTCTATTATTATTATTAAAGAATCCCCCAGAACGTGTTTACGTTGGGCCGTGTAAACTTCCTGCCAGGGCCTTTGCCATCTCTCGGGAAATCAGAACCTACTTGGAAAATGGGGACTCCGGGCCGCGGGGCCAAACGGGGGGGGGGGGGGAGTTCAGTGTGTGTGTTGGGGGAGGGCGGGAGAATCGGCTTCGTGTGAGTTCAGACCCGAACAGTGTAGGTGCGCGTGATCAGCGTGCTGTGGGGTGTGCAGGAGCGCGCGCATTAACGAGCGCCCACGAGCCTAAGCGCCGTGTTTGTGCGTGGGCATGCACGCCCGGGCGTGAATTTGCACGTCTGGGTCTGTGTAATTTGCTGGACTTGCTTGTGCACCATCACATGTACATGTGTGCTAAGTGTGCGCAGTAGGGCACGCACAGCTGTGCGCACGCACGGGCGAACGAGTGAGTGGGGCCGCTCGCTCCGGGAACCTGTGTGGTTTGCATCGCCTCTGGGCCAGCGGCTCTCAGCCCGAGGCGCCGGAGACAAAGCGACCACGACCCGCCCGGCGCTTTCGTTTTCCGCCCCAGCCCGGCCCCGGACGGCTGGCCGCCGGCTCGCGCGCTGCTGAGCGAATCCGAAAACTCCCGGGCGCGGCGCCGTCCTTCCCGGGGCGGGGAGAGTGGGTAGGCGGTCCCTCGAGGGAGCTCGCCCCGTCCCGCCCGGGACCCGCAGCCCAGCCCGCCGCGGCCCGCGAGGGGCGCGCCGCTCCTTCCCCCGAGAGCCGCCTCGGGCCGTGAGTGCCCCGCAAGACCAGGGACCTCGGCAGCGGCAGCGTCCCGCGCGGCGCCGCCTAGGCCCGGGAGGCGGGTCGCGCGGACACTTGCACGCCAGGTCGGTGGAGGCGGGGCGCGCTCTGCAGGCGGCCTCGGGGCGGCGAAGGTGGGGGCGCTTCTAGCGCCCACCTCAGCGAGGCCGGAGGGGCAGGGCCGGAGCGGACTTAGGGAGCCTGTTCGCGGGCCACCGCCCGGCCGAGGCGTAGTGAAAGCGGCCTGGGCGGAATCGTGGGGCGCGAGGCCGGGTCGGAGCTGGTGCGGCCCGGCCGGGCTCGGGGAGCCTCCTCGCGGCCTGCGCTCCGCTCCTTCCCGGTGGGAGGGTGAGCAAGAAAGAGGGAGGAGAGAGGGGGAGGCGGGAGCTGGGGAGAGGGGCTCTGAGCCAACCGCGGCTCCCGGGGAGGGCGGGCGGGGGAGGCGCGCCGGGCCCTGGAGCGGTGGCCGCCGATGACGGCAGAGGCGCAGCCGGGCCGCTTGCGCAGCCCCCTCCCCCTCGCCCTCCTCCCCCTCCTCCTCTTCCTCCTCCTCCTCCTCCTCCTCCCGGCTCCTCGGCCGCGCAGAGCAGCGGCAGCAGCGGCGGCGGCGGCAGCAGCCACCCGATGTCTTCGGCGCCCGAGAAGCAGCAGCCCCCGCTCGGCGGCGGCGGCGGGGGAGGCGGCGCGGCCATGGACCCCGCGTCGTCCGGCCCGTCCAAGGCCAAGAAGACGAACGCCGGCATCCGCCGCCCGGAGAAGCCACCGTACTCGTACATCGCGCTCATCGTCATGGCCATCCAGAGCTCTCCCACCAAGCGCCTGACCCTCAGCGAGATCTACCAGTTCCTGCAGGCGCGCTTCCCCTTCTTCCGCGGCGCCTACCAGGGCTGGAAGAACTCAGTGCGCCACAACCTCTCGCTCAACGAGTGCTTCATCAAACTGCCCAAGGGGCTCGGCCGGCCCGGCAAGGGCCACTACTGGACCATCGACCCGGCCAGCGAGTTCATGTTCGAGGAGGGCTCCTTTCGGCGGCGGCCGCGCGGCTTCCGAAGGAAGTGCCAGGCGCTCAAGCCCATGTACAGCATGATGAACGGGCTGGGCTTCAACCACCTCCCGGACACCTACAGCTTCCAGGGCTCGGCCGGCGGCCTCTCGTGCCCGCCCAACAGCCTGGCGCTGGAGGGCAGCCTGGGCATGATGAATGGCCACTTGCCGGGTAACGTGGACGGCATGGCCCTCCCCAGCCACTCGGTGCCCCACCTGCCCTCCAACGGCGGCCACTCATACATGGGCAGCTGTGGCGGCACCGCGGCTGGCGAGTACCCGCACCACGACAGCTCTGTGCCGGCCTCCCCGCTGCTGCCCGCAGCCACCAGCGGGGTTATGGAGCCACACGCCGTCTACTCCGGCTCGGCCGCTGCCTGGCCACCCTCAGCCTCCGCAGCCCTCAACAGCGGCGCCTCTTACATCAAGCAGCAGCCCCTGTCGCCCTGTCCCCCCGCAGCCAACCCCCTGTCTGGCAGCCTCTCCACGCACTCCCTGGACCAGCCTTACCTGCACCAGAACAGCCACAATGCCCCAGCGGAGCTCCAAGGTGAGTGGGAACCCGGGGTGTGTGGGTGCAGCCCCGAGGTCGCCAGGGCCAGGGCCGGCAGCCCCGAGGGCTCCTGCAGGCTCCGTCCCAAGGCTGAGAGGCGCTGGCTCCCCAGCACCCTGGGCCTTGTTCTGTCGCCCGGGTGAGAGCAGCGCAGTACCCGGCTTGGGGCTACTTTGTTTCTCTTTCTGTTCTACATCCCCAAGCCTGATCCGGAGGCTCATTGTCCCCAAAACTCTCAGACCCCAATACTCTCAGTTCCTTTGGGTCCCTCAGTCCCCTCACTGCTCAGAAAGGCCTCTGTATGGACCTTGGGCCCCAGCCTGGACAGGAGGCCCACCAATCTGTTCCCTGCCGGTCCCTCCAGCTGCTGGCCTGGGCAGAACCAGAGAGCTAGGCCCAAAGCCACCTGGCCCCAGCCCTTCAGGGAGCCAGGCCTGGCTGAGACCAGGGGTACTTTGTGGGGACACGCAGGGCACTGCGGTGGCCAGGGCAGAGGGTCACAGCTGCAGGCCTCAGGACTTTGTGTTTCTCAGGACCCAGGTTTTCAGGCCCCCGGGTCCCCAGTCCAGACGCAACCCCAGGAAGCAGATTTGGACCCAGCTCCCATTCCCATCCCCCCACCCCAGGAGGCCCTTACCTTCTGGGCCTAGCAGGGAAGGGGCTCTGAAGAGCTCTGCTGGGTGCCAGGTCGGTGGTCTGCAGCTTTGGGGAGGCAGGAAGGAGCCTGCGGGAGGCCGACCGGCTGCCTCTCCACGGGCGCCCCGCTGCCCCGGACAGCACGTGTTCTCCAAGGGATCCTGCCGAGGAACGAGCCGCTTCACTCCTTTGCTGAGGGCCTCACCGCCCTGCCGCCTCCTGGCCTGGCTGCAGCTGCTCGCTCCACCCTGGAGGTGGTGGCCGGGGAAGTGCAGTGCTGGGGCCCTCTCTGAGGCTGCGGCAGAATGCGACCTCTTTCCCGTTCCCCTTCAGCTTTGGGAAGTGCAGTGTCCGAGGTGGGAGAGGCCTGGGCTGAGGGAGCTTTGGGGAGCAGGGCTGGTAGCCGTTCTGGGACGGTTCCCCGGGACCTCTCGCCGCCGAGGGCCAGGAACAATCGGGTCGCTATGTGGCGGGCAGTGAGCCCAGGTCGGCTGTGCGCCTGAGCCGGGCTGAGCCTCTGGTGCTCCGGGGCAGCGCTGCTTCTCTGCCCTGCGGTCTGGCCCCCGAACGCTAACACCTGTACTCCCACCTCTGTGTCCCCTGGCCTGGCAGGCATCCCTCGGTATCACTCGCAGTCACCCAGCATGTGTGACCGAAAGGAATTCGTCTTCTCTTTCAACGCCATGGCTTCCTCGTCCATGCACTCGGCAGGCGGGGGCTCCTACTACCACCAGCAGGTCACCTACCAAGACATCAAGCCCTGCGTGATGTGAGGCCGGTCCGCAGGACCCTCCCGGCACTGGCCGGCCCGGGACTTCGCAGCCACTGCCGGAGACTGCGTTATTCTTGAGGTATAACCTTCCGCAGGAGAAAGGGGCCCGGCCCCTCCCCGCCCGCCGGATTGCTTGGAAAGAAATCCCCAAGGCCAAGACCCAGCGCCGCGACCTGGGATCAGCAACTCCTTCCGTCCCCTCACAGATTTTTAAAGATTTGTCCGATGGTGGTGGTGGGGCTGAGTGGACCGGAGCTGTCGGGGAAGGAGGCGTCTGTTTTCCGCCCTGTCCAGGCCGTGGGCTGCAGAAGTGCAGTCGGGGACAACCTGCAACTTCCAAACGAGAGTTCTGCTGAGAGCCCTCCAGGCGCTGCCGTGGCAGAGGGGGGGGGCTTTTACAGGAAAGGCAAACGAGCGAGACCAATCATTATCAAATACTTTTTATTTTTCGATTGAGTATTTATCTTTTTATTTTTAACTTTTTTGAAAGAATGTTTTGGAAAGCGCAAGCCTCCCTTTACAGCCCTCTTTCCAAGAGGGGAGGGGACCAGGCCCGGTGCTCTCCCCCGGTCTCCGACGCCTCCTCTGCAAACACAGGTGGATCTCTGTGCGAATAACTTGCATTTCTGAAGCCACTGTTCCTCTTCAGAAGAAAACAGGAGCCGAGAAGCCCACAAGTGCGGCTGTCCAGGCCTCTGCTGTCCCTGCCAGCTTCCTCTCCCCTCACTGTTTTGAGTTTCAGTCTTCCCTCGTCCGTGGGTGTTTTCTCTCTCCCAGTCTCTACTGTAAACTTTCTGGTCCCAGGACGAAGCCAACACGGCCAGAGGCGCAGGGACGGGAGGCCCAGGACCTCGAGCTCGGCATCGCGGTGACGCAGAAAGGTTAAGGCACTTTTAAAATTCTAGCAAGGCTCTTCCTGTTATTTATTCTACTTTCTTTCCCTAATAATCAAAACCCCGCACAGGCTCCTCCATTTATCAGTATTAATGGTGTAACTTGTTGGCAATATTTGCCGCGTAGAATTTTTTTTAGATACCCATTGTAAATTTGAAACAAAGACCAAACCATGTAAAAACAAATTCCCATATGTTTTATATAAATATATATATAATATGAAGGACTACCCGCCTTTTTTAGTATTTCGGCTGTCGGGGTGCAGCGTTTGTGAGACACATATTTTCAGTTTCCTTCTGCACTGTATAAAATGACGATTTGAGGATGTTTTGCCTTTTGTGTACTTTTTTCCTAAAAAAAGAACAAAAATAAAAATGTGTAACATTTGTACATGGCCTTTCGAAGTGTATCAGCTAGAAATAAAGTCGCGTGGACATTGTACTGGGATTGGGGTTGCAGAATATTTTCCGGGTCCCACAGAAAGGCTCCAGTTCTCCAGGGCTTTTAGACACTTAGAATGTGGGTAATTCGGAATACCTTTTACTTTTCTTTTTTTCTTTTTTCGGCTGATCCTTCTCTCTTCGCTCCTCATTTCACACTGAAGTAAAATCTGGACAAGGGTAATTGTTTTTCTTGGCTTCTGTGTTTTAGGAAGAGCCCTCTGCCCCTCTAAATGTCATTTCTTGTTAAAAAGAAATAATCAAATGTTTGAAGAAAAGCTCTGATCTTTCCGCTGGGGAAAACCAAGCTGGCCATGTATGCATGTATGTACGTATGTGTCTCACATACGTGTGTTCTATATGTTACATATGTAAATGTATTGATGCGATAGATACACATAATTGTTTGCTTTCCCATGGCCAGTGAGAATGTTACTTGGAGCTTCAGACATCGCTGGTCCCATATTCTAGCTGTTACAAATCATGAAACAGGTTCACAGTTTTGTTTTTGGTTTCTTTTGTTTGATGGTGCCTTATACTTGGTTTTCCCAAATGAAAATTGAGTTAAATTTGAGCAAGAAAAGGGCTGTTGGGGGTAAAGCAAGGTTATAGGCAAATTTCCAATCCAGCAATATTTCTCTCCTACATCATATTTTTTTCCTCTCTGGGGAAAAACAAATAAGCTTGTGTCTTCTCCTGACTGCCCTCCTCTGTTCCTGCCCGGCTACCTAGGAAAACAAACACAATAAGTCACTTTGTCGTGTGACCCACCGCAGTGTCTGCGCTGTGGGGTCTCCAGTCCCCGAATCTGCTTCTTCTCAGATCTGACATTTTGGACGTGGGGACATCTTCTCCGGTGCTCTGTTACATCAGAAGTATCAATAGACTCGCCCAGGCAATTAATGTCCCAAACTAACAGCTGTCTGTAACACGGAGATAAAACGAACAAGAAAAGGCCTGTGACTCTCTCTCGGGCGGGCCGTAGTGCCTGGCACATGCCTGCTCAGAAGGCAAGAGTGCCCAGCTAGGGCAGCGCCTGCACCCCGTCAGGCTCCCAGGAAGTGGGGCTGGGCTCTGGCAGCTGCCGGGGCTTTGGCTGTGTCTCCAGCCCCTGCTCCCCACGGGTCTCAGTGCATCCCCATGGGTATGTCCTGGGGCACCGCTGGGCCAGAGTCCCGGGGCTGAGGTCCCCGCTTCCTGTCAGCTTCCTGTCATCTCTGGGCTGTGCTTCCATTTCAGCAGCATCTCCTGCTCTCCCGGGTCCGGGGCGCTGGCTGGGTGGCAGCACCTGGAGAGGCTTGTGTGGAGCAAGGGCCAGGGTCCCTGGGGACCAGACTGGCCTCTGTCTCTAGGTCTGATCTGCAGCCTGAGGATGAGAGGGAAAGTCCGGCCTTCAGGCTCCAGGCAACCCGGAAGGGCTGGATCCGAAGGCAAAATTGTCTCCACAGCCAGCACCCAGCCTTTGATTTTGGGCCGCAGAGGCTGCAGGCAGACGCTCTCGGTTGGCTGCAGCTCTCCAGGGAGCAGGGCTGGGCTTGCCCAGGTGCCATGGGGTGAGGCTCCGCAGGGGCGCACCAATATGCAAGGTACAGGCTGGGGCCGGTATCACCTGTGCGTGCAAGCGAGCAAGTCCCTGCTACCACGCACGGAGCATCTGACCTCCACGGAAGCCGGGAGTCTGTCCTGGGCCGCCCAGAGCGCACGAGCCCCTCTCCCCGTCCTGAAAGCCCTAGAAGGGAAGTGACAAGGCTACAGACTCCCTCACAGCTGGGCTCCTGCTGGGGGCCTGAACCTCTGGCTGAAACCAGCCCACCGGCCACTTGCCTTTCACGGCAGAGGTGCGGCCCCCAGCCTGGTGCTTGCGGCACACTGCTCAGCAGCTGGAAGGCGCCCCATGCGGGTCTGGGGTGTGAAGGTGCCTGGGCCAGCTCTGCCCTGTTAGTCCCTTTCCTTTAGGCTGGGGGCCGAGGGTGGGGCAGAGGGGTTGGCGCTCCCCCCCTTGGAGTCTCCATCAGGAGGAGGCCCCAAAAGATGGAGCTGGGGTCCCTGCCAGCCACCGCCTGGCTCCAGCAAGCCCCATCACCCGGGAGCTGTGGCTTCCTCGTCCCCGACTACACTGTCCCCGTGGACCTGGGGCTGGTGGATGAGGAAGTGAGGCCCCCGGGGAGCGAGAGGTCACCTAGCGCCCTGCTAGGTCATCACCCAGACAAGGACTGGCAGACTCCTCGCACCGGGTCCCGAGCCCTGAGCAGTGCTGTGTTGGTCCGGCCGGCCGCCCCAAAAGCTTCCACAATCCAGGCATCTGGACTTCCTGCCTTCCCAGGGAGAGACCCTCACGCCCACCCAGGGCTCAGCAGGTGGAGTTTGAACAGTGGGTCCCCTGTGCCCACCTCACACAGAGCCCCCAGAACACTGCCGACCCCGAGGGAGGAGGCACAGGACAGAGGTGCGGGGTCCCCCTTGCAGGCACTCGGAGGTGGCCCCATCTGCAGGGCTGCAGCCTGCGGTCTGCCCTGTCCTCTGCCGTGAGGGCGCTTGCCTGGCCTCTGCTGCCCTCTCCTGTCCACCCAAGGTGTGACTGTAGCAGCTGTGGGTGGAGGGGACAGGAGCCTGGGGCAGGCGTGGGGGGCCCCGTCCCCCCTTGCAGCAGTCTCCTTTGTGAGGTCTCGGGTCTCCCTCTTCAAGGGGCAGCCTGCAGAGGAAGCTGAGCCCCGACAGGGGGAGCGCCTGCTCCGACTAGACCAGAACCAGCAGGAGGAGCATCAGGACTCAGACCCCTACTTTCTGACCTCAAAGCCGGGGTCTCTAACCACCAAAGCACAGCCCCTGGTCCCCTGGGGCTCGAGAAAGTGGCCGGGGCAGTAACATGGGGTCTCTAGCCCAAGCCCCTACCAGAGCTGGAAGGGGCAGCAAGTCCTGTCTTCAGTGTGCCAGTCACTGAGGCAGCCCTTCCTTCTGCAGCTCCTAAGCACCACACCCCAGGGAGCACCCTGGGCTGAGCACACAGCCACGTGGGGGATGCTGGGGCCACCACGTCGTGCTGGGTGAGACCAGTGACGGTGGTGTCTCCCCCCCCCCCGGCGCCTATGCAGTGCTTGTGGTGGTCGCCTCTGCCCAGGGCAGCCTGCACCGTGGGCCAGCACAGCTGGTCCTGCCCTGTGCATGCCCATGTGTGTGCCACAGGGTGGGGTGCAGCGGCCAGGCCCTGGTCTGGGGAGGGCGATGTGCTGGTACTGGGGCGTCTGATCAACCACAGCATCCATGGCAGCATCCCTGTCACAGCTACGTGGAAGACAGAGATGGAAGATGGAGATGCCGCGAGGCAGGCAGCCCTGGCTGACCTTGGCGGGGCCTCCTGGTCTCACACGCACCCTCAGCAGAATGACAGGAAGCAGGGATAGCCACCCTCTAGGGAAGGCTCCTGGTGCTGTCCGTGGGGACAGGAGGACACGGGTCCCACTCCCCTCCAGGGCTCTTTGCTGTGATTTCCGCCCCAGGGTGGGAGCTCAAGGTTGGCGACGGCAAAGGAGGAGAGAAGGCTCAGGGGACCCCAGTTTACCTGTCCAGGAAGCAGGAACGTCTAGCAGGCTGGGGCCCACCTGGCTGTCTGCGGGGAGGCAGCGCCACCTGCTGTCCAAAGGCTGCAGGTGGCGCTGGGACAAGGAATAGTCCCACCAGGAACACTGACTGACTCCCCCCGCCCTGGGACTTCAGACCCTGGGCGTCTGCTAAGAGTCCCGGGCTTTGGGGGAGGGGCCAAGCTACTTGGGTCTTTTCCAGTGATCAGGCTTATTTAAAATAGAATCCAGTTCTTCAGGACAAGATGGGAGTCAGGGTCTCTCTGAGCCCCACCGAGTGGCCACACTGGCCCAGGAGGCATCGCCCTGAGACCCGCGGCCCCAGGAGAGGCGGTCAAGGGTCAGCAGCTGGAGGACCGAGTTCAAGTCCTGCTTCCACTGCTTTCCTGCCTGATGGGGCTCCCCTCTGTGCCGTGAGGGGGGATGGAGGGGCTCTCAGTGTAGAGGAACTGAGCTAAGACGGTGACTTTGCCTCCCGCCACACAGCCAGGACCCACTGTGTGGCCCCAGCCCAAGGCTGTGAGGATGCTCTGTCCACCATGGCTTCCGTGAGCCCCGAGGCTGCTGAGGTCGCAGATGGGAGGGCAGTGTTTTGGGGGCCAGGGAGGGCCTGGGGCTCTGCCAGCTCTGGAGCAGGACCCTTGGGAGCTCCTCCCCCTTCCCTGGACTGGTTTCCAGTTCTCCCTGGAGCTCAGGGCATGAGTTCACACTCCAGGGTGGCAGGGGTGTTTGGTTTGCTCACAGCTCAGCACCTCGGGGCCGGAGTTTACCGCTTCCAAGCCTCCACAGCGCGAAGTGTCCACAAGGCACGGTCACATGTCGGCTCCCATCTCAGCCTCGGTGATTTATGGACATCGGCAATAAAGGCTTCCATTCACAGGGGGAATCCTGCCGGGAGTGAGCACAGGAGTACGGCTTCCCACTTGGAGCATCTCTACTGTTGGAAAGGTTGCCCAGGTGGTGCGGTAAAAACCCCACCACCAGGACTGGCGAAGGGGGGGCAGCCCAAACCCCGGTCCCCACGACCTCATGTGCAAAAGCAACCCAGTGCCAGCCGCTGAAAGGACCACGGCAGGCTGCGGGCGCTGTCCCTGGCGGGCTGGCAGCAGAGCCGTGACCCCGTGGCAATCGGAAGTGGGAGGTGCTGAGGCCAGACGCCCTTGCCGGCACCGAAGGCGCAGACCGGTCCCTGCCCCACTGCTGTGTGACCGGGCAGATCCCTCACGCCCGGCTGCCTTTTTCCTCTAGTGAATGGCCCTGGCTTTGCCTCTTTCTACCTTGGTGGCAGCTGGGGACAACCCGTGCCAAGTGAGAGCACATGAGTACCTCAGGCTCCACTCACTGGGGGACAGTGGGCACCCACAGCAGCTCTCGAGGTCTGAGATAGAGGCCTCTCAAAGTGACCACGGTGCTGGACAAAGCCTGCAGTGAGTGTTGAAATACAGAAACATTTTATTACAGTAAAGGACACATCGCCACAAATCACCCTCACAATCCCCTCCAGTTGTCCTGGCCACTTTCTGCAGCAGCTCTGAAGCCCTTTCATGAGAGTCCTTAGTTGCGATGTCCTGGCTGTCTCAATGTGCTGGATCAATTCAAAATGTTCTCCTTTAATGGTCATTTTGACTTGAAGAGCCAGGAGTTGCACGGTGGAGGTACAGAGAATGAGGTGGATGAGGACACAGCGTCATGTTTTTATTTGGTGGGAATTGTGAAAGTTTTGAACTGATTCAGAACTCTGAGGCAGACACAAAAAGATACTCAGGAAAGGGATGTGGAGCTGCTTCAGAAAGGGGCAAGAACAATGGATGAGTGTGTGTGAATCGGGGGGAGGATTTTGAGAGGATTCATGGCAATGCATCTTCCACTGCCATGGATTTTTATTTAAACATTTACCATACCTTTTTTTTTTGGTACCGGGGATCAAACTCGGGACCTTGCACTTGCGAGGCAGGCGCTGGAACCACTGAGCTCAATCCCCAGCCCTACCATACCTTTTTCAATTACACTTTATAAATACCTGTGTGGATAACTTAGTATCTGATCGAAATGTAAACTACATATGAGCACTGTAATGTCCACCGTTATCTGTGACCCTAAATGAATTTAGGTCTCAGTGAGGAGCCGAGCACTGACCCACAGCTCAGCGCTGTCAAATGACGAACCTCACGCATTGCTGTCCCAGCATGGGCTGGCATCTCCCTGGGGTTCCTTCCACGTGGTGCCCTCGTGTGTGCCAGCCTTCAGCTGTCTCTGAATGGGGCAGCGTGGGCGGGGACCAGTTCCCTGGGGCACGCTGCTGCCCACTGGCACAGTGGGCTTCTGCCAGCCTGGGGAGACTCCTGACAAGAGGCCAAGTTTCTCAACACCGGCGTCTGAAATGGCTCAGTCAGCGGGAGCTGTAAGGACAGGACAGGACCCAGCCTGGCTCTGCGGCGCCAGGGGAGGGGGGCTCCGGCTGCGAAGTGGGCAACACCCAGCCCTGGCCTCTGCCCTCACATCCGGCCAGGGCAGGATGCAGCTGCGCAGCCCCACCAGCACCCAGGAACCCAGGTTCTCTGCATCCTGTGGTGCCCTGCTGGGCGGTTGTCCTGCTGAGCCCAGACAGGGCAGGGAGCCCTGTGAGTGCCCTTGGTCACTGTGCCAACCAGGGTCCAGAGCAGGCAGTCCAGGCACCTCAGGAGGAGCGGCCACTCCTGCTGCCGAGCAGGCGAGGAGAGGGAGTGAGCGCATCCTCCTGTGTGCACCTCTGGCTAAAAGGGCAGGAGCAGAGACCCAGGATGGAGCTCAGTGGCGCCGCCGCCTGCCTCGAAAGCGCAAGGCCCTGAGTTCGATCCCTGGTACCAAATAAACCAAAAAACCCCAAAGAACAAAAGGGCAGGAGCAGAGCCCAGCAGGCCCAGAACACCCTGAGGCGGGTACCAAGACACGGCCGGCTGCAGGGCTGGGATCTGTCACCGAGTCTCGGAGGGAGGACAGGGGTCCCCAGCCCCGACCACTGCCTCTTTGCTCTTCACTGCCTTTCCTGTCCGGCACTCTGCACCTTCTGCCCATCCGAAGCCGCTCGGCTCCTCCCGGGGATTCACTGCCATTGCTCCCCCGACTCTTTTCCTTTTTTTTGTGGTACTGGGGACTGAACCCTGAGCCCTCACACTGAGCTGCCTTCCCAGCCTTATTCATCTATTCTTTAATTTTTGAGACAAGGTCTGGCCAAGTCACTAAGCTGCCCAGGCTGGGCTCCAACTTGTCGTCCTCCTGCCTCAGCCTCCAGCATGCTGAGATTGTGGGTATGCACCTCCACACCCAGCTTAGTTTTCTGTTTTTATTTTTTGAAAGATCTATGTCACTAAGAAGAAAATGTTTCTGAGCAAACATCTGAGGAGGGCCTCGCTGGCCTCACTCCGCTCTCTGCCTGCTCCTGGCTGGGAGATCGCCCTCTCTCCTCGTGTCTCAGCATGGAGTGGCAGCGAGAGCGAGGCAGGCCTGTGTGCCCCAGCCCCTGGGCGGAGGGTGGGCTCCCCCCTCGGGTGACAGCTGTCCTGGTGGTGACGTGGCTGAGCTGGCCCTGGTGGTGCCCCATCATCCCAGCACTGCAGGAGGCTGAGGTAGAAGGATGCACAAGTTTGAATCCAGCTTGGGCAACTTAGCCAGACCCTGTCCCAAAAAACAAAGAGCTGGGGATGGGGCTCCCTGTGAAAGGCCTGGGTTCAATCCCTAGCATAATGAAGGGGTCGTGCTGTCGGCCCCTGCCTCTTTCAGGCATAACTGCGACATGCCCGGGCATCAGCTGCGGCACCAGGCCGGACTCCCGCTGTGTGGATGCACTGGAAGGAGCTGGGCCGGGGCGGTGCTGACTGCATCCGCAGCCCTGACTGAGCGGGGTGCGTGGATGGCTCATCTCGCTCCAGCAGCCTCCTCAGGCCAGCCCGGTGGCTCACGGCACTGCACCCATCACAACCCAACACGTGTAGGGGACAGAGGACAAGCCTCTCCCCAGACTCAGGGCGCTGTTTTCTAATGCTGGGCTAGGAAAGGGCTTCAGAAGCAGTCTCTTAGCTGGGTGTGAGAGCATGGAGCCTGAGGCAGGAGGATCTCCTTGAGTTGGAGACCAACCTAGGCCACACAGTGAATTCAAGGCCAGCCTGCATCTCTTTGTTCAGTCATCCTGGGACGCACTTTTCTGTGTGGCTGCAGCTCTCAGGCTCGGTCTCAGTCCTGGCAACCTCCCTGCCATGGCCAGGCCCCCCGGGTGACCTCTCCGGCCCCTGTGCTGCCCGCTGGGAGGCGCCCCGCTGCTGAGGTCCCATGGCCATGAGCCAGCTGCGATGGCTCCGTGCTGTGTGGCTGTCCCGGAGCCTTTGCTCACACTCGTGCCTGGGCCCACAGCACATAGGGCGAGCCCCTTGTGTCCCCCTTCGTGGCGGACGGCATCCCTTGGGGCTCCAGTGCTCCCCGGAGAGCCGCGTCCCTTCCTTGTGGTGCTCAGCAGCTGCCTGGCACTGCTGCTGCACTGGCCTCAGGCGGGCCAGTCGCCCCGGCCTTCTCCACACGAGGTGCAGCTCTCTCAGTGGAAGCAGTTCTGATGACCTCCCTGGCCGCCGCAGACTTCACACCTCTCTTGCGCTGGTTTTGGGAAGAATCGTGCGCCTGATCTCCCCGCTCACCGTACCGTTCACCTGCAGCCCAGCGACTGGCTTTTACTTTATGTTTTTAGTTTCTAGGAGCCTCACGGCCCCTTCTCTGATGGCCATGATGGCCTATGTGTCGTGGGGACCCGGAGCACAGCAAGCACAGGCCCCACCTCCCCCAGGACCAGGCTGCGGGGTGGGGGGCAGCTGTGTCTGGAGCCCCCAGCTCACCCTGGGCCCTGCTGACTCCAGGGAGGGCAGCAGTGCCTGCAGTGGATGGTACTGAGCTTTGTTTTGGGGGTACAGGGAATTGAATGGGGCCTTCGCACTGAGCTCCAACCCAAATCTTTTTTACCTTTTTTATTTTGAGACAGGGTCTCACGAAGCTGCTCAAACTCACGATCCTCCTGCCCCAGCCTCCCAGAGTGCTGGGATGACAGACCTGTGCCACCCCCTGGCACATAGGAAAATTCAAGTGGAGGTGACCAGCTGGGCCTGAGGATGAGGAGGAAGGTGCACCCCTGGCCACCCTGACCCGGCACCACTCAGGAGGGGGCAGTGGACCAGACTCTGCACTCCCCCATGGAGCTGAAGGTACACTTCTAGGGTCCACAGCTGCAGCTTCTGCAGGTGGTGTCGTCCCGTGGCAACACTGCTCCCCACTCAGGATGGGACCCCGTGCCCGTGGGAGCTCCCCCATGCCCCACATCACCCTCACGTGAAGTGTGCCTCATGATGCTGAGTGCCTGGGAGCCTGCCATCACATCTGTGGCCGGGACTCCTGCCTGGTGTGGACAAGAGCTGCCCCTCAAGGAAGCAAGGGGCAGTGGGAGATCTGAGGGTGGACACGTTTGGGGCCATTTCTAGTTTTCTGGTACCACCTCCCACAGATATAAAGTGACAGACCGCTTCCGGCTACCTGCCCAGCAATCTGGATTGTCCTGGTCCCGAGTGAGGGGACCCAGCAGCCTGGCTCCCCAGCGCCAGGAGTGGCCACCTAGCGCTGTGCCTCCCAACTGAGGGCTGAGCTGGCCTTGGGCAGGCTGGACACGGGAGCTGGGATGTGGGGTGAGGGCCATGTGTCCGCCTCTGCTATCCAATGCCCAGGACTCCTGGACACCCTCGGGCACAGCGGTCACTGTGGGAAAACGGGAAAGTGGGGTGAAGAGCACCTGGGGGGTGGCCAGGGCCTGGGGGGCGCGGGCCAGAGGGCGCCTGCGTCCTGAGGTTGCCGCCCGGCCTGCGCCCTGGGCACAGAGTGCGGGCCCCTTCTGCACAGTGTGGCTGGGCCGGGCACAGAGGCCGCCGTTGTGCGCAGCCAACCGAGGAGCCTGCAGCCGCTCCGCACTCACTGTGTGCACAGCCATGGACAGGGCGGCAGTGTCCTGTCAGAGACGCCGGTGGCGGAGGGCCTGTGTCTGTCCAGCGTGGCTCCGCTGCTGGGGGCTGCCCATCCTGCCAGAGGCTGCCCCCGGGACACTCAACCCTGGCCGGGGTGCGAGCTGGGGTCCCACGACGGTGCACAGGGGTGCCGGGTGCGGGAGATCGGCCCACAGGCTGACGTCCTTCCCAGCCCGCCTCTCTCGCTCTCGTAGGCTTCGGAGCACCGGGATTCTCTCCAGCATCTCAGGGCTGATCTGAAAGAGGAAAGCAGAGCCGCTGTTCTCAGGCGTCCCGGGGCCTAAGGACTGTGCCTGCCACCCCGCTGCATGGCGGACCAGGTGCCTGGGACCAGTGTGTCCTGCGGGGTGGGGGCCTCTGCCCAGAGGGGACACCTGGTCCCTGGCGTCCCCGGGGACAGCAAGGCTTCTGCCCCACACCTGTCCCTCCTTGTGCAGGGGGGAAGAGGCCTTTCCTGGGCCACAGGTTCCCCCCCATCTCGGGGTCACACCCTGGCCGAAGACACAGGAGAGGCCACCTGAGTCCAGCGCTGCCTCTGCCAAACACTCCTTGCGGTGGCTGCTCCAGCCAGGAAACAAACGCCACACGGGAGCCGAGGGCCAACCTACGGGACCTTTTTCCTTTTCTTTCTTTTTCTCAGTGCTGAGTATTGGACCTAGAACCTCACACATGTGCTCTGCCACTGAGCCACAGCCTCAGCCCTTATTTATTTAAGAGAAGATTTTCCTAAACTGCCCAGGCTGACCTTGAACTTGCAATCCTGCCTCAGCCTCCCAAGCAGCTGAGATTACAGGCATGCATCGTCATCGGTACCTCGCCCGGCTGTAGAGCGCTGCTACACAGGGGCCTCTTGGCTTTCTCTGGACTAGGACAACCAACCTCTGAGTGTCTCCTGGGAACTGGCACCGGGGAGGCAGAAGGGGATCAGGCTCCTGCCTTCGAGATCCAGCCGAGGCCCAACCCGCTTGAGCATCGAGCATCGCTGGCTGTGAACCCCAAGGGGCTTCGAGGGCACCACCGAGCAGGATGATCCTGGCAGGCACCCTGGGGACTTCTGCACGGCAGAACCCATGTGCCCATGGGCAGGCCTGAGTCACAGAGGAAACGAGCCACACCAGGCCATGGCACAGCGCAGCCACACCCCAATCATGCAAAGCGGCCCCATGGCCCCTGTGCATTCTCGTGAGCGGATCCCAGGAGACAGGCGCTGGGAGCCCACCTCTGGCTCACGTCCCGGCCACCTCCTCCTAAGTGCCACACCCAGGCTCTTCTGGGGTGCTCTACACCAGATTTACAGGAACAGCTTGACTCTCCAAGTCTCGGGATCCTGTGTTTAGAAAGGACGATCAGATCCAAGACTGCAGGTATAAATGCAAGCAGGGGCAATGTGTCATCTGGGTGACAGGAAGTGGCCGGCTCGGGCCCCTCCGTCCCGCAAACATGGCGCTTCCAGTGAGGGCCTGAGCTCCCTCCGCTTGTCCCTGGCCTGTCAGGCTGCCCCTGGCAGAGGCCAGTGTCCTCCCCAGGCACAGCTCCCGCCTCGGCATCTGCCCAGAAATCCACCTTCGACTGCAGCATGAGGGGCAAATGTGCCCTGCAGTGCCCAACACTGGCCCTACACCCTGGAGCCAGGGGAACTCAGCAGCCGGGCGCCACCTGGGTGGGGCTCAAAGGGGAAACCCGGTCAGTTGGCTCCTTCCTAGAGCACAGTGCTCCGGGCTGCTCCCCCGCCTTCCCCACCTCTGTCTGCGGCAGGGTTGGGGATCTTGGGGCCAGAGTGGACGGCGCCTTCTCAGCGCCAGCCAGGCAGCCAGACCACTGCCCTGCACGGCGCGGCTCGGAGTTTCCTGGCTTGCAGTTGGGAACAGTTATTACGTGCTGTCAACCTGCCATGTGGAATGAAAGGTCCTGCTTGTTCATCAAACAGAAAACAACCTTTTCACCTCCTTGAGTAATCATTCCATTCTCCAAAAAAGATCACAACGCACAGTTGACTGTCGTTTACCTGCTAAAATCCCTCTTCGCTCAAGCACAAGGATGTTGGTCGCTCACAGTCCATGCCCTATGAGCAGCGATCAGAAGCCCCATGCCAGGGTCCAGGCTCGGGCCAGGCCAGGTCAGAATCCTGAGCCCAGCACTTGCCCTGCCAACCTGAGGCCCGGCCTCAACTCAGGCTCTGCCTTCAGGCGCTCACTTTGGCGAAGACCTTGAAATCCCTCTCATCCTTGATGAGCGGGAGTGTGGCAGCCACTGGCAGAAACAGTCACCAGTCCACCCCACAACGGTGGTCAGCTGTCTTTTCTTTATTCACTGATGAAAATGCTTCCAGAGGCTTCCAAATGGCCAAGGTGAAATCATGGCACCGACGGGCGTGGGGGGAGCAAGCTGGGGACAAGGGGCAGGGAGTCCGGGGTGCAGCTTCACAAACGCCAGGCCCCTCAGCCCTGCCTGCCGCCCGGGGAGCGAGCCCTCGGCACTGCATGGCCCCTGTGGAGGGCGCCCGGCGGAGGAGGGCTGCAGGCCCGCACTGGGCCCCGCGCAAGGCCAGAGGACCCTCTACCCCGCAGTGGTACACAAGTCACTGAGAACAGCTCAGTGAAGACACTTTTCCCAGGACCTCGGTCAAGCTGAGGCTCAGGCCCAGGCCCGCCGCAGGGTCTCTCGCTTCCGTCGGTTCTTTGAAGGCAGAGGAGGGACCTTGACCCGCCCCGCCTCCTTAGCGTCCTTAGCGAGGCGCCCCCTGGTGGGCGGCCCTGTCCCGCCCCCCTTGACAAAGAGGACTGCCGGCGTTTCTGAGTTAGCTCGGGCGCACTTGGCGTCCTTCGCAGACGGGGTGCTGGTGGTGCACCTGCCACCCGCTCGCCGGCCGCCTGCTGTCCCGTTCTGAGCCCCGTGGCACAGGCCGGAGACGGAGGGCAGTGGGGTCCCGGAGGAAGGTGGCGCAAGGCCAGGCAGACGCAGCTAAGATGAGTGAGGAAAGGAACCGTGTCTGATTCACCTCTCACCCCTCCCTGCGAGAGCCAGCGTTAGCGGCGCGCTACTCCAGACCGAGGAGACAGGAGGCGAACGCGTGTATCCACGGGGGAGCAGAAAGGACAGCAGGACTCTGCATCCAGCCGCACCCCGCCCCCTTACTGGAATTTGAAGATTTTTCCTCAACAAACGTCCACGAAAATACACTTTGCTGCATGCATAGCAAGACCAAGGCCGAATGCCAGGGGCTGAACGGGAGCTTCCCCAAGTCTCCCGGATCACAAGCAGGGCTTCCGGAAGGCACCGTGGGGCGCCCCCCCCCCACGTGACTGCTGCAGGAGGTGGGGCCTGCCCGAGGGCCCTCGCGGGGTGGGGCTGGGGAGCGCAAGCCACTCTGCAGCTTCTCCCTCCCGCCTGCGCTGGGGGGCTGGGGGCTGGGGGTGGCACTCCTCCGCCTGCCCCGCCCACCCTGATAGACAGCCCTCCCCACCTTTCAGCTGTGGGCATCAGGTACTGCGTCGCAGTGACAGAAAAAAAGTGACCAAGAGTGGACAGGGTCCACACAAAGGATTACTAGTTGGTGACGAAGCTGAGTGCAGGGACCCCCAGTCACAGGCATGGGGTTCTCGTCTGATGTCTCCTGGATGGGGTGAAGTGGGGCTCTGGTACTGGGTGCCCTGGGGAGGCCTGCTGGGCCTAGTTCTGCCCAAAGGTAAGGGTGTCACACTGTCTTAGTCACTTTCCGGCAGCTGGGACAAAATACCCGATACCCACAACTGGACGGAAAGGTCTACTTTGGCTCACGTTTTCAGTCCATGGCAGACAGACCCCAAGGCAGGAAGGTCTGGTGGAAGAAACTGCTCACTTCACGGTGGCCAGGAAGCAGAGGGAAGGGAGGAACTGGGGAGGGAGCCGGAGCCTTCCAGGCCAAGCCCCAGTGACCGCCTCTTCTGGCCAGGCCCCACCTCCCAACAGCAAGCCAGCTGTGCCACCCCGTAGTCCACACCCCCCACAAGCCCTGCCTTTGGGGGCCTCCAGATATAAACGACAGTGCACTGGTCTGACAGGCTCAATGACATCAAGCGCGGCGCCTCTGAAGAACTGCAGATGTGAGCAGTGGGAACCCCCCCCCCCCCCAGTGCTCTCCTTGTAGTCCTGCTGAGGGCTGAGCCGTAGGCAGCCCCTGAGCCCCTGCCCCAGGGACAGGGAGACCTGGCCTCATTGCTGGGGGTGGGGCCGACAGCCTCCATCCCCAGGGAAGCTGTGCCCAAATTCTGAGGGGCCCCAAGCTCTTTGGAAAGACACTAAAGGCCATCTTGATTTTCAGGAGGACGTGGCACCTTCTCCCTGGTACTTCTGATGCCCTTGGAGAGGCCTGGCAATCTGCTTCCGGGTTGCATAAACTGTTGCCATCTGCTCTTACTCACTGCCCAAGAAGGACTAGGCACTGACACTGTCCACCCCTGGCATTACAGGCAAAGGCACTGCCCGCCGGCTGAGTGCCAGGTACTTCAGCTCCTGTTCATCCGTGGAGGCGGATGCTGATTTTCTATGGGTCCAAACTCTGGGCGATTTGGGTTTAAAGGAGAATCTGGCAATTGCACTCGGTCCCCATGGAGCATAGCTTCTCCTTGTTTCCTCAGTGGCTCTGGTTGTTTACCACCAGACACAGCATTGTGGGCTGCCGACTGGCTTCTGGGGACAAACCCCTACTGCAGACTGACTGCCATGTGTGTGAGACCAGGGCCAGGGCTCTGTTCCCACCTCACCGCACCTGCTTGCTGATCTGAATGTACGATGGGATGCCCAGTAATTACTGAGGAAGGGCTGCAGCACAGCTAGCAGACTGCACTGCAGGGGGATGGGGGGCAGCACTAAAGGATGAAAAGCAGCTGCCAAACAGAGGCCAGGACACCGCCCTCCGGGTCATTCCTGCCACTTCTGCCATGAGTTACCTCTGCCATCACGGGGCAGACCTGGGCCTGCTGTTATCAGCATCCAAATCTGCAGGCAGGGACTCAGCCAGTGATGTGAGCGGATGCTACCTTGTCCCAAATCTCTGCTGGGGATTCCAGCACTGGGCCAGGCTGGGTGGGAGGCAGCAGCCAAGCCTCGCAGGGCCCATGGTAAAAGGGGTGGCGATGGGGCTCCAGGGCTGGCTTGGCAGCCACCCACCTTGGACCACGTGATGCCCACTGGCTTTGGGCGCTCGCAGCCGGTGGCGATGACCCTGGTTGGAGTGAGGATGTAGTCTACTGTGAGGTCGTGGTCCTCCAGGAGTGCTTCCGGGAAGTCCAGGACCTGACCGGGAAGAAGGGAGGAGGAGCTGGGGGAATGGCACGGCTCGGGACCTCTCGGAGCTGCCCAGGACTTGCCTTCCACCCTGTGCATTCGGGTGGCTCAGGACGCACCTGGCAGTCGTGGACGGTGGTGACCACGGGTGTCCCCTCGCAGACGGCTCCCATGGACACCATCATGGCATACTCGAGGTCTGCGTAACCTTCTCCCTTCCCGATCCTCCAGCCTGAGGAACAGGACGAGGGGCGGGGTCTGTGAGTGGCCTGGGCCCCTTGGGTGTGGGCTCTCACCAGCCCACCTCAGGAGGGACCTGAACCCACGGTCCCAGCCGCTGGTTTCCACAGCAACCCCAGAAGCAGCCAGCAGAAACGGACATTCAGGCTGAAAAGCAACTTGGGACCTTTTTAGCTGCCAGGAAAACTAAGTTCGCTGGGCTGGCTCTTAGTCAGCGAGCCTCACTTAAGCTCAGTGTGAGGAGAGACTGTTGAGAGACAGCACATTTCTGCAGAAGCAAAGCAGTTTTGATCCGTCTACCTCAGAGAACTAAAAGCTCTGAGGCCAGCTGGGCCACTCGCGGTGACACAGCCTGCCAGCCCTGCAGGCAGCAGCCAGGGCCAGGGGCTTGAGCAGGACCAGCGTACACCGCCGGACACTGAGGACAGGCTGGGGCCGCCCAGGCTTTGGGTCCTCTGCAGCCGGAGGCCCAGGGCACAGGAGTGCAGCAGGGCTGCCTGCGCCTCCCTAGCGCTCATGCACTTCCTATGGGGACTTCGGGGGGGTCCAGGCCCTGGCCATCAGCAGGACCCTCCCTGGGGACAGCACTGCTGCCCAGGCCTCTCAGACAGAGCCCACAGAGCAGGTGCTGCCGCGGTAAAAGCCCCAGCCATGCGTGCAGGGAGACAGGGAGGGGAAGCAGTAGATGACGGGGAGATGACAGGTGGAGGACACACAAGGACAGCAGGTGGCAGTGGGCAGGCAGAGTGCTCGGCCACTCGTCACTAAATGGGAATCACAGGGCAAACGAGGGACCGTGGCCCACTTCAGACTGTGATGATCAGTGCTTGATAATCCCGCTGGGAGCGGGGACAGGGGAGCTGGGGAGGAGGCAGCAGACGTATGCAGCCTCTCCATGGGCGATCAGGCCCACTGTCCAGGCTGAGCCCAGCAGCTTCCCGCCTGGAAGGGCTGCCAAGACTGCGCAGCACCCGGGCTTCACCTCATCCAGCTGCCCCCACACGAGGCTCGGGACCTGGGCTGAGTGCAGAGCATGCACCCTCACTGCTCCAGGGAAAGCGGGAAGGGCGGGACAGAGTCCACTCCAGTGCACAGTGCTGGTGCATCTGGGTCCCCACTGGGGACGCCGCAGTGGCCCACAGGAACAGGCACAGGGGGAGCTTTCTGAGCTGTTCCGCTGCCTGCCCCACACATGGCCATGCTGTCACTGTAAGCTGTGGTGACTGGGAGGCCGAGTTGCAACACTGCTCTGCTTCACATGTCTCTGAGCTGGAGAGGAAGCTCCTAGGGCCTCTCGGGGGCTCTGCTGCAAGTCCTGCCACACCCCAAGGCCAGGCCTCCTCCACCTGGGCCCCGCGTCTGCTCCCAGTGTCCACGGCATCTGCAGGCCACAGTGGGTTTGAGGCCACCTGGGAGGGCACACCTGCTGGAGGCTGAGGGTCCCTGGCCCCGTCCTACTGGTTTCCGGTACCCGTGCTGCCCAGCTGGCAGAGGCACACAGTAGGCACATGGGAAAGAGAGGAACATCCGGGGTGCCAGTCCCGATGCCTCAGAGAGAGCAGCTGGGTCCGGGCACACTGTGAACGGGGGTACAGCTGGGATGGAGAGCAAGTAATGTGGGTACGCGGGGGGCAGGCGGGGCCCCGCTGCTCTGCAAACCAAGCAGCCTGTCCTTGCCTGCCGAAAGGCTCAAGGGGTGCCCCTGCTATAAGGGGGACACGGTGAAAGCGGGGCTCAGAACCTAGCACTTTCCCTTTGCCCAGGCCTCACACCCGCCCCTTAGGACCACTGAAGTTCAGTCCCTGCTGGGAACCTGACAGAGTCCCACCCACCCCCACCCCACCCCGAGCCCGAGCCCGGTGCAATGAATCTCCTGCTCCTCCAGCTGAGCCTGGAAACCCAGCAGGGCTGACTGCAGAGGGGAGGACAGCAGGTGTGTCCTGAGGGCGGGCGGGTGAGTGACTGCCAGCCCCGAGGGCATGCAGGCAGCGGAGCCCTGCCCCATCTTACCTTTCTCGGAAACAGCCACGGATCCCACCACCACCAAGTCCACGTGGACACTGGAGTCCAAGCCCACGGGGACGCTGAAGTTCCTCACACCCTGGAAAGGGAGACGGGCGGGGCGGGGCCTTGTCTCCTGGCCAGAGACCAGGGCAGCGGCTCGAACCCCGCCCCACCACACCAGAGCGGGATCCGAGGTTGCAGGGCTCGGGGTGGGGTGGGGGTGGGTGGGACTCTGTCAGGTTCCCAGCAGGTGCAGAAGCCATTGTGAGGTACGTCTCCCCCAGTCTCTTTCCCGGGAAGCGGGCAAAGGGAGCAATGGCACACTCACGGGACACGGACTCCGTAACAGTCCGCATCACCATCCTGCCAGGGCCACACGGCAGGCCCAGCCCTGGGCCTGGCTGCGAAACCCTCATCCACAGGTCCGTGCGGCCACATGTGGGGTCAGGATGTGCGGTCAGGCTGGGGCTGCAGCAGCCCTCGGAAGCTGTGAGGCGATTTCCCTGCCTTTCCCTTTGCTACTTCATTCACACACACACACAACTTACTGCATATATTTTAAGCCACAGTACATACTATTTTTTCAACAAGACAGGATGTCAATGAATAATAAATCATTCAGTCTCTAGACACTAGACTGACCCTAACCCTAATCCATTATTCATGGTTATGTACTCGGCGCCCTCAAGGGAGGATTTCTGAATACTCCACCCTTTCCTGCGCTCTTGGCTCTGCCCCTGCTCGGTGACGTCACACAGATGCACGGTGACGTCGCACTGACCCACGGTGCTGCGCAGCTGCGCGGTGGGGACGCACCTGGGAGGTGGCGCACCTGCGCAGCGCGGCTGCCGTCGCCCCGGGGGGTGGCGTGATCCTGTTGAACAGCCCCCTTTTCAGTCGCGGCGTCGGAACCAGCAGTGTTTTTTGGCTCTTTCAAGAAAAAGACAAGCAAAAAGTTACAAAACTGAAATTTACACGGCACTGTCTGCTGTTTGCCTTCCGGCAGGGAAGGAGGAGCTGCAGGGGCCGCTCACGGGGTTCTGCCTGCCCTGCAGAGTCCGGGAATCCCGGCGCAAGTCGCCGCTGCGCGTGGCGCCCTCTGGAGGCGAAGCCGCGCAGCGACGCGAAGTTGCCTCACTGCGCAGCCCGCCCGCCAGCCCGCCGGAGGCTCGCTTGCTCCTCAGCCCCACCGCGCCGGGCCACACAGGGGCCGCGCTCTCGGGGCTCCTCCGGGCGCATCAGCACCAGGTGGCTCCGAGATGACCTCGGTGCAGGCGCCGCCCCGGCCCGGCCACAGGAGGCTCCTGGGGGCCGCATGCTTGGGCAGCGGGGCCCTCAGCCCGCCTGTTCCAAGACCTGACTGAGCCCAGTGTGGAGCCCCAAATTCTGCTGTGCTTGCAGGTGCCGTGGTGCACACCAGTCATCCCAGCACTCCGGGAAGCTGAGGCAGAAGGATTGCGAATTTGGGCTCAACCTGACGAGACTCTCAAAATAAAAAAATAAAGGGCTGGGGATGGAGCTCAGTGCGAAGACAGACCCGCTTCATCAAAACAACAGCAACCATTATATTACATTAACGGGGTCCTTCGAACGCTACAGCTTTTATAGCTTTGTCTGCGTTTAACTTATGTGCTTTGTTTTTATAGTTGCTTAAGAGCTACGAGCATTATAATTTATACCGAGTTTTATGTTTGTACAAATTAAAACTATTAACACATTCATTTACATCAACCCAGGGAGAGTTCTTTTTTTCTTTTCCTTAAAAAGGGGCCCACATATTTAAGCTGAAAATCAATGTTGTCATTTAATATTGGGGACACATTTACCAGATTTTTTTTTTTCGAGACAGGGTCTCACTATGTAGTTCAGACTGGCCTTGGAATCACTATGTAGCCCAAGCTGGCCTTGAACTCACTGATCCTCCTGCCTCAGCCTTCTGAGTGCCAGGATTACAGGTCAGCGCCACCACATTTACTAAATTTCTTACTGATGAGTTAACATGTCTCAAAGGAGTCTACTACAGAGTTAACATATTTCAAAAAATTCTACTGCAAAGTTAACGTGTTTCAAAGAATTACATTACAAAGTTAACATGTCTCAAAGAATTCTTACCAATGTAGCAAGAAAAACAAGCCTGCTGATCTCTCTCTAAACCACCACCACCCCCGACCCCCGGCAGCTGCGCCCCTGGCTGTGAGCACCCTGTAGCTGGGAAACTTGGGGACTGGGACAAGAGGCAAGAGGTGCTGAAGGTGACCCATGACAGAGACCCCGAGAGCACCTGTCCTGCCAGCGGGTCAAGTTCGGGCAGGTGGGGTTACCTGCAAAGCCATCAGCCGCACGCCTTCCAGTGGTTTGTCCGGGTCCACCTTCACTTCCTGCGCTCTGGCAAAAACGTCCAGGCCCCGGATGTTCTGGGAAGCCAGGTGAGACCCCTAGTAGGGAGACAGCGGACGGAACAAAGCTTACCTGGAGCACCAGGAAGCGGGCCTTGCTCTGGGGAGCGTCGGGGTTGACTTTGACGGTTCCCGCCACTCTGAACTCCTGCAGGCGAGGGAGGTGCTCCGCTGCCCTGGACGCCCCCTGAGCCAAAACAAGGGCAATGGACCTCCGTCACCCAGAGGGTGTGGCCTCCCGCCAGCGGCGTGGGGCGGGGTAGAGGCGGCAGCCCGGGGCAGCACCCGGGCAGCGCATCTTTTGCGAGCATTGTTGGCCAAAAGCAAAATTATATTGTGACAATTTACTGCATTTTAATACGGCTAAAATTTGAGTACATGGAAATACAAACATTACATGTGCAGTTTATTATTTTTGGGGGGGTACCGGGGATCGAACTCGGGACCTTACGCTTGCGAGGCAGGCGCCGGAACCACTGAGCTAAATCCCCAGCCCATGTGTAGAGTTTATTACACTCTTAAAACGTTATAGTGAACCCTTGACTTAGGAACTCAATTCGCTCCAAGGGCTGGTTGTAACTCAAGTTGGTCAGTTGCCCTCAGAGTCCCTCTCCCATATAATGAATGTTAGGGAACACTTTCTTCCAGGCAGATCCCAGTGTCCTCAGAGAGACACTGGCCCAGGGTTTCCCAGTTAACCCCACACAGGAGAGGATGCTATCATGTTCCTTCCGGAACTCTTTAAGGGTTAAATCGGAATCTGAGACCATCTGGAAGCGCATGCAAGGGCTGGCCGGTGTTCAGGTCGTAACTCAAGACTTTGACCGTTAGTTAAAACTAAATTTCTGGTCGTAACCCAAGTTGTTCATACATCAGCCCTTGTAACTCCAGGGTTCACTGTATCTCATTTCTTACTGAATGTACTCTTTACAGCATTTGTCATGTTTTGAAAGATTCTTTTAAAAATATTGTTACTAATATGGTGATTGGTGTTTACTCATATCAGATACCTGTATTCATGGTTTCTCATGGACCATCGGAAATCATAATGCCTTATGGTTCTTTTGAACTGTTTGTTGTTAAGCTAAGGTTTGTGTGCATCTGAATGCAACAGCGTTTCCACCTTGTGATTGCTTGCCCACGAGCTGTACTGTTTCCACACGGTCTCCACTGCAGCCACTCAGTACCATCTGAGTGTAACCTTCGTGAGTGAGTAGTCATGGGGCACGGACAGCACTTAAAACTTTCTAGCTGTAAGGTGATGAGGAAACTATATTTAATATAATGAATGAATCTATGGGTTTCTCTATAGGTCATTTAAATTTTCTACTTTAAGTCACATTGTACATTTTTTATTGTATATTTTTACACTTGATCTTAGCCAAGAGGCCGAGAAGCGATATTGTATATTTTTTATTTACTAAATACCTGTATAAAATTATCTGTTTTTCTCTATATGTTCATCACTTTAACTTCCTGTTTCGGATATGTGGGTTGATGGCAAATCATAGGGCCCTCGGAGCCACATGCCCTGGAGCTACACTGCTGTCTTGGCCCAGCAGCATCACCCAGACTGGCCGAAGGAGCTCCGCCCACTGTGGGGACAAGAGGGGCAATGTGGGAAGGGACGCAGCTGGTGACCCGGTCTTCACAGAAATAAGGCTCAGGCTTCAGGCTGAGGGCACAGCAGGAGCACAGAGCTCAGAGCGTTCACTGAGCAAAGACCCACACCCACCACCTGGACCAGGAAACAGCAGGCCCCACCCAGCTCCCCGCTAGCTGACTCTGTTTATTTATTTATTCATTTGCTTGTTTTCGGTTTTTTGAGACAGGGTCTTGCTATGTAAGTCAGGCTGGCCCTGTACTTCTGGTGATCCTCCTGCCTCAGCCTCCTGAGTGCTGGGCTCACAGGCGTGTGCCACCACCTCTGGCTCAGGTGATTCATTTTAAAAATTTTAAATGACCCTGTGTCCTCCGTCTTCCTCGTCCTTCACATGCTTTTCTCTCCCTCAGGTAACAAGTGCTAAAATAGCACAGTATTGACAAAAACCACACAAAAGAACAGCTTTGGAGGGGGGCAGAAGCGCTCAGCTAGGGACCAGTGAGGGCCCCACGTGGAGACAGAGTCTGGCCTGGGGGTGCTGGTGAGCCCCAGGCCGGGTCCTTCAGGCCTGGCACAACAATCATGTTTCCAAAAGCATTTCCTTTTTCTTGGAAAATACACAGCCAAAGATCACATGCTACTATGTTGCTTCTTCCAAGCAAACATTTTTCCATGAAAACTATCATGAACGGGGATCTTGGGTTTTGAACAGCAGGCTCTGCTGTCCACAGGGAGGGCAGTTCTGTGGATGGTGTCATGGCAGCAACATGCTTCCAGCTGGCATTAGGAGGCTGAGGTAGGAGGATCCCAGGTTCAAGCTCAACTCAGTCAACTCAGTGACTTGGTGAGACTATCTCAAAATAAAAAGTAGAAAGGGGCGGGGGATGCAGCTCAGTGCAAAAGCCCTGGATTCAATCCCCAGAACTGCAACCAAACAAGAAAACCCTGTACTTTGTATCCAGCAGAGCTCAGCCAGCCAGCCAGCCCGGCACACGACAGCAGAGGCAGGGGAGGATGTTCGACAGAGAGCCCGGCAGGTCTCAAATACTGCCCCTGACCTCAGTGCCCAGTGTCACCCACGCAGGATCGGCTCCTCATTCCCGAGGCTCTGTACCTTGAAGTTGGGGATCCTGTGGTGAACAGGTCGGGGGAAGTTGGCCACGTCGTGAGCCTCCATGTAGCTCCAGATTTGTTCCCGGATGTCCTGCTTGGAGACGCCTGTGGCACAAAGCACTGTGACTCATGGGCAGAACAGGAAGGCTTCCTGGGGAGCAAGCGCCAGACACTGCCACGCTCTGCGTCACAGGTCAGGGTGGCAACAGAACAGATCCAGGCCCCGGACCCCGAGCTCAGGCTGCGGGCAGGGGGCGGCCTGCACCTACTCTGCCTCTCATGCTGACAGATGCTCACCCCGGAGGGACCTGGGGACATCCCCACCTGGATCTGCCCCACGGCGCTGACACTGGACGGTCACTGCAAGTCCCCATCTCACGTGCATCAGCAAGGGGAAGGACCAGGATCCCCCACATTGTGCTGGTGCTGCAGGCACAGGACAGGGACGGGGTCCTGCTCTGCAGCCGATGGCCCCATGAGGCCCGGCGCTCACAGTGGGGTGGGGGAAGGTGAGGCACAAAGGACAGGGCAGGTGTGTGGCCTTGGCAAGCTCTGAGAACGTGGGCAATGCATCATGTGTGCAAAGCCGCGCCCGTCCTGTGACTTCCTGTTCACGCCCCAGCAGGCTCGGCCCAGCCAGGCAGCCCAGTGGCCTTGTCCTGCGGCTCCAGCCCAGAGGCGCCTGCCCTGCCACTGCCCGACTGCGTGCACACGGGCGATTCTGCACAGGGCTCCTCTCACAGCGGTGACCCACGGGCCCGGGGCTCTGGAAGCCTCCGTGGAGTCCAGGCTGTGACCTGGGAGTAGACCTGTGGCCAAGCACCACTTTCAGGTAAGCTGGTTTCCAACCTCACGTCCCGGTCTCCTGGGGTGGGGTGGCTGCACACAGGCATGGCCCTCAGCCTCACCGCGTGGGCAGAGGGACCTGCGCGGTCATCTTCAAGGGTTTCTGTCTTGTTTTGAGACAGGGTCCAACTGAGCTGCCCAGGTCAGGCTCCAACCCGAGACCCTCCTGCCTCAGCCTCCTGAGTGCTAGGACCAGAGGCGTGCGCCTCCACGCCCGGCCTCTTTCTTTCCAGGATCTTCCCTGGACGCCGGTTGGGCGTCTGCAAGGCCTCTGAGCGCGAGACCCACAGTCCCGGGCTCCCCGCACCCTGACCCGCCCCTCCCCTTGCGCCCCCGCGCCCCTCACCCGCCCTCGGCTCCATGGCGACGCCGTCACTGTGCGACACCTCTCGTAGCGGACTCTGGCGCGTAGTGATGTCATTGCCGCGCGCTCTAGCCCTGCGCCTGCGCACTGCCGGAGAGGCGGGACCTGGACGGGAAGGCCTGGGGCGCGCATGCGCGGACGGCGCGGACGGCCCGGAGAGGTCCAGTTCTCGGCCTCTCGCCGGGAATGGTAACCGGCTGCCACGGAGCCTTCGGGAGAGGGAAGCTGGAGGGCACTGGGACCTGACGCCGACACCACAGCCCAGCACGATTGCATTTTTGTGCGTCACTGAGCCCATCGTTTTAAGTCGGCTTCAGGGTGTAGCGCAGCCTTCGTCCACAGCGCAGCTGAGAGAAAGCACCGTCCCCAGGACCCCGCCTGGCCGCCTCGCCTGCTAGCGACGTCCTGCAGCAGGCTGGGCTGTGTGCTGTGGAACAGAGTCACCTCCGGGGCCCCGGGTTCACGCTGTCCGGCGGTCTGACGAGGGTCCGTGACCTGTGCCCACCTCTACAGCACGGAACAGCTTCGCTGCCCTAAAGAGCCTGCACCCTCCTGTCCGTCCACTCCTCCCTCGGCGTGGACGTTCACGCTTCTGCGTCTTCGTTTTCCAGCAGGCTGGGCTTGGGCTCGCACTGTACGCAGCCTGTTCGGACGCCCTTTCCCCTGGCCGCCCGGTGGGCGAGCCCGCGTCCTCCTGGGAAGGACACAGTGACCGCCGGGCTGCTGCGCCGTGGCCCGGGACCCCTGGCCTGCTGCAGGGCCTGGTTCCCCGAGATCTGGCGGTTGTAAACAGAGCTGCTCCAGGCAGCCTTGTGCCTGCTCGCAGGGTTTCAGTTTGTCGCAGGCACTCCTGGTGAGTGTTGTGAGTGCTTCGCAGCCTGGCTGGAACAGACCCAGTGGAGCAGGCAGGAGTGACCCGGTGTGCGGAGCCGGGCCCACGCGGGGCCAGTGGAGGCCTAGGTGTGCGTGTAACAAGCCTACAGCAAGAGGCACTCGCTGTGAACCCCTAGAGTACCCCGTGTCGCCTCACACGCCCTCATCCCATCGTTCTTGCCACCCTGAAGCAGTTCTGGAAGCGCCCATTCGCGTGTCTTTACCGCGGTGATCTGCCAAGCATCCTCTGCAAATCATGCCTGGGTTACTTTCTTGTCACTGGGACAAAATACGCAGCAACCACCGGAAAGGTTTATTTGGGTCATGGTTTTTAAAGGGTTCAGTGACTGGCTGGCCGGGCCCCTATAAGGAGGCCGTGGTGGGAGCGCTGCAGGGCTTGGCGGACCCTAAGCAGAGAGGGGGAGTGGGTGCCTAGTTCTCTTCGCCAAGTCTGCCCGCCCGAAGTGCTGCGGAAAAAGACCACTGCGTACAGTTTTCTCTCCGCAGCGTCATGGCCCAGTTCCGCGGCCCCTCGCCCCCCTGCCCCCCCCCCCCCCGCCTGCTCGGCTCCTCCTGGGTGGGGGCAGCCCGGCCCGGAGGATGAATCCTCCGCCCTCCGCAGTGGGGGCGCAGCAGGACCCTGGGGCAGCTCCTGGCGCCGGGTGACTCTGGTCTGGGCGCTGCTTGGGGCCCGAGGCCGCAGCTGCGGCAGGGCGGTGCGTCACGGTGCGGGCCCCCGGAGGCGGAGGCGCCGGGGCGGAGCCGAGTGCTGTGCAGGGGCGGAGCACAGACCGGTGGGCCCGTCGGATGGCGCCCAGTGCCACCTATGGAAGAGGCGGGAGGCACGGAGCCGGAGCAGGGTCCCTCGAAGGCAGAGGAGGGTCGGGCGGGCAGGGCTGAGGCCGGGGCCGCCTCGGCTCTCTGGGCCCCGCGCCCCTGCTTCATTCGGTCCCCGAGGGTCCCGCTGGTGCGGGCTCAGCCACTGTCAGGCCGGTGATTAACGCGGCAGAGTGCTGGGCTCTGAGTCCCGGCAGAAGCTGCCAGGCCGGGGATTGGGGTCCGGCTCACTCCCTGGGGCTGCAGTCTCCAGTGGCTTCCACGTCGTTCCCGCCCTGTCCACACGGCCAGGGTCCCCTCCGACCTCAGTGGGCATAGCTTCTCGGGGCCCCAGAATGAGCCCAGGACTCCGCCACGTTAATTACCAGGCTCCGCGGGAGTGGAATTTTTTTAAAACATTTCACTCAGACGCTTACACTGCTGCCCGTGTCTACGCAGCTGCACCCGCAGATCCGCTGCTGCTGACAGAGAAGGTGCTATTCTAACGACTCAAGCCTGTCAGCTCCACAGCTCTCACCCTGGGCCTCAAAGAGGCAGCAAGGTCAGGATGAAGGGAGCCCGTTTCCAACGCATGGTAGCCATGTAAGACCTGGGAGCCTCAGTTTCCCCATCTGTGAGAAGTGGGGTCACTGGACCTCCCTGAGGAGGATTAAGCGGGATGTCACATCCTTGTGAGCGCTGTGCACCTACTATGCGCTGGGAGACCAGGAGTCCAGAGCCACAGAGGAGGATGGCAGGCCTGCCACCTGCCCAGTCAGGGCACGCAGGGCAGACGTAGGTGCCAAGGCAGCATCCTCGCCCCGCCAGGCCTCAGCTCTGTCCTGAGTTAGGGAGACAGAGCCCGCAGGGCAGGGCCCATCTTCCCTGGGAGGGGCGGAAGTGTGGGCTGAGCGGCTGCCCTTGGAAGCCCAGGCCGAGTGGCTTTGAGGAGCAGAAGGCCCATCCGGCTGGGACGGCCCGAGGATCCAGGCAGCAGGCCTTGGACGTCTGCGGCTTCGGCGGAACCAGCCTAGCCTCACAGGTCTGCCAGTCCGTCAGGCGTACAGCTCGGATCACGGCTGGCGCTGCAGACCGCGGCAACCTGATCTGCTGCCTGCAGCGTGAGCAGCCCTTGGACTGCTGAGAGCCGCGCAGCTGCGGCTGTGTGCCTTGGAAGCGCGCAGGGCCTGCTGGATGTCCTGCATCGTTGTGTTAAGTGTGGCAACGCTTGGATTATGAAGCCGATAAGTGCCTTGAGGACTCCTCTTTTCAAAAAGTAACAACAAGTTGCTGTGATAAAGCCACAGTGATTTAGGGTTGTTTTCCAGAGACATCCAGCTCTCTAAATGTCTTGAATTTCCTCCGATGGAAAGACTTTTGCTTTGTGTCACTTTAAAATAAAACTTTTCAGAGTAACTAAAAACGTGCTTTTTCCCCCAAAATTTTTATTTTGAAGAATTTCAAACTTAGAAAAACCGTTCTCTAGTCACACCCCAGTTTCCACCCCAAGCACCCTTCACCCCCTCTGCGTTAGCGTTCAGCTTTCTTCCATCCAGGACAGGCGCTGCACTGAATCACTGAATCTGTTGCTTTGGGAAAGCTGGTTTTTCGAGACAGGAGCTCGCTGTGTAACCCAGGCTGGCTGAGAACTCGAGGCAATCCTCCCGCCTCAGCCTCCTGAGTGCTGGGATCACAGGTTGCACCACCGAGTCGGGCTCGTTGAGCTGCTTTTAACCAGAGCCAGCCCCACCTGTCCCCTCATGTGTCTGCGGCCCAGCCGTCCATGACTGGTGCTCACCGTTTCCCCGTTCCTGCCCAGAACAGCACATCAGTGAAACTAGCTGGAGCCGTCTCCATCAAGAACAAGTGCTTCATCTTGCAAAAGATAATTTCTAGGAGCCAAATGACCATGGAATTGGGGGGGGATACCAAGGCCTTCACACTGAGCTATGTCTCCCAGCCCTTTAATTTTTTAAAAATTATTTTTGAGACAGGACCTCACTAAGTTGTTAAAGTGCTCAGGGTGGGCTCGAACTTGCAACCTTCCTGCCTCAGCCTCCCAGAGTGCTGGGATTGCAGGGGTGCGCCGCCACGCCCAGCCACGACTGTGGAGGTTTTTGTTGCTTACTGGATTCTTTAAAAAGTGGCAATGACCCAAGGGGGAGCCCCTGAAGCGGCCCTAGCTCTGCTCCCTTCCCTACTCCCAAGGAGAAGGGCGCAAGGTGCTGGGTGGATGGACTGGGGCCAGTGAGGAAGCGACCAGGCGCCCTGGCCCAGCCTCGGGTCTCCCGCCTTCCCCCAGGCGCGCGGCTGCAGTTGCCCATGGTCCCCCCTCCCTCGGGGCCGTCCTGCGGCAGCGTGCAGCGCCCGGCGCGCCCGGCAGGTGGCAGCACCTTCCCGGGAACCGCGCGGGCCGGTTTCCGGAGCAGTTCCCCCGCGGGCCGCCAGGGGGCGCGCACGCCCACGGAGTCGTTGGGAGCCCGCGGGCGCAGGAGCCGGGCTGCGCCTGGACGAGAAGGGACTTGAAGGGGAGGAAGAGAAACTCGGCCTCCTGCCCTTCGCACCGCGTGTTATTTTAGCAACGCACAGGGCCCTGGGACCCGATTCTGCCTTCGGCTCGCTGGCACCGGGTCGGGGAGCGGGGCCTCCCGAGTGCGCTTTCCGGGGTATTCAGGTCGCTTGCGTTTGCCTGTGCCGTGATAAAGCCACCGCGCACCCGCGCACACGCCACGTAAGGCAGGGTACACACTGCTCCCGGAAGCCCACAGACATGGCGTTTGCTTTCCCAGTAAAATCGTGCGGGGAACCGCGTGCCTGCCGTGTGCTTCGGGAGAAAGGCTTCTTTTCTTCGGCTGTAGTGCTTAGCTGTGTTTTTAAAGATGTGTGTGAAAATAAGAAAGGAGTTGAAAACACTGAAGCTGTCCTGAGAGTTTGGGGGAGGGGAGAAGGCTCAAATCATTTACCGTGAGCTGGGAACGGGCCGCTTCAATTTGCTTTCCTGCGAGAAGGAAAGAAAAAGATCAAGTTAGAGAAAGAACCCAGAATATCCGTAAAACAGTGTTTCAGACGTCAAGTGCTCAAGGTACGAGAACCTGGGTTTTGTTTTCCTTTGGATTTTGAAAGGAGCGGGAGTCACAAATACCGCACAAGAACGTCCTCAGCCCCGCACTGCAAGCGGGCGAGGGGCCTCCAGGCCTGCTGCCTCCCCAGCTCGGCCCAGCGCGAATCCGAGCGGAGCGGGTTCTCCTTCGCCCTTGTGCCGAGAACCCGAGGAGAGGACCGGGAGGAAGGCGCCGGGGAGGCCTCACCTGCGGGCCTCTTCGCCACCCAAGCGATCGCCTGGGGCCTGGGCCCGGCAGCCCGGCGCCTGCGTTCAGTGGGCCAAGCGGGCCGGGCATCGGAGGTGTCAGGGAGTAGACAAGCAGCCCGAAGATAAACGAACCGAGCGGGCCTGGGGGTTCGCAGACCCCGCGCTCCGCTCCCCGCCAGGGTCCAGAGCAGCAGAATCCTGCAGAGGCCTCGCTGGCCGCCCGGAGGAGGAGCCGGGTCCGCACTCACCGCTCCAAACCCCAGCCTCGGGCAGGATGAGGCAGGAGGGTCCCCGGGGTGCCCCAGGGCCGCGCAGAGCCGGCGGTGAGAGCGAGGTCACCCTAGCCGACCCGAGAGGGGACTCGGCGCTCCCGACAGCCGCGGTCCGTGGGTCAGGCCCGGTTCCGGGGACGACGCCCGCCCGGAGCCCGCTTCGCCTAGGGCCGGACCGGGACACCGCGCTGTTTGCCGTCGCGTGAGGGAACCTCGGGTCCGGCGGCCCCGGGCGTAGGCGGCACCGCTGCAGCGACCAGTTCGATATTATATTTCAACTTTGGCTTTGCCTAGAAACGCCTTGCTGCCGTCCGCGCGCCCCTGCGCCCGAGGCACCGACGATAAACTGAGGCAAGACACTGTCCCGGGAGAGCCGCCCACCGAGGCCGCGCCGCCCGGGCTCGGGGCGCGCTGGGTCTTAGAGCCGCCAGCTTCGGGCGCGCCTCGCCCTGATTGGCGCCCTCTCCCCGCAGCCGCCCGCGGATTGGGCCAAAGTTCCGGGAGCGGGCGTGGCCTGCGCAAAGTTAAAACTGGCTTTCGGAAAGAAGACTTTTGAAACTTTTCCCAGTCCCTAAAAGGGACCTTCGCCTCTTTTCCGGGCTCGGCCGGGCAACGCTCGGCCCGGGCTCGGACCCTCGGGGCTGCCAACTCGCGGGCGCGCCCGGACCGCCGCCGGCGTCTGCGCGCACCAGGCCCCTCGGCGCCCCTGCGCGCGTGGCGTCCCCGCCGCCGCCCGCCGGGCCCGGGGCGCGCTCTCCAGGATGCTGGGCCGCCCGGGGCGCTGATCGCGCTCGCCGCCCCAGCCGGGCCGCTGCGCTCCAGGCCCCGCAGCATGCAGGCGCGCTACTCCGTGCCGGACCCCAGCGCGCTGGGGGTGGTGCCCTACCTGGGCGAGCAGAGCTACTACCGCGCGGCAGGCGGCTACGGCGGCATGGCCGGGCCCGTGGGCGTCTACCCCGGCCACCCCGAGCAATACGGCGCGGGCGCAGGCCGGCCCTACGCCCCCTACCACCAGCACGCGCCCGCGGCACCCAAGGACCTGGTCAAGCCGCCCTACAGCTACATCGCGCTCATCACCATGGCGATCCAGCACGCGCCTGAGAAGAAGGTCACGCTGAACGGCATCTACCAGTTCATCATGGACCGCTTCCCCTTCTACCGCGAGAACAGGCAGGGCTGGCAGAACTCCATCCGCCACAACCTCTCGCTCAACGAGTGCTTCGTCAAGGTGCCGCGCGACGACAAGAAGCCGGGCAAGGGCAGCTACTGGACGTTGGACCCCGACTCGTACAACATGTTTGAGAACGGCAGCTTCCTGCGGCGGCGCCGGCGCTTCAAGAAGAAGGATGTGCCCAAGGAGAGGGAGGCGCGCGCCGTGGCCCGGGAGCCGCCCCCCGCCGCTGCCCAGGGCGCCCCGGCCGGGCCAGGCCTCGCCGACGCCGCGCCCGAGGCCGAGCGCAAGGTGGTGGTCAAGAGCGAGGCGGCGTCGCCCGCGCTGCCGGTCATCACCAAGGTGGAGGCGCTGAGCCCCGAGGCCGCGCAGCGGGGCAGCCCGCGCAGCGCCGAGTCCTCTCCGGCCGGGTCCCCCGACGGCTCCCCGCCCGCGCACCACGCCGCCGCGCCCAACGGGCTGCCGGGCTTCAGCGTGGAGAGCATCATGACGCTGCGGGCGTCGCCTCCCGGGCCCGAGCTCAGCCCCGCGGCCGGGCGCGCGGGCCTCGCGGTGCCGCCGCTCGCGCTGTCTTACTCCGCTGCGCCGCCCGCCGCCTACGGGCAGCCGTGCGCGCAGGGCCTGGAAGCCGGGCCCGCGGGCGGCTACCAGTGCAGCATGCGCGCCCTGAGCCTGTACACCGGCGCCGAGCGGCCCGCGCTGGACGACGCCCTCTCGGACCACCCGGGCGGCCCCGCGTCGCCGCTGAGCGCACTCGGCCTCGCGGCCGGCCAGGAGGGCGCGCTCGCCGCCGCGGGCCACCACCACCACCACCAGCACCCAGGCCACCACCCGCAGGCGCCGCAGCCCGCGCCCGCGCCGCAGCCCGGGGCCGCCGCGGCCCAGGCGGCCTCCTGGTACCTGAACCACGGCGGGGACCTGAGCCACCTCCCCGGGCACGCGTTCGCGGCCCAGCAGCAGCCGTTCCCCAACGTGCGGGAGATGTTCAACTCGCACCGGCTGGGGATGGAGAACTCGGCCCTCGGGGAGTCCCAGGTCGGCAACGCGAGCTGTCAGCTGCCCTACAGAGCCACGCCGTCCCTCTACCGCCACGCAGCCCCCTACTCCTACGACTGCTCCAAGTACTGACCCGGCCCTGCCCGCCCCGGGACGAGACCCTCTCCGCCAGTGCAGCTGCAGAGAAACAAAACTCGGCCGCCGGCTCTTCCCCAGACTCGGAGCCAGCGGGCTGGGAAGCGCGCAGGTAACTAACGCGACGCCCCGTTCCTGGGACCCCAGCGAGCCCCGCTAAAGGGACAGCCAGCGAGACGAACATTGCTCTAGAGGCCCCCTCCCCTGCTGGAAGCTGTGTTCTGCCCCCCTGGGGGCCTCAAAGATTAAGTTATGGACCAGATCCCATAGCGGCCCACCAATGACTTTCCGCAGCGGCCCCATAGGTGTATGGGGGTCCCTACGGATAATGTGTGTGTTGTGTGTAATTTTAAATTTCTCTAACCGTGCTGTAAAAATGTGTGGAGGATTTGTAATCGGGCTATTTTTTGTTGTTGTTCAGAGCCATTAATATAATATTTAAAGTTGAGTTCACTGGATAATTTTTCATCTTGCCCAACCATTTCTGCCAAATTTAACTCAAGAAACCTATGTGGGTGAGCTATAATTCTTTTCCCAGCTGTAGGTCTTTTACAAAAACAAGGAAATAATTTATTTTTTGTTGGTGGATAAAGAAGTCAAGTATCTGATACTTTTTATTTACAAAGTTTGATGGTTTTGTATAGTAGATTTCACCCTAGTATTCCTAAAAGAAAAAAAAAGCAGAAAAATTTAACTTCATCTGTGTTTGTCTTATGTGGTCTTAATTGTTGTATTTACCTTAAAATAAACCCATGTCGTTTTTCTGCCCAAAGTTCAAATAGTGTGTTTGTGTTCTTGCATTCAAAAAGAAAACAGCCAGGTGTGTCTGGTGACCGACCCACCTGTTCTGATTATTTTTGCCACACAGGTGGCTGTCCACCCCAGCAGTGACCACGGGGGAAGGCAGTGTGTGCCTGCTGGGTCGATCAGTGACAGAAAGCGCTTTTCATGAAAACTTCCCGCCCTGGGGATTTTTTTTTCCTTGGGCAACCTGAGAAACTGCTGCACTGTGAAGGGCTTCCTGGAGGGTGGCTAGCTGCTCACTTGCTGTACTGAATTTTGTTAAACGCAGAAAAACAAGCCAATTGGCCAAACAGAATAGTGCTGCTCCTTACCAGGGTCCAGCTGTCCCCAATTTAGGAGGTGCAGGAGGAAAGGACAAACATTCCCCATCTGCTAACCAACGGGGTGAGTCCTGCTGTCCCTTGCTTTCTTAAAATGCGGACTCCTTGGCCCTGAGTAGTTTCCCAGAGAGGATTTTGACGCTGGGTGAGGACCCAGAGGGATGGATTCTCCTGTAGTTAATGTCTCTCTCCCTGGGTGGCTGGGTCAGAGGTGGGTTTCAAACTCCTTTGCTTATCCATTTGATTTCTAAATTTTTACCCTAGTGCAGTGAAAAAATGTAAAACCTCATTGTCCTGCAAAAACTAATTTATGATGGTTTTGTAGTTTTATATTTTATCAACCTTTTCAAGACGGTAAATAACAGGGAGATTATGATTTTTTCCTGTGTTGATATCTCATCTTAATTTTTGATGACAACACAGCATTTGTAGACTGTGGCTGGGGGAATGTCTCTTATCTGTTTCACTGGCTGAAATCTACAACTCCTGTGGCCTCCCTGTGTGAATTTTGGGGCCTCAGTGGCACCAAAGGCCCCCCCCACCAGGTGGGCCAGGCTTTGCTGCCCTGCAGGTCTTTGTGGATTAAACATTCGGCAACTCAACTCGATTTTGCCAAAGGTGATGCTGCTTGGTGCAGTGGCCCCCAGCACAGTCTGGGTGTTCTCATGGTTGTTAAAACAGCATTTTTATCTCTACGCAGTGCAGAAACAGATCAGGGAAATCTGAAGTGTAGTAATTCTGCCCACACGTGCAACTCGATGCTTTCGCTCTTCGGCCCGGAGGTAGCATGGTTAAGACATAAAGGGTTCGTTTTGTTCCTTTCAGTAACTGTGGAGCCCAGGACTTGACGCAGGGCAGGCCAGGCCGGCTGGCGGTGTCCTGCGTGCAGGCGGCAGGACCGAGCTAAGAGAGGAGGTCCCGCCTGCACCCGAAGGTGGCCTGCACTCTGGGCCCCTCCACTCGCTTTTGCTCCTGTCCAGTTCTGGCCTTCGTCCAGGAGAGAAGGGCTGTTCTAGACTGAGTTGGCACGAGCTCCAGATGTTGCAGAGAACTCCTGGAAAGTTTGCCCTCTTCTTGCGACGTGGATACCTGGGCCCTATGACAAGGAGGCCTGGGAGCCTTCTGCAGCAGGAGGCCAGGGTGTGGGGAGGACCCCAGTGCTGTGACTGAAACACACCAGCTTTCTCAGCTTTGGGAAGACTTCTTAGAGGAGGCCCTGCCTGAAGAGGGGGCTGGGGACAGTCCCACCCCACACCTGGAGGGCTTGGTGGGGGTCCTTCTGCTCCCCTGGGAACGCCAGCGACTCTGGCTGGTATTTGAGGCTTTACCCAGGCCGATAGTGTGCATAGAGTGGAAAACTGCCCCTCTGTCCCTGGGTGTGTCTGGCTGGCCTTGGGACTTTCCTGGGGATCCCAGGCTTTCTCACGTTAAGGGACTCTGGGTGTGGAGGGTGCGGGTAAGCGCCAGACGCTGAGTCCAGCATGTTGCGCCTGCCCTGGAGGCTGGGCTCAGCCTGGGGCTCCCGACTCCCGGAAGCTCAGGCCTTGGGCCTAGCAGCTTATTGTCTCTGCTCCCCGAGTAGTTAGTATCGCGACATCTGCCACATCTGCAGTGCATACTGTGCTCAGCACCCCAGCACCCACGGCGCAGTCCAGTGCCTCTCTAGGGGATGCTGGCAGGAGCCCGGCGCCCCACACAGACTGTGCTGGGCACACAGGTCCCCTCACCACCTCCTCCTCGGGGGAAAGAAGGGCCAGGATGGAAGGGCCCTTCAGTCCACCCAAACTCTGCAAACTCGGTTTGCCGGAAGCGGTGTTCCATGACCACCCAGTAAGAAGACAGTGCTGGGTAGATGGCAAACACCGAAAATAAAATGAAAGCGACTCCAACGCCACCCAGAGAGGGCTTCTCTAAGGTTCACCTTGAGGGAGCTGCTGGCTGTGACTGCCCAGAGTCTGGCTGTGATGGATGCTCCTGGAACCCCCACTCTCCCAGCCCCCCGGGGTGGTGGCGGCAGCACAGCCACAGCGGCAGCGGCTGTTCCATGGCTTCCGGTCAGGCTCTGAGGCTGCACCCCAACCCAGGTGTGCAGAAAGAGGGACCGCCAGGGTCGTGCTGTGCGGACCTCCAAGGACCTTCGGGTCTGCAGCTAGGTGGTCTGCACTGCCCTGGCTCGGGTGCCTGTCCTCAGCCATACAAACCCTTCATGACTTGTGTCCTGAGTCGCCCGGGCACTGGAGGAGGGGTTCATTCGAAGACCCTGTCTGCCCGCACAAAGAATCAATCTCCCCTTTCCGACACCCTTTTACGGTGACCACAGCCACCCTGCCCTTCCACATGGCCCTGGCCGGGGGGGGGGGGGCTCATGGTGGATCCCGCTCTCCCCCCCTCCACCCCAAAAGAAATGAAGATCAGAAGGGAGAGGAGAGGAAAAAGAGGCTCATAAACCCTTTGGGGTCCTCTCCTCCTCATTCCCCACCACGGCCTGGGGGCTGCTGCCAGCACTGTGCCCTGGAGGACCGAAAGGAAAGGAAAGTGGTTCCCAGCCCCCCAGGAGTCCCATCCCCTCTCCCAAATCCAAGAAAGGGGAGGGGTTGGGGCAGGGGTATCAGACGGGAATTACCGTTACCCAAAATCTCAAGGTCTTCAGAAAGCACTGGGGTCTCCAGCCTGGGAACCAAGTCCTCTATGGGTGTCTAGGTAAGCAGGGGTTTGTGGTGCTATGCCTTAGCGGCAGCTCTGCTAGGGATACACAGCGGGTGCAGGTGAGGGGGGCAGGCTGGGCCAGGGCCACTGAGGGCTGTCTGCCCTGCCCTGCCCTGCCCTCCGGAGTGCTTTCTGACACCACATACTTGAAATGCTTTCCAAAACTTCCCAGAGAACCGTTCCCTGTCCGCCTCTGTCTTGCATGGCCTCAGCTCACCAAGGCGTTTGAAATGTTTGCTTTTTGACACAGGCATGCAAGGAAGGGGTGGAAAGTGTCAGGGCAGTCAGAAGGCTGGCCACCACCATCCTAGCCCCTCCATCCCTCCTCGTGCACAGCAGCTGTGCCTGGGAAGACACCACGCACCTTTAACGCGTGCCAGGCTGCTCTGGACGTTTTCAACACCCCTGCTCTACAGGAAGGAGAGCAGAGAGGAAGCCATGTCTGCTGTGGAGTTGGGTCTCTGGTGTCTGGGAGCTGGGCTGTCCCAGGTGTCAGGCTCCTGGGACTTCTTCCTGGGGGCAGGTATGGAAGGCTGGAGCTGAGGGCCGACAAGGGTGCTGGCCCCCTGCTGTCTCCAAAAATGGAGCCTGGTAGCAGAAGGCTTCTGTGCTGTCCTGGGGTGCAGCTCTGTGCTGGGACCCCAGTCCTCCCTAGGAGGTCCCAGTGGTCGGAGAGCCCCCTCTGACCCAGCATAGCTGTGGCCCTGTGGCCCCAAGCCTCCCCCTGGCTTGTGTTACTTCCCAGGTGACCCCTCCCCAGCCGAGGATGTGTCTGAGGTTCCATCCGCAGGCCGTACTCACTCAGGGCCTTGCAAAAGCCAAGTGGGGGCTTCCTGTGACTGCCCCCACTACCCTAAGCTCTCCTGGCCAGTTTCTCAGTGGGAAAATAAGAGGATGGTGGAGTGGGTGGGGATTGGGGGCCCTGACACAGCGTCTGTGCACAGCAGGGAGCCTGGGGTTTTGCTGGAACTGGCTCCTCTACCAGGCCCAGGCCCGAGCCGGGCAGGGCAGTGCCCATTTGGAGCCTTTCAGTCATTTCTGGGAACAAGGTGGGCTATAAATAAGTGCGTCTCTTGGAAAGGCCTGCCCAGCCCTGCTTCCACCCACCAGGCTGGGCAGCCCTTGCTTCTTTCTGGTCCGACCTTCACCACCTGCAGCCAGCGCAGGAAGCCTTCTCTCTCTTTCCAGAGCAGGAGGGGCAGGGAGAGAGAGGGACTCTGGGATTGTAAGGGAGGATGGGGGACCCCCCCAGTCTCCCAGCTCTGGGCCTGTCCACACCTGTCCACACCGTGGTCTACTCCTCCGGTCCATCAGCCTCTCCGACTGAGCACCTGCTTCTGGAGGAAGCCTGTGGGTTCCGATCCCTGCTCTGTTCTTGGAGCTCCCTGGTCCAGCCTCAGTTTCCTCATCTGTAAAGTGGGTGGATCCTGCCTTTGAGGGAGGCTGTGAGGGTTGGGGAGAGGGGTCCCGCCAGTCCCTGTGGCCCACTGGGGAGCGGCCTCAGCGTGCTTGTCTTGTCTCTGGCACACTTCCTCAGGGAGACCCAGGCTCACTTCCGGCCTCAGGTTCTGGCTGCAGAATGGGACCGAGGACACTGTCGGCGCCTTAGAGCCCCCGCGGTTCGGTTCGGTCAGCGACGCTCATCTCCCTCCAGGGTTCTGGCGCCCTCTCCTCTCCCTACCCTGCTCTTCTCACACACACGCCCGCTGCGTTTTCGTGTTGTGTCCGACTGGGCAACCGCCTTCGGTTCGCAGGGAGAGGGACGTAGACCTCTGGGAGGCGAGGTCGAGGGCCACTGGCCGCCTGCCCCTCACTTTCCGGAGTGGACGCGGGGCGGTGGGCGGAGCTCGGCCCTGGCCCTCCCCGCTTCCCAGGCCGCTCTTCCCCTCCTCCGGCGGAGCGCATATCCGCTCAGTCCCTAGAGGAGACGCGGACCGTGCCGTCTGCCCTCGGCCCACGCTGAGCCCCTGTCTGCCAGCCCCAGGGTCGGGTCATCACCGTGCCCTGGGCCGGCGGAGGCCTCAGGGCTCCCGCTCGCAACCGCTGGCTTCGGAGACGCCGCCCGGTGCGATCTGGGGACCCGGGACCGCGAGGAGCTGTCCGCGTCCCCGTCTGGCGCGGGGACACCCACGCAGCTCCGGTCGCCCAGGCGCGGCGGCCCCCTGCGGCCTCCTCCGCCCGCCGCGGCCCGCAGCTTCCGCACGGGGGCGCATCCGCTCCTGCTCGAGGCCCGACCCGGCTCCCCGGAAACGTGGAACTGTGCCCGACGGGGCGGCTCCCGACTTCGCCCCTCCCGGGCTCGGGCTCAAATTACAAACTCCCCACCTGGGAACCGGGACGAGCCCAGCCGACCCGCGGGGTTCAGGCTGAGCTCCGGGCTGGACCTCCCAGCCTTGCCCAGCCCTGCGGACGCGGGGCAGCGCGCGCTTCCACGCTGCTGACGGAGCTCGGGTGCCCGGGTCGCCCCTTCACAGGCAACCCGCCCACTCGCCGCGCGGGTCCGCCCGCGTCCCGCCCCCGCCCCCGCCTGAATCGGACTGTGTATCTTTGCTCCTTTCAAGCTCGGATTTGCCTTAGAGTTTGCAAGATGCGCCTGGACCACGCGCGTTCCCGAGAGTCAGGGCCGTGCGTGCTGGAGGCACCCGGCGAGCCCTGGGAGGGCTGCGTGGCGCAGAGGTGAGGGAGAGGTGGCAGCGTGATGCCAGTTTATCCAGGGGCCTGGATCTATCTGAGCGGGAGCAGAGGCTGGGAGCTGGGTCCCTCTACACCAGGGCTCGCTGGAGGCGTCGATGTGGAGCGCCCGGATGACCTCGGTGTCTCTGGAGCAAAGGCAGGGGCACCAAGGCCCCTTTTCTGCCCTAGGGTTGAAAGGGGTGCAGCGATGGGGTTCCCGAGAGGACAGCGCCCCGCTCCATCCCGGCCAGGTCGGGGCATCTCCAGGACTGGCCAGGGGCCAGTGGTGCTCTTGGCCAAAGTTAGAAACGAGCGCCTTCCGGGGAGACCTGGAGGGCCTCTCGGGCCGGACCTGCGCCCCAGGCAGGGCCTGCACCCAAACCGGCTTTGCGACCCCAATTGCAGCTTCCTTTTTGGTATTTCAAACGTGCCCTCTTCCCAGCTGTCTGTGGCTTCCAAGGGCCGGGCTTTGGAGCCCCACACACTTCGTTGCTTTCTAGACTCCTCACCTGGGAGTGGGAGGCCGCCTGAGCAGCGCAGGAGCCCCAGCCTGGCAACCCTGACAGCGGCTGGCGGTCAGAGCACCTGTAGTCCTCTGCAGTCCTCCCCAGTCCTCTCCAGCAGGGCTGGCCCTGGCCACTTCTACGCCCACCTCCTACCTCACCCCTCCCTCTGGTCTTCGGCATCCCTCCACTTTGCACGAAACGAAGCACTAATTCAGTTATCCGCCGTGTTCTCTTTTTCCTTTAAAAGAATACTCCGCAGATCAGAAACCTAAGTGGTCACGCTATATGCCCAGCCCCCGCCTTGGTGGAGAGGGGGAGGGGACAGCTTGGTGGGGTCAATAGCACGCAGGATTTTCGATTCAGAGTGCAATGTGTGCTAAATGTAAAGCAAAACCGGAGTGGGGGTACTTGCACCCTAGGGCGGGTGTGGGGGGCCGTCGGGCTTCCCAAATGCTTAATGTAATCACGGGCCAGCTGCGTGCACTTGTAAAGTTGTTATAACCCCCTCCTTGTTATAAACAGGAAAGCACAGAATATAAAGCAAAAGACCAGCATTCACAAATACCCGCCCTCCCCTGCCAGCTGCCAAATTCCCCTTTTACGGTGCTCCTAGCTGGCGACCTTGACTTCACCGGAGACCTTCTGCTGCCCTCAGCTCACCACACGGGCTCATTCGAAGCCTTTCTCCAGGGAGCTATGGACCAGGTGCCCAGGGCCCTCGGCACCCCTCCCAGAGAGGCTGGGCTCCTGGGTCCACCCCTCCCCTGGTCCCTGGGCCCGCTGGGCATCTGGGGCCCTGCAGAGTGCCTGCCTGGGACAGGGTGACGGTGTGACGACCCAGAATCTCTCCAGGGAGGGCTTCTCATCAGGCAAAAAACCTTCTCTCCTCCCTCTCACCAGGGGATAAAATGTTTCCAGGATACCCGCTTCCCGCTCCCCCCCAAGCTTTTCTCCAGTCTCCCTCTAGCTGGGGAAGAAGAAAAGACCTTTTGTGGGGGCTCTGGGTTCAGGGGCTCCCCCAGCCAGCAGTAGAAGGCAGCCTGGGTTCCCTGCCCCCAGCTCCATCCCTCCTTCCTGGCCGCGGGAGCTGAGGGAGCGCAGATCCTGCCTGCTGACTGTGTGTGCTCACAGCGTCAAGGGGTGGACGTGATATTTCAAACATCAGATCAGTGCGTTTATATATTGGGTGCCCGGAAATTTTTCCAAATAAACACAGCTTGATTCAACTTGGGTGGGCGGACTTATCAACAGACTAATTCTATAAACAAATGAAGGAATAGCCCCGAAAACCATTGGCTGGTATCAAAAAGACACGTGGAGGGAAAAGCTTGGAGTTTTTCAGCAATGAAATTTTAATTAATGTGGGTGGGCTGAGAACATAACGACTGTTTATCATAGACAATTTATTTTCCAGGGCTAAGTCAACATATAATAGCAAACTTACAACAATTATTTAACATTTTTAAAGCCATGAAGAAGGGACAGAGCGCGCAGCGGCTGGGGAGAGCGGCAGAGCGCAGGGCAGAGGCACGGAGGGCTCCCGGGAGGGCCCTGGCGCGGCGCGGGCCCTAAGCTCCAGCGGGTTCGCTCAGCATGAGCCACCTCTTTGGTCCCCCGGTGCCAGCTCTGGCCGCCTCATCCATGCTCTATCTGTACGGCCCGGAAAGGCCCGGGCTGCCCCTGGCCTTCGCCCCTGCGGCCGCTCTGGCTGCCTCGGGCAGGGCAGAGCCACCCCAAAAGCCGCCTTACAGCTACATCGCGCTCATCACCATGGCGATCCAGGACGCGCCCCAGCAGAGGGTCACACTGAACGGCATCTACCAGTTCATCATGGACCGCTTCCCCTTCTACCACGACAACAGGCAGGGCTGGCAGAACTCCATCCGCCACAACCTCTCGCTCAACGAGTGCTTCGTCAAGGTGCCACGCGAGAAGGGGCGGCCGGGCAAGGGCAGCTACTGGACGCTGGACCCTCGCTGCCTGGATATGTTCGAGAACGGGAACTACCGGCGCCGGAAGAGGAAGCCCAAGCCCGGAGCCGGGGCCCCGGAGGCCAAACGGGCCCGCGCGGAGCTGCAGGAACGCGGCGCGGAGGCGCAGCTGCCCGTGGGGAGCGGGGAGGGGCGTGCGGGCGCCAGGACCCCCGGCCACCAGGCGGCCGCCGCGCGCCCCTCGACCCCCGGGGAGAGCCGCTCTCCGCCGGCGCCCCTGCGCCGGCCGGGGCCCAAGTTCGAGGACGAGGACGCGGGCAACGCAGCGCAGGGAGCAGCAACCACGGCGGCTTGCGTGGCAGCGCCAGCGCGCACGGAGGACGACCCGGGGTCCCCTCCGCGCCCCGCCTCCCGCAGCTCCCCGAAGAGCACTGACAGGTCCGCGAGCTTCAGCATCGATAGCATCCTGGCGGGAAGGCAGGGCCAGAAGCCGGCCGGAGGGAGTGAGGGCCTGGGGGCCGCCAAGCCGGGGCCCGGAGCTCTGGGCTCCTCGCTCCTGGCCGCCTCCTCGGGACTCCGGCCGCCTTTCAACGCCTCCCTCATGCTCGATCCGCACGTCCAGGGCGGATTCTTCCAGCTGGGGATCCCTTTCCTCACCTACTTCCCTCTGCAGCTTCCTGACCCCGCGCTCCCCTTCCAGTAGAGCCGGCAGCCCGCGGCGGCTCTTTCCCTGGCCTCGTCGGGCCCTCGGAGCCGCGGCCAGACTCCCGGAGAGGAATGAGCTTCGATGGGTCCACGCTGGGTTCCGGGCAGCGCCGCTGCGGCGAGTGGGCGCGCTCCTTCGGAGGGACTTGCCCAGCAGGCAGCGGCTTCTGGATTGCGAAGACCCCTCCCGGGCGACCTGGGCGCCCAGGCGGCCACCGGAGCCGGCGCAGGAGAATTCCCTGCCCTTAAGGGCAACTGAAGGTTGATCCGCGCCTGCACCGGCCCAGGCCCAGGCCGACCCGAGGGTGGGACCCACAGCCCTGGGGGTCTTTTCCACCGGAAGCGCAGGGTTACCCTCGCGTTCAGTCTGCAGCCCTTAGAGGCCTGGGTCCCCTTTGCGGACGAGCGCGGGTTGGTGGGAGGATCGGGGGCGTAGGCCTGGTTAGCATTTCCGACCAGCGTTAGGTAGAAACCAAGAAACCACCGCCAGTGCAGTAGTGTTTTACATAGAGAAGTTTCTTCGTGATTTCTTTCTGGACAGTAAAAGCAACAGGGGTTACTCTTTGCCTCAATGCTCAGCTCTTTTTCCTGTAATGCCCGACAGCTTCTATAAGGCACAGCCTGTGTAACTCAGCGTCTTGTCGCGTTGTGATGTCAGTGCCATGCCCCCTGCGCCTGTTCCTGGAGAGCCCACACCCCAGCTTTTGCTTTAGGGAATCAGAAGATTTCAGGGGAGCCGGGGAGCCGGGGAGGGTGTGGGGAAGGACACAGGCACGTCACAGTTTTGATTTCCAGGATTTATCAAGATCTAGGTCTGGTTTTTACAACATTTTCCAGAATCATGTAATGAAGGACCTCATTTAGTTACAAAAATGGAGTGAAACACAAAAAGCAGATGGAGAGTGGGGTGGGTTAATGTTGGGGGGAGCCAGGGAACTGGCTGAGGTGTAGGGTGGATGGGGTTCCTCCTTGCAAGCCCCAAGCAGGCCTGGAGGCCGACCTTAAACCCCGGGGAGTCTGCAGCTGGGATCTGAGTCAGAAATGGTGATGTTCACGTCCAGGCCACGGAAAGCTGTGGGGAATCCTCCCTGACTGTGGCGTGTCTTCTGGAACGAGCTCCTGAGCTCTGAAGTTTGCTTTCCTGAACCCCAGAGGAGCCTTCATTGTATCTGGTGTAGGAGAAGCATAAAACATCGCGAGTTCTTGGGCTTCCAATAACTGTTTAAGTACTTCCTGGGACATGCATGAAAATGCTTGTGGGCTTTAGATCAAGAAGGCCTGCCACTAGGCCTGTTGGCAAGGAAGCTGCAGGCAGGGAGGCATCGCACCTGCAGGCACAGAGGGGCCTTCTGAGAATTGGCCCTGCAGCCACACTGAGCCGAGGGCTGCTGACCGGACACTGTCTGGAATGGGGAGGACTCTGCCCAGACCAGTGGGAAGGCTTTGGCGGGCTTAGGGTGAGGGGTTTAGGGAGCTCTGCTGAGACCCCACCGGTGAGGCCCAGGCCCAGTGTAATCCACGTGAAATGTAGCAGAAGGGCCGTTGCTGGGTGTTCTGTTATCCTAAACCCCCAGCCTCTGTGAATAAAGTTGTTCTTCCATTAACCTCTCAGTGACTGGTCCAGTGGATTCCTGGGGGGAAATAAACAAACAGAGGGATGGGGTAGAGGGCCTGGGATTATGTTTGAGACTCAGGTCTGGGAGGCTCTGGCTTCTCAGGGTGGAGCCAGGGCCTCAGTGCCGGGAGGGCCCGGGTGTCAGAGGAGGGTGCAGCATTCTGCTGGGTCGGATGTTTTCGTGTTTTCCTTTTCCATTTTTGATATACTGTCTTGTTTGGGGGGGTGGTTGGTACCGAGGATCAAACTCAGGACCTTTTGCTTTCAAGGCAGGCAGTGGAACCACTGAGCTAAATCCCCAGCTCTATCCTTGTTTTTTAGAGAAGCAAATAATTGAATGCTACTATTTTAAAAAGATAATGTTGTAGAGTTATAATTCAAAAAGTATGAGCTTTATTTGTAAGGCACAGAAAGCTGCCAGAACATGTATCTCCTTTGTACGTTCATACCTACATAAGGAGAAATTCTGTCTAATCCCTACTTTCATCAGGTTTAGAAACTGAAAGAAATGGACAGTGTGGATTGCAGTGCTACACACTTCTGAGCATATTTCTTCTTAGTGAAGAAAAAGAGATGCCTTCCATCTTCACGTCTAAGTCCCTGTAATTACCCACTGCCTCAGCCTCGTGGATCGAGACCAAGAAGTGGTCTCTACTCTTAATTAAAACAAAGTCTCTGCTCTACGGGGGCAAACTGGAAGCAAGCTTGTTTTCCTCTGTTGGAATCGGAAGGTGCTTTCTCCTGCTGAGTGCGTGGGTCAGACTGTGGGGCATGACATGCGTTACCAATTAGTAAGCGTGTATACACGTGCCTGAACACATGTCTGTACGTATGTACACACATATATGTGTGAATATGCATATGTGCAATGCAAATGTTTGTTCTGTGAACAGAAATGCTCAGCAAGTCACCATTTTTCCACATTGGTGGAACTCGGGTGAGGGGCCAAGTCCTTTCTTATGCACTCAATAACTAATATCATTTGAAAGATTTGTTTTCCTATATAGCTCAAACTGAGGAGGAATTATTTTTGCCTCATTATTATGAAACTAACAGAGACTTTGTGGAGGAATCGTGGAAGAAGGGCCGGCCCTGAGAACTCCACTTCCACCACTTTTCCAAGGACAGAGGACTGTACAGCAGCCCTTGGTTTTGTCTGGCTTTGGGTTTGAGCTTGTCTGGGCATGCAAATGGCCTCCTGGCTTGACAGCACACCCTAGGGCTTAGAGGACACGGGGAGACTGCTTAGCCGTGTTCAGAGAGTCCCCTTCTAGGACGTGGGGCCATATGTCTTCTCCATTTTGCATGCAGCGGCCGTGTACATCCATGGGTGGGATAAAAAGTTAGCCACACACAGTCATGATTACAGCTGACCCATGCCCGAGCCACCTGTCCACACGTGAGTAGGCTGATGTCCCCATCACACAGGTGGGTAACCTGTTCCACCCCAAGCTTCACCCGTGAGAGAGGAAATCCAGTGGGAGCCACACTTCCTGTGGCTGCGGTCCTGAGCCCACAAAGTGAAGCTTGTTTCGTGTTGTAGACAATGCCAATGGTGAGCAGCACAGTTCACTTTTAGAAATGAGAGCCTGAGCTTGTTGGACGCCTGGAACTCTTGTGGTACACACTCAGAGTGAAGCAAAGATGTGCCTGAGCAGCCACATGGCGAGGCCTGGCCTCCCCAGCCCTCACCCAGAGCCCAGGGCCGGTCCTGCCGCCCGGGCCGGTGCCACGGTGGTTACGATGACAGGGAGGGCAGGAGGGCCGGGCAGAGGGGGAGGCAGGTCTGTCCCTTCCGATGCCTCTGAGCTCTGCCCACTGCACTGGCCAGTCAGGTCCAAGCTGAGAATCTGGGAATCCCCACCACAAGGTGCCTGGGGACCCCGGGCCGCTGTCACACAGCCGTCTTTGTTTACAGTGGCAGTGGGGAGGGGGCCTGAATTTATTTTTTCTATAAGAGTTAAGGTCCCGGCAGGAAATAGAGGCCCACCGAGAAGGCCCAGTGGAAGGACCAGTCGGCCAGTCCCTTCAGCATGTGTGGGCTGGACGGAGGGGACCACAAAGGACAAGACCATCCGTGCCCTGCCCCTGGCCTGCAGCAGGGCCCAGCGTCTGGAGCCCAGGAGCTGGGAGGAACCAGGAGCTCCCCTGTGCCCCTCTCGGAGCTACCTGTGGGCCTGGATGTGGCTTCCCGGGCTCCCCCGTCCCTGCCCTCTCTGCCCTCACATCGCAGGGCCTGGCAAAGACTGGCTGCAAATGACTGCGCATGGCCGTCTGTCAAGCATCCCAGACAAAGCCATCGCCCCTCCAGTGGTGTACTGGGTGCAACCGCGCTCTGCTGCCCGTCTGCTGCCGTGTGAGTGCGTGTCGGTGAGGGTGTCTCCCAGTGCAGAGCAAGGAGGGCGCTGGGAAGGGGTCTCAGACCCAGGGCGGGGTCTACGCAGAGCCCTCTGGGAAGGGGAAGGACGAAGCTCAGAGGTTCACAAGTCAGCTCACCTTGACAGCACAACCTTGTGCACGACCTAGGTCCTCCTACGCGCAAGACAGGGTGAAGCCCAGGCCGTCCATACACCTGGGCCTTGCACGTCCCCGCTGGGCAGCTCATCACCCTCCACTCCCAGCAGGCCCCAGTGCTCCACTCGGCCACCAGTGAGGACAATCCCCACACCAGCGTCCTGTGGATCTCTTGGTCTCTGGGTGCGGGTGGAAGGGATACACCAACCTCAGAGGGGGCCTGTACCCAGCTCTGCCCTTCCCGCCTATGGCTTGGCAAAGTGACCTCACTTTTCTGTCCTTCTCCTATGTTAGTTACCTGGCCACTGGAAGGGACCTCAGTCAGTGCCTCACAGAGCTGTGAGCAGCACAACCGACAGCTTGAACTCATTAAGACAGCACCTGCCTTGCTTCTTCTCTGTAAAATGGGAGTGATGACCATGCCTCCTACCTTGGGCCTGCTCAGAGTGAGACTAACTGATTTATGTAGACATCTTGCAGGTGGAAGCACTCATAAGCAGTGTCCTATTGCTGCACACAGACAGTGCCTCTAATCTCAGTTGCGACTTCCTAGTTCTTCAAGGTCCCCTGGCCACAGCTTAGGATGTTTCATCATCCTGGAGTGGCGGAAGCTCCTGGGCCGCCGTCTGCCTGCCTCCTACCCCAGCAGGCTGGGACCCACTTCTCTTGAGATTGTCTGGCCATTTGAACAAGAAACCAAAAGCAAAACAAACTGCTGGGCGGGCCAAGGGACAGTGGCCGGGCCTCTGAGGCCCCAGGGCAAGATGGCCACAGGGCTGCGGGGGAAGACACAGCCTGCATGCCTCCTTTTGGGGCCTGAGTGATACACGGCTCAGGAACTCTTCCGGCCCGCTGTCCAACCACAGCGAGCTCCAGAGCCTTGAGCCGGAAAGAGGCCCTTCCTGTCGGCTAAGGGCACCTCTGCCCCCTCCTGGGGAGAAAGGAACCGGCCAGGAGCAAATCCTTGCATTTCAGGGCCAGCCTTATAAAGTGTAAAGAGCATTTCTTTTAAATGCTGAGGCTAAATATAACAGGGGCTTGGTCAGCTAGAACATTTTTAGAAAGCACATTACAAATCAGGAATGTTTTGGAGGAATAAATAAACTTTTTCCACATTTTTGGCGATGGAGTCAGCGCTGGCGGCCCCATCCTGAGACCACAATGAAGGGGTGATGAATAATTCATGGTGGCACTGCCCAGAGCTCGCTGGTATCTGGAGACTCAGCCGGATGTTCTGGGCTGAGGCTGAGGGACAGGGACAGCAGCAGGGTGGGCACAGGCCCCTAGGTGGCCACTCCCTTGTGGGTACGGAAGTGGGATTCAAGGGACACCAACCTTCTTCCAGGGCAGCTTCTTTCCGGCTTCTGCTGGTCCCTTCCGGTGTCCACCAGGGTATCCACCTGCAACAGCCACCACCAAGCCCAGACCTTCAGCACTTCACAGCCACGGCTCCCATTCTGTGCCCTCTCCCTAGGGGCTGTGGCTGAGATTCCATAGCCAGAGTTGAGAGCCCCCGAAGTGAGTGTAGGCACCATGGGTGATTTTCAGGGGCAGAGGAAGGTGTCCAGTGTTGCCCGCCATCTTTATTTTCCTCTGTGCAATTACATGTGGCCAGAGTAGGGGCTCAGCGTCTCTCCATGTTCTCTCTGTCCCGTCTCTCTACTCTGTATGGAGTGAAGCACCACTACAATACTCATGATCCAACTTACGTGTTCACCAAGAGTGTGTAATTCAGAAGAGCATTAAAAAGAGAACAAACCTATGCTCCTGTAATATTTGGAATAATCCTGCCACCTGAAGAATACAGCTGCTCTCTCCAATGTAGTTTGGTATTTCCTTTATGTATGTGTACACATATATCTATGTATATAGTTTTTTACTTTATTATGCTATCATCATCATCATCACCACCACCAGAAAGCGTTTCCACTTTTCTTTCTTTCCTCCTCATTTCTTATGCAGTACACGCACAGAATATTGGGGGGCAGAGAACTCTGTAAGTCACAATCCTTTTACTTTAAGTGCTGACAACCTGGCCATAGAAAGAAAAATGAGGAAAAGAGATTCACATATTTACTAAATGAATAGTTTTGATATAATTTGATGTTTTTATAGATTCATTGGAAGGTGCACAGAAAAGTGCACAGAGGTGAAAAAGACTTAGTTTGTATAAGAATTTTCACATCCATTTTCTCACTTAATTTTATCAGCCCTCCCATGATTTAGGTGCTCATTATGTACACGCGCGCACACACACACACACACTCACACTTGCTTGTGCATGCACAGACACTTGGAGAGGCTCGGACGGCTTGTGCTAGAGCACATGGCTGGTTAGTTTCAGATCAGCCCAAGGATCACCAGGGCAGCCCCTTGCCCAACTGTAGGTGCTCTGAACTGTTGTGTAATCCTGTCTTCTGACTCTGTGTGAGGGGCAGGTGAAATAGAAATGAATTTCACGTTTAGACCCTGTTGTCACCCTCAGCTCTCTCATGCAAATAGTCCAAACCTGCAAGAATCCTGATATGAACCATTTCCGGGCCCAAGCACCTTGGATAAGGGGTCCTCACCCTACAGTCCTGAGGTTGATAAACTGACCCTTCCTCCCGTCCTCGTTCCAGGTGCTGGGAATCGCCCTCAGGGCCTTGCTTGTGCCAGGCAGGTGCTGTACCACTAGGTCACCCTCTCAGCCCAAATGCTTGGATTTTAAACTCAAGGGGGCTCACAATGGCTCTTAACCAAGGAGTGCTTCTGTCCTTCACCGGTGAGCCAGAAGAGAGAAATTTCACAATTTTTGGTAGCCACATTAAAAACAGTAAAAGGAAACATATGACATTAATTTCAGTAATACATTTGATTTGATCTCAAATATCCAAAATGTTATTATTTCATCATGTAACTGAACACAAAGAATGATTGAGATATTTCATGTTTTTCTGACACTTTTCCTTGCAGTCCCGTGGGTGCTCTGTGGGAGGAGCCATCCTGGCCTGGACAGCATCCCCCAGGGCAGGGCGATGTCCCTGCCCGCCTCCTCCTCTGCCCTGGTGTCTGTCCTGCTCAGCACGCTGCAGTCCAGCATCCGCCAGCGCTAAGTTCTGCACCTGTCTCCCCCACTGTTCAGTAAGCTCCACTGAGGCTCAGCTTCCACATTCTGACCGCGCCCCTTCCTCTCTGGTGTCTGGCTGGGTGGGCACCCAACCCTTTGCTACAGGACTCAGTTTTCCTCGCTGCCTGGCCCTGTCACTGGAGTGATGGCCCAGCTTCCGATAATCACATGCTTGGGGTGGAAGGGCAGCCGTGACTGGCAGGAGGAAGGTGGCCCCCAGACGTCCCCCTCCTACCTCTGGAGACCCTATGCTGTGGAGCATGGAATCCCTCTCACCTCTCACTGGCTGCCGGAGAGCAGGGCGTGGGCCTCATTGGGTGGGTGAATGGGCATGGGGAGGCTTGCCTGGGAGCCATCCTGGCCTTTGTCCTGCTGGGCAGGAAGGAGTGGCCCCCAGAGGCGGCGCTGTCTCCCCCAGAAGCTCTGAAACCCTCTCCCTGTGGGGAGGGGCAGGCTGTGGTGGCGGTGGGCGGGGGGCGGGGGCGGCTCCGTACTGCCCTCCCCCAGGCGGCCAAGCCTCCCACTGGATTTCCTCCTTAGCATTTGGGCTTCTCTGCCCAGGCTGCCCTTCTCCCAGGGTTCAGAATTCAGGCGGCTCCTCGTTTCCCTGGTGAGAAGCAACAAGGGCCAGGGAGGCCAGTGAGCTCCCCGAGGCACCGAATGACGTCGTCGGGTCGTCGGGGCGGAGGGCTCCGGCTCCCAGTCTGTGGGGCGGTGGCTTTTGGGGGTGGCGGCGCCTGAGAAAAACGCTGACCCCACAGCATTTGTGGACTGGGGACGCCTGGGGGGCAAGGCCTTCCCTGAAGAATCAACACGCAGGGCGGGCTGCACCAGCTCTGGGGGACCCGGGCTCCCTCGGTGAGCCCCACGGTGGACTCTGCATTATAGGTTTTCAAGTGACTTGCGTCCCCTCCCTGGCGAGGAGGGGGCGGTGGCAGCTGTGGACTGTGAGAAACAGGGGCTCCGCAGGAGTGAGCAGTTCTTTCCCAGCAGCTGGAATTCTCCACGGGGCCCATAACTCATACCGCAGGGCTGGGCTGAGATCAGCTGGCGTGGCTGCTCCCGGGTGACTGCGCCATGGTGACGTGTGTGTGTGTGTGTGTGTGTGTGTGTGTGTGTCTGTGCCCGCATGGCTGAGAGAAAGAGAATTTGGGGGCTGTTAGGAGTCTGTCCTCGAATCTTCCCTAGATCCCGTCAGTCCGGGGGTCTGGCAGCCTTTCCCCCCTGCATCTGCAAGGTCCTGAGTTCCTGAGCCCGAGTCTAAGCGCTTCCCAAACCTGTGTTTTCATTAGCAAAGCAATATGTAATAATAGTTGTAATAATAATTGTATTTCTGTTTTTACATCTGTAAAGATTAAGTTAAGCAGTATGAAGCCCATTAAACGGTTTCATGACGCGCTGCCGTGAATTGGCCTCCCGTTCCCACTGCTACTATTACCCCGGACTTGCCTGGGAGATGGGGCGGCTGCCAGGGAGGGTTATTTATAGCGGCTCGTTCATCAATAAAAACTTCAAAAGGAATCTTTTGCTCTTCTATTGGGATGCCAAGGAAAACTCGAAGGAAGACGACCCTGTTAGGAAACAAAGCAGAGACCACCACGAGACTTTTATCGGAGGAAGGTCCTGATTCTAACAGATACCTCATCGCAGAAGGAGGTTGCTGGCAATTCATTGAAATGACTCAGTTCCCATTGGATGGTTAAAATAAGCTGTTAAACAGTTGTATTTGGGCCGGGGATTTAGCTCAGTGGTGCTGCTGCCTGCCTCGCAACCGCAAGGTCCCGAGTTCGATCCCCAGTACAAAAAAAAAAGTTGTATTTATGTTGGCTTCAAAGGGCCAGGGCCCTAGTTTGGGTTTTTAAAAGTGTAATAGATTTGGGGTCTTGATGTATCAAAGTGATGCTTTGCATCTCCAGCAAGCCCTGGAGACTTACATCTTTACCTGTCACTTGTGGCCTGAACCTGCAGTTTTCTTGGCTCTTGGTGGGAGGCTGGGCTGGACGGGGAGTGGGGTGTCTGATGGGGACACAGCTATCAGTCACTTGTGGCCTTGCGCTGCCCTTTGGCTCCATTTTGCAGATGGAGAAACTGAGGTTAAGGGAGGTTTAGTCCATAGCCAAATAGCTGTGCAGAAAGCATGGCTCTGTATGGGAGCCTGTTTTTGGAAAGACGGTGCACTTCTGGAACTACAGGATGCCTTTGCTATCAGATCTCCCAAGAAGCATGAGTAGATGTAGCCACCGTCATTCCCAGACCTGACAACCGCCAGGCACCTGGCACACCCACAAAGTCCTCCTGAAGCCTGTGTGGAGAGATGCAGAGCAGAGGCCGACCTGTGTCTGTGTTTCCATCTCCACTGGGCCAGGTCCAGCCCCGGGTGAAGCATGCTGTGTCGGGGGACGCTGTCTGCCTCTGGGGGCGGAGGCTGGAGTACCAACATGTGACAACACGGCCCTCAGCACCGATTACTGGGTAATGAGCGTGTGCCCGGAGCCCTGCCAAGGGAGAGAACTCAGCCTCTGCGTTTCCGCTTCGAAGCCTCGCCAGCCTGGCCTGTCATCCGGCTCATTTTGCAGCCCAAGGAACTGAGGCTCAGCCTAGGCTCCCCGGCCAGGAAGGTGGCAGAGCTGGGAGTAGGAGCCAGATGGTGCTCTTCACACTGCATTGGGTGCACCCCACCCCAGCACCCAGTGAACGAAGGATTAGGGTGTACGTGGGTGTTTGGCCGAGCCACTTCTTCGTGGCAGCGAGTGGCAGCAGTGGAGCTGAGCTGCTCAGAAACCAACCTGCCAAGCTGAGTCCTGCAAGAACAGGGCTTGAGGCCCTGGGCAGCCCTATCTGGGCTGCAATCTGCGGTGCTGGGTAGCCAGTCGTCACCCTCTGCAAGCCCCGATTTCTCATCCCACAAATGGGCCTGACAACACCACAGCGGTGCTGAGGATTAGTGGGGTGAGGTCATTTCCCTGCAGCATGTGGTGCACTGTGATAACTCCAGAGAGCCGGGGATTTAGAGACCCAGGCCAGCTCCACCCACCCGGAGGTGCAGCTCCTCCTATCTCCCCTCACTTCACAGGCAGCCAGTGAGGCAGGCACACTAGCCCGGAGCAGGGCGGGAAGCAACCCCGGGCAGCTGGCTGCCAGCATCTGTCCTCTCATGCTGCCTCTAGCAGTGCTGGGTAAGCAGGACGCAGTGGCGCCAGCTGAGCAAGGGCGAAGGTGAGAGTCACATCCGTCATACCATGTTGGCCATACAATCCCAGGGGCCCATACACAAGGATCTCGGGGTGGAGTTCTCAGACGTGGCCCTGGAGTCCTGTAACATGCACCTCGTTCTGTGTGCGGCCTGGGGACAGGGGCCCGAGGGTGCCCCTTCTCCTTGGCTGTGTGCAAAGGGTGTCAGCCACAGTCTGCTCATCCCGGCGTGCCATGGGGTGCTGTGCTGGAGCCCCACTTACAGGCCAGGCTCAGAAGCTCCTTCCAGAGTTGGGGTCCCATCTCCCCTCCCCCTGCTCTGATGCCTGTATTTCGCTTTGCTGGGAGCCGTTTTGACCTCCTGTGGGTGCTGCAGGGGTCTCGGAGGGAGTTTGATGGCAGTGGGGCAGATGACAGGGAGATGCTGCTGTTTGCCATTTCCGTTAACACAGTTACACACCTGCAGGCAGAACCGGGTGGCTACAGAGACCAGGCCCGCTGGGGCCCCCAGCCCGGCTCCTGGCCCGGGGTGGCTGCATCTGTGAGAGGCTTTGTCCCCACCACCATGGTCAGGGTGCATTCAGTGGGGTCCGTTCTGCAGCCCCGCTCTGGGAACTCGATGAATTCAGCTGCATTTTGGATTCGCCAACGGTCTCGTGCTGTTTTTCAAATGCTTGGGGTTTGATAAAACCAAAAAGACATTCGCCAAGCCCTTTTCCCCTTCATTTTTAAACCCATGTGGATTTTAAGAGGGAATTTAATCCATATGTTTCTAATTCATTTGCTCTTAACTCATCAAAACCTTGTTTCAGAAAAAGCTATTTGATGTCCAAGGAGCTTTTGGAGTTGGGTTTTAAATCTTTTAAAGTCTTCACTTCCCAGCTTTGAAATGAGATGCCTTTGCCAAGCATAAATGAGCTCCCAAGCCAAAGAAAGGTTCATGTTTGGTTCACAATTAGAGAGCTGTGAATTCTCAGTGGGCTGTGAAATGGGCCAAACCTGCATCCTTTGAAGACTGGTTGGGTGCCCTCCCCCCATAGGACCCACCCACAGCCTCGTGGAAGGGCCTCCCCTCAGGGGGACCCCAGAACCCATCTCTACGGAGTGGTTCCCTTCTGCCCCGAGAAAGGTGGCCTGCAAGACTGGCCTCTGGTGCAAAAGAACATTGCTTCGGAGGGTGCCGATGTTCACAGAATCTGACTTGTTTTGAATTTCTTTTGATCAAGTTTTGAACACAAACAAGGGCAGAGCCCTTGAACAAGTTGGAGTCCTCACTGGCTTCAGCAAGTGATCAGCTCAGAACCAACCTGGATGGTTCTGAAATGAATCCTGGACTTCCTATCACTTCATTCTGAAACATTTCAGTATCTATTTCTAAAATGCAAGAAAGAAGAAATCCCCAAATGTCACATAGTATCTTGGCAGTGATTAAATTTCCCCTAGTTTTTCATAATTTTTCTTGACAATTGGCTTCTTTGAATCAGAATCTAAGCAAGGGTTGTATTTTGCACTTGGTAAGTTAATTCACAGTTCCTGTTCTCTCCTCCCTCTCCTTTTTGTTTTTTCAATCTCTTTTTACTTTTGTATAATATTTTTATAAAAAGA
>NW_004624746.1:2655868-2697093 GCF_000247695.1 Heterocephalus glaber
TGATTTATAAAAATTTTTTTAAATGATAAGTAAAAATAATGAGGCAACTATTAAGTCCAGGAAAGCCAAAAAGTTATTCAAGAAAGGAGGGGCCGGTGATTCAGCTCAGTGGTGCTGGCGCCTGCCTCGCAAGTGCAAGGTCCCGAGTTCGATTGCAGGTACCCCAAAAAAACAAACAAAAAAATTTTGGGGCTGGGGATTTAGCTCAGTGGTTCCAGTGCCTGTCTCACAAATGCAAGGTCCTGAGTTCAATCCCCAGTACCAAAAAAAAAGAAAAAAGAAATAAAAAAGAAAGGAAATAAAATGATCATATGCAACTTTTCTCAGAATGAAGAACATTTTTGCAGCCATAAGAGGGAAGGCACTGCCATTTTTATGGGCAATTACAATGTAATTCTATTAGGAGGGTGAAGGAAGGGAAGGTAGACACTGAACTAAAATCCTCGCTATAATAAAAGTCTGTGCTTATAATTGATGAATCAAGAACAGTAATATTTACAGATTAGAAGTGCTGATGTAAGCACTCTATTTCCCCCAAAAGAAGACCTGACTGGAAAATAAGCCCTAACATGATTTTTCAGGATGTTCATAACATAAGCCCTATCCCCAAAATAAGCTCATTAGGATCATCAGTCAGATGGACACTTTAGAATGTCCACTGAAGCACAAGATGGACATATTGAGTTATGATGATGTTCCAGAAGACGACATGACTTTATTTGAACACATGTAGATTTTTGTACATGAATAAATACATGTAGATTTTTGTACATGAATAAATGCAGATGTACATGAAAAAATGTGACATCCCCTGAAAATAAGCCCTACTGCATCTTCTGGAGCAAAAAATATAAGACCGGGTCTGATTTGGGGGGAAATACAGCAGTAGACTGAAAGTCAAAAGCAGTGGTCTCTGTGGAACAGGTATGGTAGGGTGGTGGGTGCAGCACCAAGGCAGTTTTTCCTTTACTGTTTGATGTACTCAGGAAGAGCCTTTCCCCTGTGCTGGGAAGTGAGTGTTCCTTTTGACTTAGAGATGCAAGTCCTCTAATTGCAGGACACTTCTTTGACAATTCCTTACCTACCATTTCCTAGTGCTGTCGTTCTGGAATTCCCATTAGTGAAATATTGGATCTCAAGACTGTTGACTAAATTTTTAATTTTCTCTACCACTCTCTTTCACTCCCCCTTGCCCATCTACTTTCTTGGAGGGTTTTCTAGCTTTATATTTCATCATCTTTATTGAATTTTTAAATTTATGCCAGCATGCTTGTTATTTTTAAGACCTTGTTTTCCTTAGGGAGAGTTAAAAATAGCACTCTGTGCTTACTGTTCTTCTTTGATGGAGGCTACAGCTTCTCTTCCTTTCCTAAGGTGGGGCTGGGCACTTTTCTGTAAAGGCCTGGATGGTAAATACTTTCAATTTTGAGATGAATGGTTTCTTTTTGTGCCTGCTCAACTTGCACTGAGGTGTGCCAGCAGTTATAGGTGACGTGTGCATGAATGGCTGTGGCCACGCTTCAATAAAATTTTATTTATTGACACTGAAATATAAATTCATAAAATTTTTGGTGTGTCAGCGTTTGTTTTGTTTTGGTTTTTTGGTACCAGGGATTGAACTTGGGTCCTTACGCTTTCGAGGCAGAGGAACCACTGAGCTAAATCCCCGCCCCTAACTTCATAAAATTTTTATGTGACACAAAATAGTCTTCTTATAATTTTCCCCAACCATTGAAAAAATGTAGAAACTATTCTTAGCCCACAGTCAAGGCTGAATTTGGCCAGGGAATAGGCTGCCACCTGCCCTAATGTTGGTTCTCTGACAGTACTTTCTCCCAGTCTTTGGATTGCCCTTAGTGAGAAGTTTTTTTTGTATGTGATGCTGGGGGTGGAACCACGGCCTTGTGCATGCTAAGCACGTGTGTTACCTCTGAGCTGTGTCCCCAGCTGCTCCTGTCTTGAGAAGTGTGAGTGTGTGTGAGTGTGTGTGTGTGTGTGTGTGTGCTCCTTGGTCATCAGTTGTACTGCAGAGTGGGGTGTGAGTGTGGGAGGTCTGTGTGTGGTGGGTTTCCCTGGAGGCTGAGGAAGGGGTTATGACTTCCAAAGGTCCCCTCACTGCACACTTGGCGTCTCCTGTCCCGGGGCCTTGCTGCCCCTGCCTGGGGACCGACCTGGCTTCTGTCATGAGGCTGAGCAGACAGCATGGTGACTTCTTGGCATGACTTTCCTCATGACCTTTTCTAGTCACTGCTGCTCCAGAGCCCCAGGGAGTCTGAGCTGGGGCTCTTGGTTTTAATGCATCCAGAGGAAACACTCAGGACTCCCAGAAGGGCTGCACTGGACGAGGGAAGTGGGGCAGGGAGGTGGAGGCAGAGACTCATTGCTCTTGGGGCCGCTGCTCTGGCCCTATGTCTCCCCCAGCTTCTCAGGGGCCTAGTGTCTCCCACCCCAGCCCTGCCGGCCTGCAGCACCATGGTCGTGGGGTCTTCCTCCTGCACGTGTGATCTCAGTGTCCCTCACAGCAGCAGTCAGCATCACCCACTCACTCAGCATCTTCCTGGACTCGCGAAGGGTTGCAGTGCAGGCAGCTGGCTAGAGAGTGAGAAGAAAACCACACATCATCATTGTCGGGTACACTGGAGGCCCACGGACTCTTCCAGTAGATGAGAGGGTCAGGCTCCACCCTCTAGCCACAGTGATTGGTTCCTTTTCAAACACATCATTCACATTGGGCCAATCAGAGTCCACCTCAGGTGGGTCCCACTGGACCCAAAGACTAATCCTCTTTCTTTAGGAAAGGACGGGTGTCACCTACCTTGGGGGAGTCACCCAGAGGGACCGCTTTCTTTTCTCCTCTTGCACATTGTTGAATTATTCCCAGGAGCGTCGCAGTTTGGCCTCTCTCCCTTCTCTTTCTCTCTCTGGAAGGAAAAAGAACAGGGCCTGGGAGTGGGAAACATTCGAGTCCCTGAGGCCCTGGTAGTTTTTTTGCTTAAATTCTTTTATTGGTACATTTTAGGTAAACAGTACATTTGCATTTATCATTGGGTGCTTGTACCTGTACATGACGTATCTTGGTTCTTATTTTTTCCCATTACCTGTGCGCCCTTCCCTATTTACAGAGACTTCATTTCCATTTTTTCCTTTTCTCATAATTTTTCCTTTCTCTCCTTTCCTTTCCCCTTTCCCTCCCACTTCCCCTAACCCTTTGGACCTTTTCTTCCTATTTCACATTATCAATTATTCATTTAATCATTTTAATCCTTATTTACACTTTCAGTTTCTCACACTAGAGAAACTTCAGTATTTACACACGTGTCCTATTTATTTCACTTAAGAGTATCGCCTCAATATACATTCATTGAGCTATAAATGTCTCTAGTTTCTCATTCTTTATGGCTGAGTGGTACTCCATTTTATAAAAAAAAAACACCACATCTTCTTTTTCCAGTTTCCAGTTGATGGGCACTTGGGCTGTTTCCAAGCTGTAGCTATTACACACTGTGCCACTATAAACATGGGTGCACATACATTGCTGTGGTATGATTCTTTTCATTCTTTTGGGAAGATCCCCAGCAGGGGAATAGCTGGGTCACATGGGACCTCTAGCCCTAGTTCTTTGAGGTACCTCCATACTGATTTCCACAGTGGTTGCACCAGTCTGCACTCCCACCAAGAATGGAGAAGGGTTCCTTTCTCTCCACACCCCCACCAGCATTTGTTATTGGCTGATTTCTTGTTAGCAGCCATTCTTTCTGGAGTGAAGTGGAATCTCAGTGTTGTTTTCATCTGCATCTCTCAAATGACCAGTGATGTTGAACATTTTTTCATATATTTATTTGCTGCTTTTACTTCTTTGTCTGAGAAATGTCTGTTCATTTCAGATGTCCATTTTTGAATTAGGTCTTTGAATTTGGGGGGTCTGATTTTTTTCAGTTCTTTATATATTCTAGATAAGTAGTCCTTTGTCTGAGGAACAACTGCTACAATTTTTCTCCGACATTGTAGGTTGTCTCTTAGCTCTGTTGATGGTTTCTCTTGCAGTGCAGAACCTTTTAAATAAGATAGATCCTAGTTGTTGATTCTTTGTGCTAGTTCCCGTGCTACTGAGGTTTTGTTCATAAAGTCCTTTCCTATGGCAATGTCTTTGAGAGTTCTACCTAACTTATCTTCCAGCAAGTTTAGTGTTTCTGTTTTAATATTTAGATCTTTAATCCACTTCGATCTTAGTTTAGTTCATGGTGATAGATATGGGTCTAGTTTTAATCTTTGGCAGGTTGAAATTCAGTTTTTCCAACACCATTTATTAAATAGGCTATCTTTCCTCAAGTGGAGATGGTTGGCTTCTTTGTCCTTTTTTTTTTTTTTTTTGTACCAGGGATCAAACTCAGGTCCTTGCACTTGCACAGCAGGCGGAGAAACCACTGAGCTAAATCCCCGGGCCAGTTGGCTTCTTTGTCAAAGATGAAGTGGCTGAGTATGTCTGGAGTTGTTTCTGCATCTTCTACTCTATCCACTGATCCTCAGGTCTGTTTCTTTGCCAGTACCATGCTGTTTTTATCACAGTAGCTTTGTAGTATAGTTTCAGGTTGGGGATTGTGATACCCCCTGCCGTGTCTCTGTTACCTAGAATTGCTTTTGCTATTCTAGGTCTCTTCTGATTCCAAATGAATTTTTGGACTGTTTTCTCTAGTTCTGGGAAATATTTTGTTGGAATTTCAATTGGCATTGCATTTAAATCTATATAACAGTTTTGGAAGTATGGCCATTTTCACTATATTGGTTCTTCTTACCCAGGAACAAGGGATGTCTTTCAATTTTCTTATATCCTCTTCAATCTCTTTTTTCAGAGGGCTGTAGTTTTTTGTGTAGAGGTCTTTTGCTTCCTTTGTTAGATTGATTCCTAGATATTTCTTTTTTTTTTTTTTGATGCTATTGTAAAAGGAATTGCTTCCCTAATTTCTCTCTCAGTGAGTCTGCTATTTGCATATAAGAAGGCTATTGTTTTCTGAGTGTTGACCTTGTATCCAGCTACTCTATTGAATATGTCAATTAAGTCTAGAAGTCTTTTGGCAGAGTTTTTTGGGTCTTCTATGTAAAGTATCACATCATCAGCAAATAATGACAATTTAACTTCTTCCTTTCCTATCTTTATTCCTTTTATTTCTTCCTCTTTTCTAATTGCTGTGGTTAATGTTTCCAGAACTATATTGAACTGGAGTGGTGATAGTGGGCATCCTTGTCTTGTTCCTGATTTTAGCATGTAAGTTTTCAGTTTTGGACCATTTAGTATGATGCTGGCTGTTGGTTTTTCATAGATACCTGAGTTGCTGGTATTGACTGAAGAACCTGGTAAACCGTGTGTAGTGGCTCATACCTGTAATCCCAGCACTCTGGGAGGCTAAGGCAGGAAGATCTCAAATTAGAGCCCAGCCTGGGCAATTTAGTAAGACCTTGTCTCAAAATAAAAAATGAGGGCTTTAGCTCATTTAGCTGGCGATTTAGCTCAGTGGTTTTGCCACCTGCTGCACTGGCACAAGGACCTGAGTTCGATCCCTGGTACCAAAAAAAATAAAATAAAAAATGAAAAAAGGAGCTGTCAGTTTGCATTGGATTCATGTTACTTTTAACCAAGTGTCTTGACGAAATACATTGGTTAAAGTTACATTTAAAAACACATATTAGATACTCCTTTGGTGTTGGACACAGGAAGTCTGCAGACGTGTTTGGGCAGGTGGTGGCGTCTGGTGGCACTGGTGGCGCCTTCCGGGTGTGGGTGTTTGATCTCGAGGCTCTTCGGTAGAGCTGCCTTCTTTCATGGGCAGTGCCAAGGCAGTGGTCCCTTCCCTCCTCTGTGTCCCACCTCAAGGTGGGCACACTCGGGGGGCTCAGATTTGCAGCCTGTGGGCAGCGATGCCCCAGAGGCCCTGGCCGGTGGCCCCGCCGTTGTACATGTTCGGGCAGATCCTAGACACAGTGGCAATTCCAGCAGCCTCTGCTGCCACCTGGCCAGCCCACTCCTGGCATGGTCTTTGTCTGACTGACCCTTGGAGTCTTGAGATCCTGCAGCCCCTGTGTTGCTGGCGCTTTCTTGTTCTTTCTAGTCTTGGTATTTCCACAATCGTGTCTTCCCTCTATGAAAAGTAGTCATGCCTGGGATTTAACTCAGTGGTTCCAACACCTGACTCGAAAGTGCAAGGTCCCAAGTTCGATCCCTGGTACAAAAAAAAAAAAAGATAGTCACAACACACAGGCATTCTTAGACAGTGACATGGGGTGGTCCATTCCCGGGAAGTTGCCTGCACCCAGGCCCGGGGTGGCCGTTGTCCCAACTCCTGTTACTGTAGATCAGCACTCTCTCTTCTTGCCTGTCCCATCTGTGCCTCACACAGGTGTGCACTTGTGCCTGGCATCTTTCTGTATGTGGAAATCAGGCCCCAAGTATTATGCATGCGAGGCAAGCATTCATCTCTACTCCACACCCTAGCTCAAGGATCTCTCCCTCAACATTACCAGTGCTTTCATACGGGTGTGTGTGAAGCAGGCATTCCTTGTTCACCACAGTGTAATGTTCCACTGTGTGAATATCCATTTGGGTACTTGGGTTGTCTGCAGCTCCTGACTGTCAGTCAAGTTGTTCTGAGCTTTCTTGCACAAGCTTTCTCAGAGAATATGGACACTCATTTCTATTGGGTGTATGCCCAGAAAAGGAAGTGTGGCACTGTGGGGTGTGTGCCTCTTCAGCTTTGGCCCATCCTGCTGGACAGTATCCTGTGAGGCTGAGTGCCACCCTTCCTCTTACTCTTTCTAGAGATGCAGCGTTTACATGTGCTTCTTCCTCCTTCAGCCTCGGCACACAGACAGCACCTGGCACGCTGGGTGCCCAGCCCGTGCAGTGGGTGCTCGGGGTCAGAGTGCCCTCCCCCACCTGCCAACATTACAGCCCCCACCAGCAGCTTGCTGCCATTGCTGATGTCGTCTGTGGACGTGGCCTCCTCAGGTCTTGGCAGAGCCCGTGATGTGGCACCATTGTGCCCAGCTCACAGATGAGGACGCTGGGGCCAGCGCAGGCGGCCCCACCCATCCCATCCGTCTGCAGGGGTGGAGCTGGGGCACAGTCTGCCCTCAAGTTCCCGGCTGAGCCCCTGCCACCGGCTCCTGACAGCCCCTGGTGTGTCTGTCTGAGGCTTTGCTTCAGGAACTCGCCTTTCTGGATGGCTCAGCTTCCTGGGTGTCTCCGGGGCCTCCAGCCTGTTAGCTGGCCACTATTGACAAACACAAGACTGACTCACAGGGTAAAAATACACTCTCCGAGAGAGCGTGCAGTTATTAAAAGTTTGTTGTGTCTACTGCACCGCTCAGCTGCTGCCCAGGCTGAGGCGGCCGACTCGCCATAGGATAAATATAGAGTGCTGTCTCCTCTCAGCTCCCAGGGTCCGGGTGGCTCTCCCTGCTGTCGGGGCAGAGAGATGGATGCTGTACGGTGAGGATGGTGAACCAGGGATGCGCATGGTAGACACAAACAGTTTCAACCACGGTGCCAAAGTGGACCTTCTGAGGCAGGAAGGGCTGGCCTGGAATGAGCCTGCAGGGGAGGCCTGGGTTAGGTCAGGACTCAGATGGGACACCCACGGGGATGTCAAGTTCCTGGCTCACGGGCTGCTGCCTGCCCAACCTGTGCCCTTGCAGATGCTGCTAACCAAGCACAGGACTCCCTGCCCCAGCTGGGTGGCTCCAGACACCCCTCAGGACGTGGCCCTGGCCACCACCACCCACTCCCGGCCTTCTTGAGCTTCCCCAGCCACATGTCAGGCCGAGGCTAAGCCCACCTGAACTAAAGGTGCCGCCAGCTGTTTCCTTCCACTCCCCACGCAAGACTTGGGGTGCTGTGGTGGGAAGGTGTGGTCCAGTCCTCTGGCTCCCTCTCGGGCGGGGATGAGCCTCGGCACAGTGGACAGGCGGGCTGCTCTGGCCGTTGGTCGCGCTGTTTCCATGCTGAGTTCACGCCCCATGGCCGTTTGCAGTCAGCTGCTTCTGCAGGCACTCAGGGTCACTCTTCTGTTTACATCAGTAGTGAGCGAGTGGAGGTCGGGGAGGCACAGTGTGAGTGACTGCACCCCCTCCAGGCCATCTGCCATGGTTGCTGGCTGACCTGGGGCTTTGAAGGCCCCGGGGTGCTCCAGTCGCTGTTGGACCAGCCTTGACCCTGGTCTGCACATTCCCTGGGGAGCAGGGGAGGGGGCGCTGTGAAGTCTCCCCGGGCCTTGCTGTGTCCAGAGCTCGGATCTGTTGTGATTATTTGATTATTATGATTATTATGATTACTTTTGTGGCACCTCATGAACAATAGGCAAGCACTCTACCACTAAGTGACACCTCCAGCCCTACTTACTTTTAAAATTGTTTAGGTTTTTGCTTTTAATTTTGGTTTTTTGTGTGTTTTTTTGGGTACCTGGGATCGAACTCGGGACCTTGTGCTTGCATGGCAGCTGCTGGAACCACTGAGCTAAATCCCCGGCCCTTTACTTTTAATTTTAGCAAAATACACCTAACATAAACTCGGCCACCTTAGCTCCCTAAGGCTGCGCAGCTCAGGCATGAATCACACTCACGGTTGCACGACCATCACCCCATGTGGCTACAGAATTCTTCCCGACTCTTCAGTGGGCTCTGCCAGCCCGGCCCCCGACTCACGTGTGTGGAGTGGCACATGCATGTCATTCTGGACCTGCATGGCATCTCCCGAGTTCCTCCACGTGCACTGAGGAATGGTGTCCTTTGTCCCTCCCTGGAGAGGCTGGCTTGTGTTCCCCAGGGTGGAGACCCCGCTGGGCTCCTCTGCCTCTGTCTGTGGCACGAGGCCTTGGCAGCCACCTTCTAGGCTCTCAAGAGCAGAGCTGCCATGCCCGGGTGCACACAGGTCTGCTGGCGACACACCCGGCGGTGACCAGCACTGTCTTCAACCCCACAGGCGAGGGCTGAGGCTGGGAACCAGGAGTGGGACACCAGCCCGGGTCGTGGCAGAGTGGACCAGCTCGGTGCCATAGCCAGGTGGTACAGCCCAGTGTTATGCCTCAGTGTCTCAGCCATCACAACTTGAAGACTGGAGAATCCGAAGGTCACTCGAAGTGGGTTATGCCAGCAGGCTCAGAGTTCATTCTCTGAAGTCTAAGTGCCGGACTAGAAATGGGAGCCCCCTTATATGGGTCTAGGGGTAGGCGAGCATGCTCACAGAGGCAGGGGGTGGGGTTAACAGAACATTCCTGAATGGGGCGGAGCTAACAACATTCTTGACAGGTCACAAGTTCACACAGTCACAAAACATTTTGATATACTGAGCAGGAGGCTGCCCAGCAGCACAAACTATTACATTTCTGGAACAAAACACTTTGTGGAAAAAACATGGAGGCAAGGCAAGGCAAGGGCCTGTCTTACTGTGTAGTACTGCTCTGTCAACCCCAGCAGCTGTGAGGGATGAAGAACTTTCCCACAGCTCTGTCACCAGCTGCAGGTCAAAACTAGCTTCTCTGGGACAGAGCCTGCAGGGAGCACTGGGGTGCAGGAAGCATGTGCGGGACGGTTCAGAGCCTTAATTCGGGGCTGCTAAGGACCGGGCTCAGGGTGCAGCCTCAGCTGTCCCTGCTTACCCGCTGGCTCTGTCCCCAGCTGAGCTCCGGGTGAGGTGGCGCTTCCTGGAGCATCAGACGCAGGACGGCAGGTTGAGGGCAGGGAAGGACTCGCTCTGCCGAGTGGGGCTGCCCCCCACGTGTCCCGGCCACCTCCCTGGTACACCTGCCTGGGGCCTTCAGCTGCGTGGAAGGAGTTTCTCAGGCTGGCTGGGTTGCTTGGGGGTGGGATGCAAGCCTGGGGTAAGGCAGTCATTCTGCCTCACGAGGGCAGTTCCTGCCAGAGAGCAGAGCCAAAAGAGAGGGAAGCAGAGTGAGACTCTGTCCTCAGGACACTGTCAGAGCTGCCCGAGAGCTCAGAGTCCCGCTGGCACCAAGTCACGGCCTCCCTCGTACTCTAGCACACACTGCCTTCTCTCACAGCATCTGTTCTCAGATGCGTGACGATGTGAGCCAGAAACACAACGAATGCTTACAGTTTTAAAAATGTGTCACAGTAAAAGACACATGGCCCTGAATCCCCCTCAGAGCCCCTCTGCCCTTCCAGCACACTCATCCCATTGTCCTCGCCTCTTTCTGCAGCAGCTCTGGAGTCCTCTTTCCTAAGAAGTTTCTTTTTCTTTTTCTTTTTTTTTTGGTACCGGGGATCAAACTCAGGACCTTGTGCTTGTGAGGCAGGCAGCGAAACCACTAAGCTAAATCCCTGGCCCTGGAGTCCTCTTTCCTGAGGTCTCTAATGCACTGCTGTGGCTGCCTTGATGTCCCCAGTCAGTTCAAAATATTTCCCTCTCATCATCGTTTTGACCTCGGGGAAGAGCCAGGAGTTGGCACAGCACCAGATCCGGTAAATACGGTGGATGAGGACACAGCACCGTGTTTTTGTTTGACAGAAATTGCAGTAAACATTCTGGATTGATTTAGGACACTGAGGCAGCCACGGAAAGAAGGGTGGGGTAAGAGAGTTCGATGCCAGGAGGAGTATAGTGAGAGGCATTCACGGTAATACATCTTTTTGCTTTAACATTTTAAATTTAAACATTAACCATAGTTTTTTATCAGACCTCATGTATGGACGTCATCCCCTTGTACGACAGAATTGTGGGCATCGTTGAGTAATGAGATGGTAAAGTTGAATAAAATTGAAACCAGATGTCTACTCATCATGCGTGCATACACACACACGCACACAGGCGTGCACACACACACATGCACACAGAGTGAGAAAACCGGAAACTGTACCCTAAAAGGGGAGAAGGATGAAGACAGGCTCCCCTGGCTTTGAGAAGACAGCTGCCCGGGTGCTGACCTCGGTTGGCTCAGCCTGAGTGTCCTGGTTTAGGGGTGCAGGTGAGGGCACCCATCGGTGTGGCCTGGGCTGTCACTCAGTGTGCAGGGGGCCAGCTTCAGAGGTCCCTTTCCTGCCAGGATTTGTTTCTTTTTTATAGCACGAGGGACTGAACCCAGGGCCTTGGCACTGAGCTACAACCCCAGCGCCTGTTGTTTAAACATCTGAGACAAGTTCTTGCTAAGTCACCAAGTTCCCCAAGTCGGCCTTGAAATGATGATCCTCCTGCCCCAGCCTCCCGAGTCTCTGGAATCACAGGCATTCACAGCTGTGCCTGTCACACCAGTGGTTTTGAGTGTGTGACTTGGGCTCCAGTGTTTCCTAGTCCTAGCTCCTGGAGACAACACACGCAAGGTGCCCAGACTGCCCTCAGCCTCTGTTCAGACATGCCATGTCCTCCTGTGGTTTGGCCACATTTCCACAGGCCTGTGTGTGAAGGCTCGGGTGCTGGCTGTGGCAGGGGCACTTTAGGAGAGGCCCATGGGAGGAATGAGGTCCTGGGGACCTGCCCTTGCAGGGGGCACAGGGACCCCAGCCCCTCCTCTCTCTGCATGTGTGCCTCTTGTGCCGTCACACAGGCCCAAGGCCACGGGGGCCAGCGGCCATGGACTGAACCCCCAAAACCACGAGTCAGCACGGACCTTTCCTCCTCTGCAGGGGATGATCTTGGGTGCTTTGTCGCAGTAACAGAAAGCCAACTACACGACACCTTTGTGGACTTTAACTCTTCCCCTCTGTTCAAAGCTTGCACATTCGCACCAAGTGCAGGTTCTGGGACTCGGCTTGGACTCTGAGCCGAGAGCAAGGCAGAGTGCAGAAGCTTGTGTCGTGCCTGCTCTGGGAGAGTTCCTGTGTCACTGTGGACCATCGTGGGCTGGTGCTCAGGTGGCCAGAGACGTCTGTGCTTATGTTTCCCTGGGCCAAGCATGTTGTGTTGCCAAGCAGGACTTAAAGTGGGCGAGAGTGTAAGACAAAGTTTTGGTGCATGGTGCTAGCTGCACAGCAGAGGCGACATGGGGTGGGGCCTGTGTGTGACAAGGCCTTCCTGGCTTCTCTGTGTGCTCCACGCAGCCCTGACCTCTAGCAGTTCCGTTCTGTATTCCAGCTCTTGGCACGTTGGGTTCAGACCCTTCTTTCACAAAATAAGACCCAAGGACCTTCGCTAGGGTGGAGCACATCTAGCCCCAGCTATTTGGAAGCTGAGGCAGGAGGATAGCTGGAGCCCAGGAGTTTAAGGCCAGCCTGGGCAACATAGGAAGACCCTGTCTCAAAAAAAAAAAGTCCAAATGATTGTCAGCAGATCGTTGACTGTATGGCCTCTTGCCCCAGGTTTGGCTTATCTCGAGACACCCAGTTGTTCTGTAAGAATTATTCCAGGCTGCGGGTGTAGAATCAGCCTGAGGGCTCCTTCCGGCCCTTGGTGCCCTCCTCTATTAAAGTGGGTTCTGAGCACCTGGAGGGGGAAGTTCTCTCGCTGGCTTCAAAGTGAAACGATGGCAAATATTTATCGTACCCCATTGTTAGCTGAAAACGAAACTGCTTCCAGAGACCATCAAGGAAATACAAGAGCTCCTAAGGTTTACAATGTACTAGCACGGGAGTTAAAATTTTTTTGACAGTTTACTAAAAGTGAAGTTAATATGCTGTTGTGAAAACTTCAACTGTTACGGATGTATAACAGGTTTTGTTTTCTAGAATTTTCATTCACCTCACATTCTGGCATTTTACTCCGCACTGTCATATCAATTATTTTCATCCATGTATTTTTTTAAAGTATGTTCTTTATACTGCAGTTGTTTTTTTAAAAACTCTGAGCAGCACAGCGCATATAAAGTAGGGGGCGGCTGTCCCTGCTCCAGATAAGCCCGTTGAGGGACGCTGGAGCCGCATTCGCAAGTCCATCCTGCCTGTTTTATTTTTATTTCTTTATAACAACATGGGAACCGACCTTACTTCCTGCCTCCCTCCTTCTTTACCCTTCACGAGAGATGAGGTCTCCCAGACGTGGCGCGGGGCCTGCTGGCTGGGTCCTGCTGGCTGCAGCCGGGGTATTGTGGTCCCTACCGAGAATGTCCGGGTTGCTTCCGGTCACTGGCTGTGACAAATGGTGCTATGGTGACAATCCCTGAGATATTTTGGGACGTTGATGAGAGCATTCCTTAGGAAAAGTCTCTTGGAGAATTTTAAGTCAAAGAACAGGGACTTTGTCAAAAGCAAACTTCCTGGCTCTGCCCTGAATGCCCGCCAACACTGGACGCCTCAGCCACCAGGCACTCCCGGGTGGATTTTCTTGTTCCAAGCCTGGTGACGTGCCACGCGTTTAGAGGCACCCAGAGCAACGTTAGAGCAATTTCTCAAATGCGTCCCTGGCTGCGTCCAGCACGCAGCAGCTGCTCTGCCCCTAGGTGCAGCTGGGCACAGCCTGGCCTCCTCTGTAGCTCTCCCCCTCCACCCGTCTGTGTCTCTGTCTGTCCCTCCACCGTCCGTCCGTCCATCCGTCCGTCCGTATCCTTCAAGGCAGATGCCAACAGGGCCCCCGCCGCGCACGACATCAGCAGCGACGCCCGCTCTCACAGCCCAGCTTCCCTTTCTCACCCTCTGGCAGCGGTGACGGCAGCGGGTGGTGGCTTCTCCCGTGCCCAGCGCCCGTCCTCCGCCCATGCTGGCCAAGGTGCAGTGTCCCGCCTCCCGCATCTCCCCATGGGGCAGGGGCCGCTTGTCACTTGCATCCGGGCTGGCAGCCGCCATCTGATCCGATCTGACGCTGTCTCAGAGCCTGGGCGCTTTGTAATCCTCGAGGTCCTGGCACCAAGTGGGGCCAGCAGCCCCACGTCAGCCTCATGCTCGGACATGGCCGGCCAGGTCCAGACACCACACCCGACAAACATGCGGCGGGTGGGCGGGTGCGGCCTGCGTTGGCAGCCTGGAGCTGTTTTGACACCAGCTGCCTGGGCTGGGCTCTTAGGGGCTCAGCTGGAAGGAGGAAGCGGCCCGGTCCCAGCCAGGCAGCAGGTGAGTGGGCAGAGCGGGGAGCAGAGCTGGCTCTTCTGCAGTCAAATGCTCTATCACTGAGCTATACCCCCCCCCCCTTCTGAAAAGTGACCTTCAATTTCCCTTTCACCTCCCCATTCCCCGCTCCCCTGCAGTCCTTTCTGTTCTTCCTGTCTGTTTCTCAAACGCGGTCTCCAAGGATGTTTATCACACACACGTTCCTCTCTCTGAACACCCTTAGAGGCCTTTGCATTGCAGAGGAAGGGAGCCCAGAGAGGCCAGGCCAAAAGCGTGAGGACACACAGCAGCACTGAGGTGTGACACCACACATACACGTGGACCTGTCACACGGTGCACCATGCGTGTGTACAGTGAATTTGAGTAAATTAAAAATAAACTGGACCAGAACCCAGGTGCCCTGGGTGTTCTCGTGTGCAGCCCAGTGCTAGCTTCCCTGGGTCACTATTTTTCCTTGGTCACTTTTATTTTGCTTTTGTCACTTGTCATGCTGCAGGTGCCAGGTTCCCTGCGGAACAGTTAGAAGATACAGATGCGCTCTCCCAAAGCTTTCAGAAGGCCACCGCCCTGGAAACGCTGTGTTCTCAGTCATAATGAAATCACAGGGCCCACACAGCTCTCTGAGCTCTCTGCCCCTGGTGTGTGGTGAAGTAGACCCCGTCCGGGGAAGCAGGCGGCCATAGGGCTTGGTGGGCCACGCGGTGCCCCTGTGGTGTCAGCCCCCCAGAAACGCACAGGCAGGGCTGTGTCCCTATAAGATTTTATTCTCAAAGACAAGTGGAGGCTGGCTCCAGCCCAGCTGCAGCATCTGAGGATCCCAGGGCGGCGCTGGGCTGTGTTTCTCCAACCCTGTATGGTCGGGCGCTTAGCTCGTTTCCGGTTTCTCAGTCTATAAACAGACTCGTGATGAGCATCCTTGGAGCTCAATCTTTGCTGATCACATCATTAGTTATTTCTTTAGGACGAATTCCAAAAGCAGAGCTGTCGCCTCGAAGGCCCAGGCCTGCCCCCATTTATCTGTGTCTCGTCTGAGCTCCGGGCTGGGCTGTCTGGCCCTGTGCAGGGACAGAGCTCTGCTCAGAAGTGCCTGGAGAGTGGGATGAGGGGCAGGGACATAGACAGAGCCACCCTGTGGGGCATGCTCCCCCAAGTTCCACCTGACACCACCCAGAGTCTCCGAAGGTTCGAATTAGGCGCAGCTGTGGTAACTGAGCCCCTCGCCTCTCACACAAAACCGCCATTTCTTAGCGCTGGGAACATAGTCAGTGAAGAATTTCCAAAGCATTTTTTAAATTAGCAGGGCTGGGGCGGCACGGCCCTTGGCCCCTGGAAATTGCAGGGAATGCTTGATGCGTGCACGGGAAACAGACTGTCCAGGCCCCGCAGGATCAGCATGCTCTGCCCCTGGAGGAGGACAGAAGCTGGTGGAGGCGAGGACGCAGCCAGGGTGCACCGAGGCACTGAGGGCTGGGGCAGGACTGCGCGGGAAGGCTTGGCTTCACGGACAGTTCCCTAACCGGAAACCAAGGGCTGCACGTGTTGAAGACACAGCTCAGCGCGTTGGGCATAAGTAAGCACCTGGGGACAATCACTGGCTCTCCTGCCCTGAAGTTGCCAGTCCCCTCTTGTCAGTATTCTTCGGTAAGCACACTGAGCTCAGCGCTCAACCCTCACGGGGCTCTTAGCTGTCCCTTGGGCTGCTCGAATGAGACCACACACAGCAGGCGGACCTGGTCTCCCTCCGGCAGACCACCCCACGTGTGCCACAGCCACAGGGACATCCCTTTCTGGGGTTCCTCCCTCAGAGGGTCCACGCAGGCCGGGCTGTGGATCTGTCCCGCAAACAGTACAGCTCGCCATCCACAGGCCTGGGCGAAGAGCAGGCCACTGCTGTGAACAAGGCAGAGGACAGGGAGCGGCTGCATGGGACGGGCAGCACTCAGCAGAGGTGCATTTGGGGGAAGTCCTGGGGTTTGGGAAGAGTTTTCAGGGTAAGAAACAGGTGCCAAGGTCCTGGGGCAGACTCTCTGTGAGTGCGGGAGGAGGGCAGAGGGGAGTGGCTGCCTGCAGGGTCCAGCCGAGGGACCACCTCTGGCTGAGGCTGTAAAGGATGGCTCGACTGTGCCGTGCGCGGCTGGGCATGCAGAGGGCTGAGTGCAGGTGAGGAGGCCGGGTCCCTACCGTCTCCACCTCCACATGAGAGAGCTGGGAAGTGCCACCCCTGAGGTAGCACCTCACCTCTGCCCTGGCCAGCTGGGCTCCCCTGCCTCAGCCTCTCCTCTGTCCCCTGGTCCTCACTGGCACGATGTGGGCTCCTCATGACGCAATTGGGAGGCAGTGTCTGCGGGGATGGGCAGAGTGCACTCTGGAGGTCTCGGCCCTCAAGACTCTTTCCCTGCCCAGTGCTGATGGCCAGGCTCGAGGGGGAAGGGAGCCCATGGTCTGTGCCGGGGCCACCTTGGTGCCAACCTGGCCACACTGCCCACCTGTGGGACCAGGAGTGCCACTCCTCAGGTGGAGACCCCAGCGAGGGGACAGAGAGACAGGCCACGGGGCGGCCGTCCTCCTCCTTGGGGCAGGGACAGTGGCCACACTCAGGCTGGGGCAGGATGGGCCACCCTTGGGTGGCACAGGCACTGGCCTCCTGTGGCCCGGCCGATGGAAAAGTGCTTCCATGAAGCCTCAGGACAGATGTGGTGAGAAATTCACTGCAGGTGGAGAGCCACAGGCCTTGATGCGGACCAAGCCAGCTTCCTGAGTGGTGCTGTGGCTCTGCTCTGCGGGGTGGTGACTCGAGAGGCATCCCATGTGTTCCCAACGCCTGGCAGGGGTGGAGGGGCATCAGGTCCCGAGTCAACTCAACCTTCCAGTGGGATTGCTGGATGGACCAAGCTTCCTTAGCCAGGACTAAAGAGCGTCCACTTGCAATCACCCCCACCACTACTGCGGTGCTGGAGAACAGCTCAGCACGCACACATGTGCACACACACACACGCACACACCACTGAAAGCAGGAGCCAGGGTGTGGAGGGAGGGGAGCTGTGGATTCACGGCCCAAGCTGCCCCGACTCCCAGGAGATGTGGCGGCCCCTCTGTGGGTGCAGGAATCTGGGGGATTTAGGGGAAGGAGTGCATTCACCTCACTGCACAGGAGCCTGGAGAGGATGTGGATCCTGGCGTGAAGCCATGAGCAGTGGGGTGCTGCACTAGTTACCAAGTGATTGCAGACAACACCCTAAGTAAGCAGGAGGATCGAGATCTAAAGGGGCACAAGGAACAGACTCCGCATTTCTGCCCAGGACCCCAAGTACCCATGAGCCAGGGAGCCGGGCTCCAGGAGGAAGTGGTTTTGTTTGGAGGACTAATGCACTGGCTTTCACAACCTGGACAGACTCCCTGTTCATCCCTCAGGAAGAGCTGCTGGTGGCTGGCCCTGCTGTGGCCAGTGGGAAAAATCAGCTCACGGTGCACATGGGGTCAACTAAACATCTGGGGAAATGACCAGGCCGAGGGGAGGCCCCGCAGCTGGGGGCCTGCGGATGCCTGACACATGTGTGCGGACAGAGAAGTGATCCATCCAGCACCATCCCCACAGCCCTGCTAGATTTCCGGTTTTCCTTACTAATTAGGCTCCTCCCACTCCAATCCGGTCTACCCAGGTGTGTGGAGACCTTGCCACATGTGACAGGAGCGGCAGACTGTCCTTCCCAGGTGCCCTGTGTGCTTACTGCCAGGTGCTCGCACTTCCTCCTCTGGCAACTACAAGCCTACCAACTGTGGTGTGAGCCCCCCAGTGTGACCGCTAACTCATAAAAGTGAGCAGGGGCCATGTGGCTGCCCTGGGATGCTCATTTTGGGGACGCAGCTGCCATGCTGGGAGGAAGCCATGCAGCCAAGTGTTCAGCCCCATTTGAGGTCTGGCCAGCATGAGCCAGGTGCCATGTAAGACAAAGATCTTCAGAGGGTTCCAGCCTCTAGCCATGAAGTCCCAATGAACTGCTGACGGTGACCTGGGTCACAAGATCATGCAGCAGAAGCCCTATTTCTCCTGTAATTCTCCTTCCAGACTCTCTTGTTTGGAAGCAGGTTGCTAAGTCCAGCCCACACCCAAGGAAGCCCTGAGCTCCACATCCTGCGTAGACAGTGTTTGCAATCAGGATTGTTCCATGGGGACACCTGCCCGACCTACGCCATAAGGGGTTTTTACATTCAATGTTGGGACATCCTGAAGTTTGGAATAGCGGATGGAGTCCTTTGTCAGGGAGTTTACTCATTCAAGTCCCAGTGTGAGGCCCTGGGGCAGAGGTAGGTCACGTGGTGAGAAGTGTTCTGGAGAGTAACCGCTGGTTACCCAGTGTCTACATGCCTTTTCTTTAGTGACAGAATCCTAGTGGTTTGGTTGGGTACATGCTTGCCCATCAAGGACTACATTTCCCAGCATCAATGGAGTCATATGACTGCTTCTGGCCAATGGGGTCAGAATGGAAGTGGCCTGTTCAACATCTAAGCCACAGAAGGGCTCTGGGATGGAGAAGTGGGAAGAAGAAATCCAGTGCTGGGTTCTGATTTTCTACTCAGCCAGAAGTGTTGGTCCTGTGGTCCCTAGGATCAAAGTAGTGTCATCAGTATTGCATTGAAACAGCTTCCTGATTCCTAAATTCTACATGCACGAAAGAGTCAGATTTTAGTGCGTCTCAACCAAAGAGCACTTTGTCCTGAGTCAGCCTGAGCATTCTGTGTGGCTCTCTGAACTTCCTAGAAGGCGCTGATGCCCACGATTTTGGAACGCCCAGGGTACACTCTGTGGAGCATGTTTGGTGAGGTGCTGGCCGCTTCTGTCTCCCTGAAGATGAGCTTCTGCTTTGGCTTCATTGTCATAATTATTACTGCAGTGTATGTATGATCCTGTCACGTTCAAAGACTTCTTTCCCGCTTCCAGTTCTTGTTTTGGGGGAGGAGGAACTTGTTAACCCAAACTCTGAATTGCAGCTCTAACGAGGCTGGTCCTAAATGTATGAAACAATTTCCAAATTGAGGACACATGAACCCATTCAGGGCACAGGAATTAGTCTGCATTCCAGGTCAATTAGGGAAATAGTTTGCAGTTACTACTACATTTCGAGGCACATCAAATAAGATGGAGAAATCACTGCTGAATGTCACTGTCAGAGAGACACAGCCAGGAATTTCTGCCTGATTTCAGGATCGACTGGCTCAGGGAGTCCCCAGTGGAGGGACCAGAAATCGCAGGCCTGACTCAAACCACTGTGAACTCGGAGCTGACTGGAAGCCCTCCCTCCCTCCCACCCCAGGGGCCTGGGGTCCAGGGGAGATGAAAGGCTCGAGGTCTGGTAATCAGAGAAGCAGATACTCTTAGGTCACCTTTTCCATTTCTGTCAAGCACAGGCTCGCACTCAGCCAAGATCCCCCAGGACCCGAGCTCATCAGCTGTGAGCGTGGAGGAGGAGGCTCGGGGCTGAGCAGTTACCGGGTGGCACTGCACTGCCAGCCACATGCCACGAACTAACGCAAAGTGAATAATGCGCTTCGTTAAATATTTCCTCCCACGATGGAAGTCCTGGGTCACCCAAATTTCTTTTTCCATTCGACATTTCCACTTCTTTTCAGACCAGTTATCCACACTACAATCTGGCGCTCCTTGGACAAGCGCTTTGTATGCGAGCCACCTCGCTTTCTGTCAGGGGCCTTTGAAATGGAACACCCCCTTTTTATACCCTACGACTTCCTCCCCTGGAACGGGTCAATCCCATTAGACTTTTAACTTCCATTTTTAAAACGCTGATAAAAACGTATAGATGTTTGAACCCCATCCAAGGAAGCCTGCTATGGAGCTCTGTGGAAGTGGCCAGTAGGGAGGGGAGCCCATGGCCAGGTGGGGCTGGGGCCCAAGGTGCCCGCTCACTGCCCTGGTGCGCAGCTTGGTGGCCCATTCTCGGCCTGGGCTCAACCACCCAGTGTGACGGGGCTGCAGGATCCTCCGCATGCATCTGTGTGGCTGAGGGTGCTCTCACACATGTTCCCGGAAGTGGCTGGGCTTCTTAGAAGAAAGAAGTGACTTAATGGGAAATAGGACCAAGCCCCGGATGTGGAGTAGCGTATTTTACCACGTGGAGAGGTTGGATGTGTTCGTGTGTTCCTCCTCCTCTTTTTGTTTCTTGTCAGCTTTGCCAGAGCAGTGAGGGGCAGGGCGAGCCCTGGCCTCCCCAGCACAGCCCCCGGAAAGGGAAGGACACTGTCCCAAAGCCCTCAGCTCAACCAGTGACTGCCACCAAGTGCTGCCAAGGCAGAATGGCTGAAAACAGTGAGTGAAGAACATGTTCACACGCATTGTCAGCAAGGCTCTGACAGGCGGCAACTCGTGGTTATTGTGTTCCTTCTGTGCAAGTGCTGTACTGACGTCCTTCGTTCATTCTTCCTATTCCAAAGCTGTGGAAACTGAGGCTCCTGGCTCAAGGACACGAATGACAGCGGCTGCTCCATGTGTTCTGCTCGGTCTCTTCTGCAGACTATGTCAATACTGAGGTCACCCCAGGAGGGAGAGGCTGTGATCCCAGCCGGGATACAGAGAAGGACCCCAGGTGGCTCCCTGCCCAGGACCTTGTGCCCCACAGGAGCCCAGAGAGGCCCATGTCAGGCCTGCAGGTCGGGCACTGCTCTCCCAGGCTACAGGGCAGCTCCACCCCAGCTGGTTTGGGCTTCTTTGGACGCAGAGCCTGAGATGAGGACTCGGTGCAGGGCTGTGTCAGAGGCCGGGAAGGAAGAGGCGACAACTTTACCCTGGGGGGCAGTGGGGATTTGGGGATGCTGTGCCTGAGCTCTGTCTTCCGGGGGTTCAGAAGCCAGAGCAGAGCCGCTCACCCCGGTCCTCAGTGTTGTGGCTGCTCCAGGAAGGGGTGGCTTCTCCGCCCCTTTGGCCTCGTGTGTAAGTGGCATGTGGCCCTGCAGCCCAAGCAGTGCAGGAAGCCACTGGCACCCGTGTGCCCTGCTGTGGATGACCTCAGGTGGGTCCAGGGCTCCCAGGCTGCCTCCCAGTGAAGCTCCACCCCCTTAATGCCCTGTGCACACGCATCCTCTGGCCCTTCCAAGTCCCCTCAGGAAGGGACAGACAGGGCAGGCACGGTGGGTGGGTGTGGTACCTCCTGGGTGTTCAGCATCCAAGGGCACTGTCAGCTGTGACAGCTGCTGTGCTGTGTGACATCTGCTGTCCTCATCATTTTGGAAGCAGAGCCAGTGGGCACGCTCGGCGGAGGTCCCAGAGGGTCACACCCTGTCCTCAGACATTTAGAGGGCAGCCATGGGGAGAAAGGTCAGAGGCGTCCGGTGGATGAGGGTGGTCCTGGTGCCCTGGTGCCGAGCACCCTGCTCCTCCGGGGCCACGGTTTTGGTGACAGGCGTGATGGGTGGCAGTCCTGTCCCCAGCAGGTGGGCCAAGGCCCCAGGGGAGGAATGACAAAGGACCTGGGGGAAGGCCCAAGCTGTCATCGACACGGTCTCCTGAGCCAGCCTGGGCTTGTGTAGACTCCGACTCCAGGCCTGGGGAGATTCCGGAAGCACGGCCCTGACAGATGCCTGGCGCCGTCGGGCAGCCCGTGTGTGCTCGGAAGAGCGGGGACAGCGTCCTGCACACTTCGCCTTTACGGATCCCAAACCTCGCGCTGCGCACTGTGAAGGCGTCACAATCATGGACTCACTTCATCGCATGGGCAGTCCTGTGAGTGTCCCCCCTGTGCTCCCCATTCCATGGCTGCAGAAACCAGGACACAGAGAGTCAGGCCCTGGGGAGGGGCACATGGCCAGCCGGTCCCTAGGCCAAGCCAGGAACTAGCCAGCCCGGACAGAATCCCTTCTCGCTCCCAGCAGCCGAGCGCTTGTGTTCTCTGGTGAGCCTTGTGCGCCTGCTCTGTGAGAGGGTTTCTGGGGAGGCCCCTGGGTCCCTATACTGAGCCTGGGGCTTCCTGTTTCTGCTGCTCTCTCTGTGCTTCCATCTTTTCTTTGCCTGAGCTTCTGCTTCCTCACAGCTCTGGCTTTTCAGTTTCTAACATGAAAATTTAACCTAAGGAGATGACCCCACACTGAGGAGATGCCACCCAGCCCATGTGGACTCCAGGCCTTCACCCCCATCCGGTGCCCTCTCAGCCCACTCGTCCTGGAGCAGGGCTTGGTCGGGATTTCTCAGAGAGGGGTTCTGACTGGTCCAGATAGTCCATCTGCCTGCATCAAGTCACACAGCATTGGCTACGGAGAGGCCGGCCCCAGACCAATCAGATGTGGCCCCAGGGCCCTCTCAGAGCAAGGATGCCTATGGCTGACCCTGGGGTCTTGGGTGTGCTGGAGCCACACTCATCAACTTGGTGACATCCCTAAGGTTGTCACTTTCACTTTCTCTTCTTCAAGGTCTTGCTTTCCTTGGCTACTTCCCATCGTTTTCTGGTTTTTGTTTGTTTTTGGTTTTTTGGTACTGGGGCTCAAACTCAGGACCTTGCATTTGCCAGGCAGGCGCTGTGCCACTGAGCTAAATCCCTGGCCCTCCCATCTAATTATGTGCTGCCTACAAACAATTTGTGATTTTATAGGAGTTCCAAACAGGTGGCATTATGGGAAGAAAAAGTAAATCGAGTCTGCACTAGTTAGAGGTTTGAACACACCGTTTTAGACACGGAGAGCTCAAACAAATCAAAATGACACACATGCGGCTGTTTTGAAAACCATAGCAATCAAGGCTGCTCCAGTAGATGTGTAGGGGCCTTATACAGATGGGCACACACTTCGGGTGACATTCTCTGCCAGCTCTGAACACATTCTCCTCTCTTCTTCCCACTGTCCTTCCACTCCCCCAGCCCTCCACGCGAACTCGACTTTCTCTTATCTAAGACGGATCCTCTGTATCCTCTGTGTTTTTAAAATCGCTTGGTAGAGAGCAAAGAAATGAGCATGAATGGCATTTGCAAATTACTTTCAGTCTGTGGCTTTGAAAAGAAGGGTTATGTAAAGTATCGATAGCTAAAATACTTTTGCAGGGGGCGGGTTTGAAAAATGGCAGATCAAAAGCGTCTCAAGATTTGGTGTGGGTTTGTGTCGGGCATCTGTTCTCTCCAAAGGAAATCTCTGGCAGGTATTAATTTGAGGGAGAAAAAAGAGAAGTTTTAAGACAAGGGTGAAGAAAGAGTGAAGGGAGAAAAATTACAGCATGTTTTAATTGTGACTCGGAAACTTTGTAAACACAATTCACACATGTATCACTTCTAATCACAGTCCTGGCTGGAGCAGTAATTATGATAAATCCTTTGTCAACCCTGCTTAGAAGCCCTTATGAGGTAGTCAGAATTAGTTCACACTGTAGACAAGAGTTCAATAAAAATGCAACCAGCCCAGTCCCTCTGCATCTGGAATTCCACAGGCCCGCAATCAGATGTTCACCGAATCACACTTCTCCCTGCCAAACGCCTTGGCAGTTTAGCATAAACAAGTCTTGAATTCATTAAGTTGCATTTTTTGGCCTTTAATTAGCTAACAGTTGTTCGTTTCAAGCTTGGCATGTCAAGAGCTCGGTTTCAAGGTGGAACGACACGCACTTTGTCTGCAAGGCCAGTCCTGCTGGCTCTTGACCTCTCTGGGCGGCCCCTGAGGAGGAAGAAGGCTGGCAGGGAGCATCGTGCCTTCGGGCAGCCCCCTCGGGGCTGTCATGAAGCAGCCCCTCTCAGGGGAGCCGGAAGGAGCTCCTCCAGCTTCACCTGAGAGCAAGCTGTCCTTCGATGCCCCCCCTGGTGACTGCGTTGGCAGACGGGGTCCCAGGCCAGTCTCAGCAGGACACTGGGAAGCCTGAATGCTGCTCAGTGGATCCTCTCCTCCTCCGGGGCCACTGGGTCCTGGCCAAACTGCACTCCAGTGGCATCCACTGCATTTGTCTAAACTTACAGCTTCAGATGAGCTACAGACCTGGTAGGACAGGAGATGGAGCTTCTAAACCTCAGCCCACCGCAGCACCACATCTCGCGCTCGCCTGTGTTAAAGCCAGCGCGGAGACCGGGGGCGAAGGAGCCCCCCACACAGATGAGGGACGTGGAGAGACAACGACGCCTGGTAGGTGACATAGCTTGCTTTCCTGGAGGGATCCACATTACGGATCTCAGCTCAGAAGCTGAGGAGCCCAGCGACTGGGGAGTCGGGTACCATGGCCCAACTTACGGTTAGAGAAACCAACGCACATGAGCACGTGGCATCAGTCGGTGCTGGCCAGGCCTGCAGTCTGGGCTGCTGATGCCCAGGGCAGCAGAGAAAGCAGACTGGCCTCGTTTTGCCTGTGCAGCGTTAGTAAGAGAAACTCCTGTCTCCCCGGGTCCCAGGGCTCAGGTCATCTACACACGTCACGCACACGTCACGCACATGTTCAGCCCACACGTGTTTGCACACGCCTCTACACTTATGCACACATGTATCTCATGCACACACATCCATGCACAGGCCCAAGGCTTCTGGAAACTCCCCTCCTCCCCTCACCAGCTGGTGCCTGGTGCTCCACCTGCCGGGCTGTGGTCTTCGAGGGCAGTGCCAGCTGGTGGCGCACTGGACCCTGACTCTGTGCTCACAGGGTTAGGGCACCCGAAGACCCACACGCCACTGGAGGGGTTGGGGACAGGCGGGACAGACGTGCAGAGGGCACAGCCAGGCTGGGGTGGGGGCACAGGTTCACAGGCCACACCCAGGTGCTGTGGGAGGATGGGAGACGGAGGCCAGTGCCAGGTCGGACGCCCACAGAGGAGCTTCCAGGATGAAGCCACGGGGGGCCAGGAATGTCCCCTCCCTCCACTGCCGTCCAAGGCAGGCCACTCTGCAACTTCATTATCTCACCTGCCCATTCTTATGGATTCCTTTCCTTTTGTGGCCTGGACGGCTGTCTGATTTTCTTTCAGAAGTCCCTGGGTGCCTGGCCACGGCAGAATGGGTGCACACTGGCTGTGCACTTGTGCACTGAGTGGACTCGCACCATGGCTGGCCCCTGATTCGCTTGTGCATTTAAAACAGGGCGCCCAGGACATGGCAGCTCCCAGGACAAGGGTGGCCCTGCCTTTGTGGAGCCTATGGCCTCTGGCCCTGAAGGAGCTGTCTCCTAGGCTGGGACAGAGGAGAGGGGTGTGGAGCCCAGAAAGGGTGCTCAGCTTGGGTGTGCGGTCAGCGAGTGCCAGGCACAACTTGTTTGGGCCTGAGCGACTCACCTCTCTAAGTAGTGAGATGGGCAGAGCCCCCACACCTCTGTACCTAACTCCCCCCGCTGCACTCTCTGTGGTTCCCCAAGGAAATCTGTTATGGTTTAGATCCACAATGTCCCTCAAAGTCTTATGTGTCAGAGGTGGGGCTTTCAAAAGGTGACTGGCTCATGGGGTGCTGCACTCATCACTGGATTAACTCGTCAGTGGGTTCTCAGCTGACTTTGCTGCTAGGAGGGGGCCTCATTGCAGAAGGTGGCGGGGTCCCTGGGGTGTGCATTAGGGGGTGGATCTCCCTCCCTGTCTCTTCCTCTCTCTCTGCTTTCTGGCTGCCTGGGTCGAGCAGCTGTCCTTCACTACACCCTTCTTCTATGCCATTCCTGCTTTAGACCCAGCCGACCACAGACTGAACCCTCTAAACCACAAGCCAAAGTAAATCTCTCCTCCTTTAAGTTGTGTATGTCAGGTATTTTGTCATAGTGATGGGAAATAACAAATACGTTTCCAACCAGGAAGAAAAAAGGAAAGGGGGATTCAGCTTCATGAAAAAGCTTCTAATAGTACAACCGTCCCAGATTAGCAGGTACAAAACACCTAAGAAGCAGTCACACCTGCTGTGAGCCTGTGGGCTGACAGGACTCAGCCGGGTGGTTCTTGTGTGCTTCATGGTGTCGCTGTGTCTGAAGTGAGCTGGGGCCTCCAGCGGGCTGGGCGTCCAAGGCAGCTCACTTTCACCACAGGCAGTTGCCTCTGGCTGTCAGTGGGGTACTCAGCTACAGCAGGGCAGCTGAGTGGCCAACCAGGTGTCCTGTGGCCCTCCACATGATTGGGCCTCCCTCAGCACCTGAATGGGTTTTAAGAGCAGGGAAGTAGGAACTGTTCATACTCTCGGATGTGAGTCTCGAGGTTCTAGACTGTCACCTCTGCAGGTTCTGTTCATTGTGTCCCAGGACTGGCTAGGGTGGAGGGGAGGGATGTAAGCCCCATGTCTCAGTGGAGGCACACGGGCATACGGGAAGCAAAGGAGTGGATGGCTTCTGTCTGGCATATGTTCCCCACTGAGCTTCTGATCACTGTGATAGCTGGAGAGGGCCTTGATGGTTTCACCTGTGCTGGCTCCCGAAAGGCGACCCATGACCACAGCTCTCCATACCTTCAGTGACAAATGTACTCTCGACTGGTCATGGGTGAGGTGCACTGAAGTGGTAAAGAGACACAGGTCTCAGTCCTGCTTCTCTCACGTGACCTCAGGGAAGTTATTGGGCCTCTCTGGAATGGTTGGTGATGGCTGCATGAGAGATGCATGAACAGCTCTTAGTCCAGGGCCTTCTTCCAATGGGCAACATTCTTCATGGATGCTTCCAGAATCCCACTTCGTGGAGGAGTCCCACATTTATACTCAGACTTGGGTCTGAATCTCTTCTTAGTTGTAAGATCTCCCGAGTCTCAGTTTCCTCACCTTCGCCACTGAGGTCACACCAGGTGGAAGATGTGGATGGAGGGCTGAGCACCCGCTATTCCTCATCCCTTAGAATGCTCTTTCCCTGGACTCAAGAGGGCTTCAGAAGTCTCCAGTAACCAGAACATAACCACCTCTTATCAGAAGACGGTCCCTGCTCCCTTCTCAAAAGTAGATGGCGGGCAAGGATAGCACCTATGCAGGAAGCCCACAGCTTGTCCCAGGGCTCTGTGCATCTGAGGGACACAATCAGTGGTGCTCTGGGGACACTCCTGACTCATCACCTCTTAAGTCCCGATCTTTCCTGCAGATCAATGGAGCCAGGAGAGCAGGAGTGCTTACACGGTGCCGAGCTGTGGCAGACTCCTGTGGGTGGGTTCCTAGGACCCCCCTCCTTTGCTGGTTCAGGTGGAGATGCGCTCAGCTGGTCCTCGGGCTTCTCTGCTGGAGGCTTCCCAGGGCCTTGCTTGCTGAGAGGATAGAGGCATCACAGGTGCAGATGTGGAGGGGAGGGAGGGAAGGGGAGCCCCTTCTTGGACTGTTCTGTCTCTCTGGTCATCAGGGAAACCCATGGCTGACCTCCTGCCTTGGAGGGGAGGGCATCTACCGCAGATGGCGGGAAGCCCTCAGCCAAGCCCTCCCAGGTTCCTCTGCCTCTGCTTCCGGTGGGTGTGGCCAATAGCAGGGTGAGCAGGAGATCTAGAGCAGGGGGCCTGGGGTGCTTGTCCCCTGTTCCCTTCCTGTTCTGCCACGGCTCCTCCATTGTCCCCGGCCCTTCCAGGTGGGAAGTGGGGACTCCGGGGGAGAGCGGGGACTGACTTCCCCACGGGCACCTGACAGCGTCAGCCACGTCCTCCCCTTGCCAGGCTTCCCTGCCTGTCTGCACCCGGCAACAGGTCCTCTGTGGCCCTCCAGTTCCCTGTGGGGGAGGCGACTTCCTGTGACTTGAGACCCCCAAAGCACGGAGCCCAGGGCTGGACGTGGAGCTGGCGCTGGGACCGGCTGGGAGTTCTGAGACCCAGGTGGGCACCGACTGAGAAGGAGCTTTGTGATCTGGCTCTGGGCAAGGCTTGGGGGCCTTCGCTCTGCCAGCACCCCAAGAATGTGGCCCTGGGGAAGTCTGAATAGGCTGAATGCAGTCCTCCGGGCCCGGCTGCTGCCTCTCCCATAGAGCATGAGCGGATCTCTACCTTTCAACGGCTCTTCCAGCACTATGGCCCGATATGGTAGCCACGTGTGCGTGTTTAAATGAGTGAGAATAATCCCGACATTACATTACAATTAAATGCTACATTACAGTCCTCCCTGCGTTGTGCGTGCTTCGAGGTGCTTGCAAACGCCTGCCCCAGCCTCTGGGAGGCCTGAACTCCTCTCCAGGTACTCAGAACACCTCAGAAACTGTAAATGTGAGCAAACAGTTCCTGGTGCTGCTCAGGGGATCACGGAAAGGAGAAAAACTCGTACATGTTCGATGTATGTGCACATTTTTTTCCAATAATTTTGATCTATTGTTGCTGCAGCCTGTGGACCCGGAGAGTCAGCCATACAGCAAATGGAAGTTCAGTCCGCAGTCACCACACCTTCCTGGCATCAGTGGCCACATGTGGCTGGCACTGTCACACTGGACACAGCCAATCTGGCAGCAAGGCTCCTTTGGGCTTCCAGCCGGGTGCCTTGCACAGGCAGGAGCTCCGGGAGTGGGGATCCCCCGTCCCTCCCCCGCTGGACGCTTTGTTCACACAAGAGCTGTCCGGTTTTCCTTTTCCTCTGAGTATTTTCTCTTCCTCTCAGTCTGCTCCTGCTTATTCCCTCTTTGCTAACTTCCCAAGCAGTGAGAAGCACAGAAAGGACATGTCCTGGGGTGTCAGCCAGCCACCTGCCCCTGGTGTAGTGATGCTGCCCTCTGTCCTCAGCTTGCTCACCTGTGATACGGTCCAACAGCTCTGTGCAGGAAAGCTGAGTGCACATGGACAGTGACTGCACTGGGGAATTTTGAGGTTTACTATGTGCAGCACTCGAAAGTGGGTGCCAGGTTCTCAGAGGATAAAAGGGCGAGGTCCCCAGGATACTGAGGGGGTCGGCGAGTTGTCAGGGTTCCGATGAGGATCACCCATCACCTGCATGCTCTCCATCATTGTCATCATGCTGTCAGTTCCTTGAAGATTCGAGGAAACTAACAACCAACCAGCATTGGGTCGCGACAGGGCAGAGTCAGGAACGTGAGTGCCTTCGTGACAAAAGTGGCCACTGCCCGTCAGTATCCAGTGCTGAGGATTCGCCTCAGGGCCCTGCTTTGTTACTGGTACCTAATTCGCAGACCTGCTATTCCCAGTGTGTGACGTTATTACAAGGTGCTGGCAGGAAATCGGCTCAAGGCAGAAAATGCTGCAGATCATTCTCATGATTTGCTGACAGGAGAAGAGGCAAACATGAAGTGCCTGGGACTGCTCAGGAAGAGGCCACCCTCCCTGACCCCAGGGAGGCCAGACGCATTTAGGGTAAAGGAAGCAGCTGAGACACCAAGGATTTGGACCTGAACTTGGGGCCTGCAGCTGCATTTGGCTCCAGTGTGGTATGAGCTGGCACACAACACCCAGTCGGTCTTGGCTCAGTTTCCCTGTTTGCAAAACCCTTTTTTCTGATGGCTCTGTCTGCTTCACAGGGTTGCCGGCAGGATCAACTCTGAGGAAATGTCTCACTCAGTGTCACTTTCTGGGGCTGCAACTGTATGGTGGGTGGCTTGAGCGGCAGATGGCTTGAGCGGCAGGCTAGAGGCCGTGTGAGCTGGTCTGTGTCCCTGGAGTGGCTGTATTTTTGAAGGAAGCAGTACACACACGGCAGATCAGGGTACCTCCCAACCTGGCCAGGGCTCAGAAAGACTCGGATGGACCAGGGATGGCAGGGTCCCTAGGGGAGAGGTTATCTTAGCAACACTCCTCTGCCTTCATGGGGCGCCAGCACTGCCACCTGCATGACCTCCCTGACGCCAGCTGTCAGGAGCGATGCTACATAACTTTAGGGAAAAATCATTTGGTTAGCCTAGATCTCCTGCCTACAGCCCAGCTATGGAATTCCAAGACATAATTGCATTTTGGCCTCCGGTCACAACTGAGACCTCAATGATCCGGTGATGCTGTGATGCTCCAGGACAAGAAACATTCTGGGAGCTGAAAACATCCTGGGAGGAACAAACATCTACTCAGTTCCTCATTTTTCTTGGATTGTTACATCTTGTTTACGCAGGATGTACTGAACTCTCTGCAAGTCATTTGTTACATTTGTTTCTCCCGATGTACTGAGTACTGAATAAAAGGTGCAGTAAACTGTGGGCTTTCATCTTTGCGGCCCAGAGCAGCACTGATCAGACCCAAAGCTCAGCTTCTTCTCAGTCTCATTTTTCTACCTTTCCTGTAATTCACCATGTACTGCCATGGCGCACAGAAGACTAGGACTTACTGCAGAGGTTCTGGTAATGTCCCATTTCCCTGTTCCCTACAGCCAGCCACACCACGTGGGGAAACCGAGGCACAATGCAGTAAAGGGGCTTTCACAGCAATGTTTAGCTGAACCCGGGCCCAGCTGTGGGTGTCTTGGCTGATCTTCCTGCAGCTTCCTCTTCCGCTCTCCTGGTGTGGGCCACACGTGGTGGGGCCGTCAGGGCTGGGTCGCCCACCCTCTTTAAGGGGAGTAGGCTTAATTGAGTACCCAGCTTGGAAGTGTCTCTGTCCCCGACCCGGTGGTCAGTCTGAGAGTCCCTGATTTCGGGTCCCCACCCTTGGCCTGCAGATGAGGTGACTGAGGCCAGGAGCACCCGATCTCCAAGAGGGGGCGCTGGCAGGGAAGTCAGGAAGGGGCGGGGCCACCTTCGGACTGACACAGCCCGAAACGTTCTCGGAGGTCAGGGCCGCCTCAGAGGGGAAATTTCAATTTCAGCAAGAAAATGCATTCATTTTTATGGGGTTGGTTGATGGATTTGTCCACTGTAACCCATTCAAAAAATATTATATATATTTTAGAACGACATTAAGTTTATTTAGAGTTAAAATAAACCTTTGTAAATATTTTGGTGCTCTCTTTTTACCCCGCCACAAATAAAATATAATGAGCTCGACGTTGAGATATTCCTCTGATTTCTCTCAGTAGACATGTTAGATAAAAGACAAAGACTTTCTTATTTTTGGGTTCATAAAACATTCTACATTTATGGCTTCATTTTTCTGAAATCCAGATCAAAGCCTGGCTGTGAAACTTTACTGTCCCACTGCTCAGGGGTCTGTTGACTTAATGCATACTTCAAAAATCCCTTCTTCCCTCCAGACCCTCTGACCACCTCGTTGGAAAAAAAAAAAAAAAAAGGCTATTTGCATCTGATACCATTCAGGATCTGCAGGACTGAGATTGACAGGGTGAGCGGGGTGGGGGTGGGGGCTTTCCCAGGCCTGAGTGAAAGAATTAGCCTTATTCATGGCCACCCCGGCCTGCGTCCTGGGCCGTCCAGCACGGGGCCAGCGGCTCCTTGGTGGCCCTGTGATGTCTGTCCCCACGCCCACTCACTGGCTGCCTTCACGATCGCTGTTTATATGAATCCCCACAGAACCAAGCTTCATTTCATTTTATTTGGGAGAGAAACCCAGCAGAGAGAAGTTCAGGGGACCCAAATGTTTCTATAATTGCTTTGCGTTCTGAGTGTATTTCAGGCTGACAGCTGAGATAAAAAGCCCCTGCGGTCTGATGCTGGAGGTCATTTTTCAGTGCTGTGTGTGGGAAATTGAGCGTGGATGGTAACCGGGAGCTCGGGGAGAGCGGGGCCTCCCGGGCTGCGGGGAGAGACCCTGCGGTCGCTCAACGTCCGCGACGACAACGACACCTCCCCTGCGGCTGGCGCTGCCTCCGCTGAGTCTCGCGGATCTGAGGGGAGGGCCGGGGTATTTATCTCTAGCTCCGTTTCTGAAATTGCTCTAATTTTCTTTTTCCACCCACGTGGATAATTCCTGCTTCCAGTGCTGATGGGAACGAACCAGGGCCAGAGCACTACTCGCGATTCCCACGACGACTCCAGCAGAGACCGCAGGCCGAGCCGGGCCGCGTCATGAGAAAGCCGGGCCTTGTTTCTCCCGGCCGGCCCGCTCGTCCCCGGGTGCAGCGGCGCAGATCTGCCTCCCAGGGTCTCCACTCTTACTCGGGGTTCTGCCGTCTGACTAATGCGCTCACTTTACCTTAGCCCTCTTTATAACTCTGAAAGTCTCTGCGAATGATTTCGATACGGCTGTGAGACACACTGCGCATCCAGGGGAGGAGCAGCTCTGCCAGCGAGGACTCCTGCGCGGGGCGGAGGCCGAGGGAACCGGCGTCTGCGTCCCTGGCGGTGTTCAGGCAGCGGGAAGCCGCGGAGCGCTGAGGGCCAGGCTTCTCGGAGCTACGGGCCCCCTTCGTCGCCTTAACGGTGCTCTAAAGCGCTGCTGCCCGCGTGAAGCACATCCATCCACAGGCACTGGCAAACCGAGATGCTTAGAGAGTTTATTTTAATTAATCTAAAGCAACCATAAGCCCAGAATTGGAGTAACACTTTGCTCAAAATAAGAAGTCACACTGCAAGGGAAACAAAGACGGGTGGGCAGCGGAGCGCGGCTCGGCTTGCACGGCTCTTCGTGGGGCTGGGGCGGTGGGTTCCGCCGCCGCTCTGGCCCGGGGCGTGCGCAGGAGCGGGACCGCGCAGTGGGGGAAGGGACCGGAAGTGGGGCGAGCGTTTCCGGGTCATCAGGGGTTCTCTGATGCTGCACCCAAACTCAGCCAGGGGCGGCCTCCAAGAAGACCCGCTGGTCTCGGCTCTATCCTGAGAACGGTTCTGGGACGTGGGGCTCTGGTCGTCTGGCCGGCGCTGTTTCTCTGAGCGGTTCAAATCCTACACGCGTGGGTGCACTTGATGACACAGCATTTACAAAATCACTTTCCTGACCACCACCAACCTCTTCAGAAACGTCTTCCACACTTGGGAAGCGTCCAGCTGGCAGTGGGAGATACGTCTTCCAAAGTCCCAATTTTTACTTGAATGTTCACATCTTATTATTGGTAACAAACTATTTGTCGTTGTCCTGAAATGACAGGCCCCCCAAAAAGAGGTCTTTTCAGCTGCCAGCGATTCAAGCAACTGCGTACGCGCTTCTTTTTCTTGAGACAACCAGTGTATTCTGGCACAGTGCCACGGCAGAGTTTGTATATACTTTCCTTTTCATCATAGAGTATTAAAAGGATATGCACTCAAGAATTAAGGTTTAATAAAATTAGTGTTTTTCCTTTTCATCAAAGATGTAGTTCAGTGAAACTTTCATATTTTTGATGGGGCTCGAGGAGGAAGAACAGAACTGGCAATAGTTTGCCTGGTGACAATGCCCTGGTTCTTCTCAAGGTCACAGCAGGGCCAAGGTCAACAGCATGAAGAAGGCAGGGGACGGCCTCGTATGAGCACAGAAGTGGCTTTGACCCCTCAGACCCCCTGAAGGGCCTCAGGACCACATCTTGGGAAAGGGGAGCCAGGGTGCCCTGCAGCTCTGCCTTGTCCTCCTGTGCAGACACGCAGCCTGCAATCTAGGCCTGAAGGCCTGGGGCTAACGCGAAGGTGCCGAGGCTGGATGGCAGCAGGGAGCTGCCCACTGTGCTGCGGGCAGGGGCACACGTTTCTCTTCCCAGCCATTGGAAGCTTCGGGTGACTGCAGGGAAAGCGGTCCGGTCGGTCGGACTCAACTTGCTGGTGCTCAGTGTGGAGACAGCAGGGTCAGTGCTGCACGAAGTCTTAGAGGACGCCGGCCGTAGAGAACCAGGAGTTAGGGCAGGTGGGGCTGTGCTCAGGGTCGTCCCTGTGGTGGCCCTCTCTCCTGCTGGTCCTGGTGTCCATCCCAAAGCCACAGGGGAGGAAAGCCCAGCTTCTCACAGGAGCGAGAAGCAGGAGGTGGGGGGAGCAGAGGCCACAGTGAGAGACCTCGGCCAACTCCCCCGGCTTCGGTTATAACCCGCACACGGGAGTTACTGCCAATCCGCTTTTATTGGCCATGCTTGATTGGTGGCAGAGTGGAGGGCTCTCAGAACACTTGGGAATTAAAGCTATGAAGATGATCCTCAGAAAATGCATACAACATACAGGCATCTATGCATCTGTCTGTCCATCCATCCACCCATCTGCCCATCTATAGGTTCATCCATTTTATTTTGTGACAAGTGCCGGGCTGTTGGTCCATGGGTTCCAGGTTAAGGCAGGGTATGGAGGTATCTCCTTTCTCCCTAAATTGCAGGCATTGTTTGAGCTCAGCCTAAGTTTGTGGATGAAGTATATTTTGGTTCTTTGCTGTTGAAGACCAAAATGTGGAGAAAGCATCTCTTCTGTCTCATTTCTGGGAGGAATTCTGCTGGGAACAACAGCTGGGTATAAAAGTGCCTACTTCTGGAACGCAGCACTTCAGCATGTCCTCTCCAATTCCAGGTTCACCCCGGTGTGACATCTGGCTCTCTTGTTGGCTTGTCCTTACTTGCACAGGATGAGTGGTGGATGAATGACGGGAACTAGCTTTTAGAGCAACATGTGACTCTAGAGAGAGTAACTTTCAGGGCCCTGCAGTTCAGGCCACTATGTGAGCTGAGCCGACTGTGTGCCGCCCAAGGGTCCTGGTGAAAGAGGGAGCTAGGTTCTGACCACCCTGACTGCTCACCAAGCCTCATATGCATCCAAGGATGGGTACAATTTTCTGACTCACATAGAGGTACACAGCTTGCAGAGGGCAGCTCTGTCCATCCACCTGAAAGAGGACTTCTGGAAAGTCAGTGAGGTTTGTGCTGTGTCCATTGAGCGGGGCTGCCACCGTATTTCCCAGAATCCCTCCTGCTGCCCAGTGCCGAGTTAGTGTGACCCACGAGCTACACAAGTGAAGGCATGGAAGGGTAGGAGGGGAGTGCCATCTACGTCCCCATGGTGTGGAAGGTGAGTGCAGAACCACACATGGTGGCAGCTCATGCATGCTGCCAGTGGCTGGGGCACAGTGCCACCCACAGCCACTCTCCTCCCATGACCAAAAGGGTCCCCAGGAGCCAGCCATCCTACCTTAGAATGAAGGGCACCAGTGCTTGCGTAGCTCCCACTCTGTGCCAGCTCTTCTCTATGTTTCACCACTGAATCTCGCCAGCATTCGTCCACTGTTCAGCAAGCCCCTGAAATGCCCGGATGCCACGTGACACACTGGGACACATGGAGGGGAAGGGGCTCAGTCCCTGCCTCAGGAGCAGTGTGGCCTAGAAGAGGCTGTGTGGGGTTGGGCAGACCTCAGCTGGTGAAAACCCTGAGTGTGTCTCTGCTAGGCTGTGAACTGGGTCTACAGAACATGTCTTGGAGAACAGAAGCATTTGAGGGGCTTAGGAGGCGTCTCTGACCTCAGGAGGGTCTCAGATACACTCTAGCAGGTCAGAGACTTGAAGTCTTTTAGTAAAGAAGCATTTTCCACCTCACAGTCTCATGGGGACCTGTGAGGATGCCTGTTTCAGAGCTGAGACCTCACCCAGGGGCTCCCTGATTCAGGACCAAGTCTTTTTTTTTTTTTTTTGAGACAATGTCTCACTGTGTAGCCCCGGCTGGCCTTGAACTCATAGCAATCCTACTGCCTCAGCCTCCAGAGCTGGGATTACAGGCTTGCACTACCATGCCCAGTTTAAGGGCCAAGTCATTTCTGTAACCACAGTGCCCAGTGGTCAGGGGCCTTTTCTTTTGCTACATTTTGAGTTTATTCACATCACATTCTTGTGTGCATAATTTCACCTTGTGCTTTATTTAGTCCCTGGCCTCTGTGTCTCATCTCTGCAGCTGGACCACCCACCACAAGGGGGGCTTGGCCTCTCAGGCCCCCTGGCTTCCACACAGTGCCCGGCTGTGCCTGTCCATGGCAAGGGCTCAGCAGTGCCTACTATCGAGTGGTTGGGCTGCATCACTTTTGTTTTCCAGCCAAATTGTAACTGAGAGGGCAGAATGGATGTTTAGAAGTTAATTTTTTTTCATGTAGAGATAAACTGCTTCTCCAGGTCTCCTCATGCTGAGGGCTTAACCACCATCCCCTTCAGCTCAGAGGGAAGAAGCTGAGAATTGCTGGAGGAGGAGGCTGCATGGCAGCGTCACTGCCCGCTGTCTCAGCACACTCCCTCCCCTCCTCACCGGCAAAGCCCTTGTGCTCAGACACAGTGGTGTGGTGGCTCATGGTGACGTGAAGCCCTGTCTCCTCAGAGCCAGCTTTCTCTTTTTACCAAGCCACCTGTGTTTTTGTGGGGGTGTGTCCAAATCACTTTCTTGTCACTAAGACAAAATATCCGGCATCCACAACTCACAGGACTGTTTATTTTGGCTTAGGGTTTCAGGGGATTCAGTCCGTGGTCACCCGGCTCCATGCAGGGAGGTGGGGTGGAAGGGCCTGGGAGGAAGCTGCCCAAGGCACAGAGATCAGGAAGCGGAGAGAGAAGGAAGGAGCCAGGGAGGGAGATGAACCTTCCAGGCCACTCCCCAGTGACTGCCTCTTCCAACAAGGCCCCGCCTCCCAACAGACCTGGCTGTTGAGTTCTTTCCTCAACTCGCCTAAGAGCACTGCTCGGTGGTAAGCTTGCTCTGTCTCTATACACTCAGTGCCATGTCTCTGAGCTGTGGCTTGTGCAGAAGACAACCTAGAGCCAGGAGTGGTGGTGGTGCACACCTGTAATCCCAGCACTCTGGGAGGCTGAGGCAGGAGGATTGCAAGTTCTACCCCAGCTTGGGCAGCTTAGTGACTTAGCGAGACTGTTGTCAAAATTTAAAAAATAAAAGGGAGGTGGAGCTCTGTGTTCAACCTCTGTACCCTCAGTCCTGGAAGAACTTGCTGAGAAATATGACTTTAGTAACTCACTCATCCCTGTTTATGGGGGCCCCATGGTGCTGTCAGCTACTCCAGAGACGGCTGAGGGGACCCAGAGGTCTCTTGAATGGGCTGCGTGCTGTTTCATCAGAGTTTCTTTGCTCCAGGCTCCTAGTGTTGAAAAAAAGTCAGAGAGCTGATTCATTGTGATACATATGTCACACTAAACCTAGTTTCTATCAAATCATTTGTGTTTCCTAATCTACAAAAATATGTACGTAGATGATTTTCTTTTTCAGAGGGGTTTTCACAAACTTTCAAAAGGGTAGGGAGAAATGGCTCAGCAAAAGAAATAGCAATGTCAGGAATGTCCAGAGTAAACCAGGCTTTGCACAGAGCCTACGACCAGTGTGGATCCTTCACTAATGACAAGTCACTCTGCAGACTGGGTAAGCCACCCGAGGCCATGTGTTCCCCGAATGGCTGCTGAGGGAGCGGTGTACACGTAGCCGAGGGTCCATGTACCCTCAAAGCTTGGTTTTAGGTAAGCAGCAGAGAGATCCCTACCCCAATCACCCAGCCCTCAACAGGGAGTTTGGAGAAGATCATCCTGCTAAAGGTATGTGTGTGTGTGCGCGCGCGCGTGTGTGCATGTATCATGCAGAATCGTTTTGCATCATTGCAAAGTGACAGAGACAGGAACTCTGTATTTTAAATAATCTGAAACTAATCCCCATTGTCACACACAAGGCTTGTTCTGTGGGGTGATTCCAGCACAGGGGACTCTTCCCCAAGCTTCGTCATATAACCTTCAGCACGACCTTTCACTGTGTCCGGCCAAAGGCCCAGAAGGGCACAGGGCCACAGGTGACCCATCTGTGAGCCGCACTCCAGGGGCATCCAAGTCCAGTCTGTGCCTGTAATCGCTGCATCGATTGTGGATCTGCAGGAGACTGGGAAAAATGCTGAGCTGAGCATGGTTTCCTGCCATTTGAGTGTCTCCAGGTTAGCCGGGGCTGGGAGCGTCCCCCTTCAGCAAGCCAAGCCTCCCTTCCAGTTTCTGTTAGACAGAGGATTTTAAAATTTCTCATCATTTGTTTGGTTTATTTTAAAGTTCTTCTAAGTGGAGACAGCCCCTCTGAGCTCAGAATCCTGCCACACAGGTCTGGGTGTGGATAAGTGGGGCCCACGGTGAGTGATGTGCTGGCTGGAACAGCAGCTCCCGGCTGAGCTCTGCCCTGAGCAGCTCCGTCTCATCAAACAGCAGCTCAGCCCATTGGAGTGAAGGCCGAGGCGGATGGACTCGGTGACATGTCTGTGCAAATGGGTCCAAGCAGGGGACAAGCAGGGGAGAAACCTCTCACTGTACAGTACAACCCGAGGGAATACACTGATAAGTGAATTCATCTTGCTAATAAAAAAACGCACCTGTAAACTTATCCAGTTAGGTCAGGGACACTTAGTTATTGCTGGGTCACAGTACCAGACACCCAAAACCTAAAGGAGGAGAGGTTTACTTTGGCTCACTAGAGGCTTCAGGCCTAGTTGGCCAGCCCCAAGGCAGGACAGCACGCCAGAGGGGCCTGGCGGAGGACATCTGCTCGGGACATGGTGGACAGGAAGCAGAGAGGGAAGGGAGGAGCCTGGAGGAAGACACCCCCCTAACAGCAAGTCAGCTATAATCTCCCAAATCCAATCATCTTCCAAAAGCCCACCCACAAACGCATGAGGATTTTGGGGGACATCAAGCTATAAACCCTAACAGACACCAGGCTGTCCTTTGATCAGACCACCTGGTGAATGTGTGACCTCACTCGACTGCCTGCTGTCCAGACCAGCTCTGCACTCCCAGCAAGCCCCACAGCTCCCGGAAGCGACTTGGCCTGGTCTGGGATCTTACCCGGCCTCCTGCAGTGACTTGGTACATCTGCAGATGCTGTGTGCTGTGTGATCTCAGGGTTACAGATCTTAGTCACTAAGATGGGAACAAAAGACCCTGTGATTGTGCGGCCCACTGGCTATGCAGTGAGTCTTGAGTACTTGGTCAGACAAGGCCATCGATATTGATGTAGCTTGGGAATTTATTGTCATTCAAACAATTCTGACCTTGTGGGAAAACAGGACTTGTCCAGCCTGTGTTACTGGCATAGCTTGCTCATGACACTGGGTCACCAGCTCAGTCCTGAATGATGGCCATGGTCACCCAACTCACTGGCAGGGGGCAGCAAGGATACAACTGTTTTGTGACTCACACAAAGTAGCCTCTAGTCTTAGCTGTGCAAATCTATGACTTCGAGGTCTGGGGAGGCAGCCAGTAATCATGCCCTTGAAGCCTCTGGGCCTGAAATCGATCAGAGGTGCTGAGGGGATCCGGAGCTCCATGTTTCTGGAGCCAGGAAGCAGAAGTCGCACTGCCAGCCCCTTGCTGTGGCTCCCAGGACAGCTAGAGCCATCTCTCAGCTGGTTTTCCTTTATACCCGGGCCCTCAGCTGCTCAGCTGCTGTTTTGGTTCTCTTGGGTTTTGAAAGCAGGTGGTCTGGGCACCCTTCACCATCACCCAGGGTGCAGGCCCACCCAGGTGCCACGGGTCTCCCGGGAGTGTTTCCTTGCTGGGCCTGTGGAGGAGAAACTGTGCACGGGTTGAGATGCATCTACCGTGGTCCCCTCCCTGTGGCCTGGATCCCTCTGGCTGTCTCCATGGCATCTACCTTATGTACAGGAGCATCATGGACATGTGTCCAGAGCCACCTCTCTCCCCACCCACCGTTTGTCCTACTGTCTAGTCCCTGCCATGGCCAGAGTGGACGGATGGAGGAAGAGCTCAGCTGAAGTGCCCATTGCAACACAGGGACCTGAGCTCCCCGGGGAAAGGCTGCACTCTTCCTGCCCTGTCCTGCTGGCCTCTCCATCTTTCCGATCCCTACGGGAGTCTGCCCGGCCCGTCCTGGGCTCTAGAGCTCGAGGGGTGCTTGGCACTGGCCCTGGTCAGGGGAGACAGCAGGCAGGCTGGTCTCCACGGTGTCCAGCTCGAGAGTTCTAGAGGCTGTGGGCAGGAAGTGGCCATGTGGAGTCAGCGAGGAGAACTCGCCTTCCTGAGCCTCCCCTCAGGGGTCCAGCAGACGCACCTCAGTGCACGGATGGACAGAGAGACCCAGAAAGGGGTGGAGTGGGTTCATGGGAAAGAACTCAGAAGCTTGGTGGGCAGAGCAGGAAACGCTCTCAGACCATAGGGCATTTTAGGGGAAGGGATACCGTCAGATGAAAGGGTGCCCAACAGCCTTGCCCCCTGACTCCCTGATACATCACACCCCAGAGCCATCCACTCAGGCCCAAGAGTTAGAGTATTTATGGCCCCAAGACATTCCCGGGGCATGAAACTCCTGGCACTTCTGGCTTTGCATCCTTCAGGTGAAGCAGACTCCAGGGCAGCCCCAGATGTGCAGGTGTTGGGGGAGATGGTCCAGAACCGCTCAGACCCGAGCACGGGTGGCCAGGCTGGACTGGCCAGTCCAGGACCCGAAGAACAGATGTGTGCCTCTCATTCCACCTGTGGTGTGGAGAGGGTCCCTCCTGCCCCTGGGGGTCAGCATGCAGAAATGTTTACTCCATGGAAACCGGCAAGTGCCGCATTCAGGGAGCTCTGGAGTACCTGTGGGGAAAGGTTCACAGCCTGGGTGGAACAAGGCCAATGTGGGACGCAGACACACACAGCAGATGGACGCGAGGCGTCTTCTAGGGGCCAGGTGTGGTGCTGAGCACTTTAGCTCATGGAACCCGCACAGTGACCCCATGGAGGTAGCACAGGACAGGATGGTATTACACCACATCTCAGAGATGATATATGCGGATATCCCCAGTGCATGTGTACATCTTCCCGCCACAGAAATACAGGAAGGATAAGCCTGGGCTAATCTAGGGGTTTGTGTGTCTGCTGGGCATGACACTGGGCGGGTAGACAGATAGCAGAGAGAACGAGCCTTCTGGATACTTCTGTTTTCCCAGTACTTTTTCTTTTTTCCACTTAATTTATTGGTACACTTTAGGTATACAACACAGTCACATTTATCATTAGGTACTTGGACCTTTACATACTGCATCTTGGTTCTTATTTTTCTCCATTCCCCTGCCCTCCCTTCACCCCCTCTACCCTTCCCTATTTACAAACAGTTTGTTTCCATTTTTTCCTTTTATCATATTTTTTCTTTTCTTTCCCCTATTCCTTTAGACATTTTCTTTCTATTTCACAATATCAATTATACATTTTGATTCTTATTTACTCTTTTGGTTTCTTACACTAGAGAAACTATTTGGTATTTACACAAGTGTGTCCTATTTCACTTGAGAGTATGGCCTCAATTCACTTAGCTATAAATGTGTCTAGTTTTTCATTCTTTACAGCTCAGTAATATTCCATTTTAGAAAAAAACCCCACATCTTTATCCAGTCTCCAGTTGATGAGTACTTGGGCTGTTTCCAAGCTTTAGCTATTACAAACTGTGCTGCTATACACATGGGTGCACATATATCTCTGTGGTATGATTCTTTTAATTCTTTGGGGAACATGCTCAGCAGGGGAATAGCTGGGTCAAATGGGACCTCTAGTCCTAGTTCTTTGAGGTATCTCCATGCTGATTTCCACAGTGGTTGCACCAGTCTGCACTCCCACCAACAATGGAGAAGGGTTCCTTTCTCTCCACACCCCCACCA
>NW_004624746.1:2703089-3007498 GCF_000247695.1 Heterocephalus glaber
CCATCCACCCACCAGCCCATCCATCCATCCATCCATCCACCCACCAGCCCATCCATCCATCCATCCATCCACCCACTCTCTCCTCTCCTCCCCCTACCACCCACAGGACAGGTCCCTCCATTCAGAGCTGGCAGCCTCCTCCCTACTCTCCTTGGCTACTGGTTCTGCCGGCTCCCTTTGCCTCTTGTCCCAGGGTTCTTGCACCTGCTGCTGCTCCTCACAAACTGTACCCCACCTGATCAGGCCACCCTGTCAGTGAGACCCTCTCTGACCACCTTCTCCTCTTCCCCACTCAATTTTTGCCCCAGACTGTTTACCAAACCTCAATCCATCTGTGTCTTGTGCTCTAATTTTGAATTTACCCTCTATCTCCCTGCTAGAAATAACAGCCCTGAGGTCAGGGCTGTAGCCTCCATGCCTGGCATATAGTAGGTGCTCAATAAATCCCCATGGAATGGATGGATGTCCATCAGGTTGTTAGAGCTGGATTCCCATGAGTTCCCTGCTTCATCTTGTCTCACCACCCTCCCATGTTCTCACCTCTGCTGTTTGCTATTCCAGAAGCACACCTCTCTTACAGTGAACCCCTCTCTGCCAGTCCATCTTCTCAGACTCTGATGTTTCCTCTACCGTAGGATGTTTTTATCTCCCCCGTGCTTCCAAGACAGGTTGTGCTTTATCCTGTTGCTCGTAGAGTGTTATTTTCTCAGCGCATCTCTTTTCTAGATCAGACTGTTAGGGTCACCTTGCTTTCTAGGTTCCTGTGCTATCTGTGGCACACACAGGGGGCCCAGAAGCAGTCAGTCAATGAATGAGAGAAGGAATGCATGCATGTCAGCAGGGGCCTTGTCTTCCAGACTCTGGGTCTCGGCTGGGGAGCCGTTCTGGGCCGGCACACAGCAGGTATTCGGCAGACATTGGGTCTGGAGGGGCAGGCCTTGGTCTGCGTGGGCCATGGCAGTGTCCCCAGTACTTTGAGCAGCGCTTGGTGCTCAGCAGGAGCTCGGTCACTGCCCTGGAAGTGGGCAGATGCTGGGGAGCCACCCACGACCTCTTCAAAGGCCCAAGGTGCAGAGGGCAGGAGGCTCTGAAGGCGGAGCTTCTGGCCACCCTGAGCTCTCGCCCTGCCCCGAGCGCATGGTGTCCATGTGGGTCAGAGGGTTTGGCCCAGATCAGCCACTTCCTGGCTGCTCCCCGATGACCTCGCTCACAGCACCTTCCTGCTGGCTGGCCCTGTTCTGCCGACTCCGTCCTCTCTCGGAACGCATCCCTCCCCAGCATGGGTCACCAGCATGGGTCCCTCCCCAGTGTGATGTCTCTAGATTCGTCCCCTGCTGTCCCAAGAGAGATCCAGATATGGGAACAGGAACAGGAGCTCGGGCAGGGTGCAGGTATCTGGGGCCGTGAACCAGAACGGTCCCCACTGCCCTTCGGTGCGCCGGGCGTTGTCTGCAGTGACCCCTTCACCTCCATCTCCACACCGGTTTCTTGCGCGCAGGCCTGATGGTGTCCAACATCCCTTCCAATGGGGACGCCTGTGCTGTTGGGTTAGGGCCGCTGCCCCCCACTTCGCTGGTTAGTTACACCTGCAAGGACTCAATTTCCGAGCCAGTCGCACCCTGAGACGTGGGGCCTGGGGCGTGAGCCTGTGAGTTGGAGCAGCTCAGCCCCCGCCACCCGGCCGACACCCACACGCCGCTCCCCCATGGCGGCCCCTGCACGCTTCTTCCCCTTAGTTACTGAGCGTTTCTCGTGCTCCTCTTCCCTCATCCACATTTGCCACAGACCTCGACTTCCCCACGGCAGTGGCTCCATCTCTTCCATGTGCTGCTGTAGCCTCGGTGCCAGGAACATGCCTGGCACGCAGTGAGGGTGCAACGCACGTTTGTTGAATGACTTCGAGAACTAACTCCTGGGTCCTCTAGTGGACGAGCGTCCCCTCTCTCTGCCTAGAATGTGGCCGCTTTGCAGAGCTGGGACCAGGCGGGGGAGCACACTTGGTAAATGCCTGGGAAATGGAATCACTGGTTTGGTCCAGGCGAGATTTCCTGTGACTCACTAAATCACTTTAACTAATGAAGAAATAACAATCCCAGAGGACACGCGAGTTTCAACTATGCAGATGATTTCTGAGTTTTTAAAAAGTGACTCTTCAAAGAGCCAGTCCCTGGGGGCTGCTGGCTCTCAGCAGAAGCGGACTCTGCTCTTAAGTAGCTCGGGTTGGCTCTGAGACAAGATTCTGCTGGTGGTTTTCATAAATTATGTTTTTATGTTATAAAAGTAAAATTTAGAAAATTTACAGAAGGAGAAGGAATTAAGAAAAAAATAACTCATTGGTCGTAACTGCCAGATCGTTCATAATATGCCATTGTATTTCTTTCTGGTCAGTTTTTACCTGACTGCTTTTATATGATGATAAATTTAAACACAATCGGGTCTTGGCTTCTCTTGAACAAGTCCACCTCCACCCCTCACTCTGCTTCCCTGCAGCACCAACTGCGCGTGCTCAGTGCGGGTGGGGACATGGGGGATTGAGGGGGCACGGCCACCTAAGGAGCGTGGGACTCGGGAACACAGGAGCGGGGCGCCAGGCGCGTGCCTGAGACCAGCCCCGACCCTGCCCAGTCAGGCTCCTTTTCAGTCCTGGGGCTCCTGCAATCTGGGGGAAATGCAGCGTCCCGAGCAGGCTGCACGTCGGCTGGGACGGGACAGCGAGGGTCCTCAGGGGGGAAAGGAGCCGTCCCGCCGGCCTGGAAGCAGAGGGCCTGTCCAGCTGCTCCTTGGCAGCCGCTGATGTCATTTCAGAGAAAACACTGGTTTTCTTTTTCAGGCCATGTCTCTGAAATTGTCTTCTTTTTATTAAAAAAAAAAAATTCTGATTGTATCCAAAAGTGGATGTTCCAAACCCCAAACCGCAAATCCAGGCTTGGTGAGGGCCCCTTCCCCAGCCGGCCAGGGTGGCGCCGGCAGACAGGACAGGCAGGGTCACCCGGTGCAGCCCACCGCAGAGGCACAGCAGGCCGGGGGGCGGGGCTCTGCGGGGCCAGGAGGTGGGCAGAGGGCGGGGTGCCTGCTGGGCCTGTGCCATTGTCCCCAGAGTCCCAGGGAGCCTTCCAGCACGCCTGAGACCGATGCACCGGGAACCAAATGGCACCTTGTGGCGTCCTTGGGGTGGCCCTGGGGACCCTGAGAGAAGCCCACCTTCGAGTCCTGGGGCGGAGTGTTGAACACCCCAGAAGCCGCTGCCCTGGCCCTCGCCACCCACACTGAGGAGGACCCGCACTACCTTCTAGCACCCGTGAGAGTGCCGCCTCCTGGTGTGGGGAGGACTCTGGCTGGCCACGCCCCAGGAGGTAGGAGTCACTGCTTGCTGGCCACAGAAGCCCCACCGCATGACCAGGCTCAGCACCAAGGGCTGTTACATGTCACCTCGGGTCCTCAATTTGCAGATGAGGAAACAGGCTCAGGGAGTTAAAGCTTGCCAGCCCCGAAGAGTGGAGAGGGATTCGAGCCAGGCAGGCTGGGTTTAGGTGGGTGGAATGTGTTCCCATCCCAAAGACCGTCCAATCAGAACCCACAGTACACACAAACGCAAGCTTATCGGAAAGCAGGGTCGCTGTGGATGTCTGCAGGTGAGGAGGAGGCCGGCTGGGATGCAGATGGCCCCGAATCGAAGCGCAAGAGTCCTGAGAGCGTACGGACAGGCAGACGCACGGACAGGAGAGGCCACGTGGGGCAGGGCCAGAGGCTGGAGCAAGGTGGCCACGTGCCAGAGTCACAGGGGATGAGGACAAGGGTCTGGAGAGGCACCTGTCGTTCCTATGGGCCCTGAGGAGACCACTCATGGCCTCCAGAATGGCGAGGGAGCAACCTCTGCTCTCGTGTGCCACCGAGGCGCCCCCCTCACATGCCCAGGAAACCCTCCTGCCTCTGCCTTCCTTCTCGAACCTGCTGGGTCAGGAGAGGCCCTGGCTCTGGTTGGCTGTTAGTGCTCAGGGGTTGCTTCACCAGTTGGCATCCTGCACTCCTTCCTAGAGGGGCCCTGCTCCCACATCCCCAGTGGGGCCTGGGCATGTGCTCAGGTCCCCCCTTTCTTTCCCTGCACAGCCCGAAATCAGTGGTTCAGCAAGAAATTACTGAGTGTCCTTGGAAGGCTGCCCTGAGTCTGGCGTACGGCAGGAGCCAAACTGAAGTCCTGCCCTCTGGGGTTGGGTCCGGTGGCCTCTGTCGTGGGCACAACAATGCGGACTCATTGGAGTCTTACAATTCGCAGAAGTCTGTTCTGAGAGTCTCACTTTGTTGACAGAGATTCAAGGAACAGAGAAATTGAGCAACCCATTCAAGGCCACAGGCTGTAGCTGTCACCTCTGCTGTGTAACAAGCAGCCCCCCAACAGCGATGTCAAGCAACCATCATTCTGGTCCTGGGCTGATTGGACTCAGCAGGTGGCTGTCAGTGGGGGCTCTCAGTGTGGCCTGGGCTGGCTCATGTGAACTTCCTGGGCAGGGGCTGTGGAACAGGTCTCTCCTCTCTCTCTCTCTCTCTCCCTCTCCCTGCCCTGTCTTGCTCTCTGTCTTCCTGGTGGCCACAGGAGTGGCTGTCTTACAATCACAGAGGTCGGGTGCCACAGCTAGCATCTAGCCTCTGCCCAGAATGTGGCCACTGAGGCTTCCGAGCAAGTGGCCAGGTCGCCCGAGGGAATACAGAAGGCACATGGTGTTGGCCGCCTGGGCGCTGCCACCTTCCACAGATCCCTTCCTGCTTCCTGCTCTCTGGATCCCAGGCCTGGGATGGGACCCCAGGCAGCTTCTTGAGGTGCAGCAAGGAGGCGCAGAGTGGCCCTGGCCTGGCCTTGGGGGTCCCCTCCACACTGTGACACCTGACTGCCCCCATGCTGGGTCCCCGCCCCTGAGTGCTGTGGCTGCCCTGGGACACCCGGGCGACCCTGGGATTGGGGCTCCCTAGACGCGGGCAGGGCCATCACCTCCCTGAAGCTGGCCTTGTCATCACTCTAGCGTCCTCGGCACTGGAAACATAATCCTCAGCGTGCCCAGGTGGGGCCACCCGCTCATCTGGAATGGGGCGACGAACCGTCTGTGGGTTTCTACCACAGATTTATATTTTTAACATTTACAACCAATAAACGTTGGTTCCAACATCAACACAAGGAAAGGAAGACCGTAAATCCTGCCTTCCAGTGGCGAGGGGAGCAGGCCCAGCTGGTTGCCTCAAGGTCCGGTTTTAGGAGCGACTTCCAGGACAGCATTTACCTGTGCCCACTGAGCACTGGGCCCAAGGCTGGCCTCCAGCCTGTGACGGCAGCATTCCCACCTCAGAGACACACAGGGTGAGGCTCAGGCAGCTACTCACTCGTTCAAGTTCACAGGGTGGCAAAAGGCAGAGCCAGGCCCTGGTGACCCTGCCGCTGAGTGGATGTCCCCAGGCTGGTGTCCCTGGCACCACGGCTGTTTTGTAAGGAGGCAGAATCTTTCCACATCTACCCTTCAGCTAATTGGAATGAGCACTGCTGAAAAAATTATTTGGGACATGAAACTGGACCCAGGGCTTGGAGAAAACGGGGCTGGTCGGGGAATTTGTCATGGATCTCGGCCACAGACTAGGGACACAGGAGAGGGTTCTCATAGGGGACTTCTCGGGCACAGGAAGGCAAGAGGAGGTGCCCTGGCTTCTCACATGGGGCATGCTGACCAGGAAAACCACAGGAAAAACCGAGGAACCTAAATGCTCAGTCTCTGAGAAGATGAATAAAATTGATAAATGTCTACCAGGGTCGGGCCCGGAAAATGAGAAAAGGAGCAGGTTAATAATATCATGGGTCAGAGACCTACCATAACCAGAGGTCTCACAGGTAACTTGAAAGCAGGGACAGACTGCTGAGAAGACACAAACTACCGAAATTCATGACAAAACAGACAATTCCAAAGGGCCCAATCTATCACAGAAAACCGTGTTTGTGATTAGAAATGATTTCTCACAGTACAAACCCAAGGCCAGCATGGCTTCACTGGTGAATTCTACCAAACTTTCAAGAACAAGAATGCCCTATGCAGACTTCTCTAGGAAAATGGAAACGAGGGAGCACTGCCCAGTTCATCTCATGGGGTGGGCACCATCCAGGTATTAAAGCCAGGCAAAGAAATGACAAGACAGGAGAATTACAAACCAATATCCTCATGATCATAGATAGAAGCAGACATGCTAAGGAAAACATTAGGAAATCAAACCCAACAATATATAACTGCGAAGGCATCACAGCCAAGTGGGTTTGTCCCAGCAAGGCAAGGGCAGCTGATTAGAAAACCAAAATCAGTCAGTTGGGGCAGGGGTTTAGCTCAGTGGTGTCGCCACCTGCCTCACAAGCGCAAGTCCTGAATTCAATCCCCAGTACCAAAAAGAAAATCAATCAGTGTAATTCGTCGTGTGAAAAAAACTGAAAAAGAAAATCCTGGTCCTCTAACAGAAGCAGTATAAACATTTGACAAAACCCAAACTTCATCCCTGATTTCTAAAAAATATCACAGAACAAGAAGGAAATTCTTTTAACTTTGAAGAACACAACCGCACATCACTCAATATGGAAGAGTTGGCGTGGGTAGCCATAACTATTAGAGAAATTAAATTAATAATTTACAACTCCAAGTGCAGATGGACTCACTGGAAAGTGCTACCAGACGTTTAAACAAGAATTGCCGGCAATTCTCCACAACCGCTTCTGAGGAATGGGGTGGGGCACCTCCCAGTTCATTTTATAAAGCTAGTATTACCTGGAGTCAAAACCTAGCAAAGGCAATGAAAAGAAAACCATACTTCAATAGTCCCCATGAATCCAGATACAAAAATCCTCAGAAACATTTCAGCACATAAAATTTAGAAATACACAAAAAGAATTATTATAATTATTGTGGGGTTGATTCCCAACATGTGTGTCTGGTTCAATAATCAAACATCAATCAATGAAATGCACCATATATTATGGCTGTGTCTGGATGTCCCCCCCAAAGCCTCATGTGATTTTAGGCGGGGCCTTTTCAGAAGTGGCTGAATCTAGAGTGTGGGATTGATTCATGGTGCAATGCTAGGCCTGAGGGCGCTAGGGTTAAGGCGGGTGAGTGCTACATGTCCTAATACCCATCCTAAGTAATCTGAATAAGATAAAAGGAGCAGAAAGATGCACCTCATTGCTTTTGCTGTCTTTAACTCTGTGTGTCGAGTATTTTGTCTCAGCAACAAGAGAAAAGTAACTAAGACACCATATTGACAGCTAAGGAAGAAAAATCACGTGACTATATCGATCAATGAGAAAAGGCATTTGATATATTTAACATCTATTAGTGATTTTTTAAAAAAAACCCCAAAAACAAGAATGGAGGAGGGCCAAGGATTTAGCTCAGTGGCACTGCACTTGCCTTGCAAGTACAAGGTCCTGAGTTCAATCCCCGGTACCAGGGGGGAAAAGAAAAACAAGCATAGAGGAGAAAATTCTGCAACTTGATATAGTGCATCTGAAAACAGACAGAAAGGGTTGTGTTTAATGGTAAAGACAGGACGTGTCCCCAAAGCCTGGGAACTAAACAGGCGTGTCCACTGTCCCTGCCCTGATTTGATGCCGTGCTGAAATTCCAGCCAGGATAAATAAAGCAGGAAAGGAAATAAACTGTGTGTAGGTCAGAAAGGAGGAAATATAATCGTCCTCCTTTTCAGATAACATTAGATGCACTAATCTACGATGGCTCACTCTCTTAGTTACTTTTCTCTTGTTGCTAAGATGAAATAACCCAACACCCAAAGTTAAAGAGGGAAAGGTTTATTTAGCACAATTTGTAGAGATTTCAGTCCATAGCCGGCTGGCTCCAAGGCAGGGTGGCATCACAGAGGAGAAACCATTCAGGGCAGACAGAAGATAGCAAGAGCAGCAAGCACCAAACAACAAGTGACAAGCACCAAAGGATGACAGCAGCGACACACAGCAGCCCTCTTCCTGACCCTGAGATCCTACCCAGGCTCCCCACCCTTAGGGCAGATAGCACCCACACCAGGGTGGGGCAGCCTGAATCCTAGCATTGCACCGTGAATCAATCCCAGCATCACATCCTTGATCCCAGCAGCGCACACCCTAGATCCAACCACCTCCGAAAACCCCCACCTATGACGGCATGAGGCTTTGAGGGGACATCTAAATGCAAGCCATAACACCTACCATGGCCTATACAAAACCTCCTAGGACTAGTGAGAGAGTTCAGCGGGTTGTAAGATCCAAGATAAGAATCAATTCTATTTCTAGGAGTGAACAACAAATTTAAATATATAATGCCACTTACAATTGTTCAAAAAACAAAATATGTAGACATAAATATACACAGGACTTGTGTGCTGAAAACAGTTCAGATGGAAGGAATGAAAGAAGATCTCAGTACGTGAGCACCACACCCCCTTCCCAGTTGGAAGACTCAGCATAGCAAGATACAAACTCTTTAAACAGATGTATGTTTAAAACACGTCTGTCAAAAATCACAGTCATATATTTTGGAGATGTGGACAAGATTATTCAAAAATTTATTTGGAAAGGGAAAGAAACTAGACTAGTTAAAATACTTTTGCAGAAAGAATAATAATTAGTCTACATAATTTCAAGAGTTATTATGTAGCTGTAACCAAGACTGTAATTTTGGTGGAAGACTTGACACATTTATGGGTGGGGCTGAGGAGAGAACCCAGAAATACGAGGCATGATAGGAAAATATAGTAAACTTTTAAATTAAGAAAAATGTATTGAAATGAAAGACCATTGCCATGAATCCTCCTTACAATCCTCCCCCTCACTTTGAACACACTCATCCCAGTGTCCTGGCCACTCTCTGCAGCAGCTCTGGAGTCCTCTTTCCTCAGCATCTTTAGCTGTGCTGCTGTGGCTGCCTTGATGCTGTGAGTTGACTCAGTGTGTTTACCTTTCATGATCATTTTGACTTAGGGAAGAGCCAGAAGTTGCATGGTGTCAGAGCCAGTGAAATAAGGTGGATGAGGGCAGTGTCATATTTTTATGAGCCTGCCTTCCCATTGATGGCATGTGGCAGCAACATTCACCATATTTTTTTGGTCACACATCATAAAAGCAGACTTCCAGAACTGCTTTGGAAAGTGGCAAGAAGGATGAGACATGTATGTTCAAAGTGAGGGGGATTAATGGCAATGTATCCTTTACTGTAATAAATCTTTTGAGCATTCTTCATATAGTTTGATCACACCTGGTAGCTCCACATCAATGTGCCCAAAGGTGCAAAAGCAATTCAGTGGAGGAAAAACAGCCTTTTCAACAAATGGAAAAATTGCTGGAAAAATTGGATATCCAAAAGCCCCCCCCCCAAAAATCAACATAACTGTCTCATCTTATCCAAAAATTAGCTCAAATGATGACGGACTTAGATGTACAAATATAAAACTTTAAAAAATAGATAAAGTAGTAGGATGTTGGGCCAAGCAAGATCTTAGACTGGATACCAGAAGCAAACCCACAAAAGAAAAAAATGATAAATTCAACTTTATCAAAAATTCAAAATCTTGCTTTTGAAAGGTACTTTTATAAGAATGAAAAGATGATCCACAGGATGGGAGAAAATATTTGCAAACCACATGTTTAACAGAGGACTGGTATTCAGGAGAAGTCTCAAAACCCAACAGTTAACATGAAACAAAACAATCCAACAGAAAAATGGGCCAAGACACAAAGAAACATTTCACTAGATGGCAAATAGAGATATGAAAAGATGCTGAACACCATTAGTCATCATGGATGTGAAAACTGACACCCTGATGAAATGTCCCCATGCGTGTTAGAACAGATAAAGTGAAAAAGTCATGATGATATCCAATGCTGTGAGGATGCAGAGAGACAGAATCACTCATATGTAGCTGGAAGAGATGTAAAATGATAACAGCCACCTGAAAATCAATGGGTGGTTTTGTTAAAAACAAAATGTTCAAATACCAGATGACTCAGCAGGCTAACACCTTAGCATTTATCCTAGAGAGATGGATACTCTTATATCTAGATATTTATATCTAGCTGTCCCCTTAAGGCCTCATGCACTCATAGGTGGGGCTTTGAGGAGCAGCTGGGTCATGGGTGTGTCCACTGAGGGTTTAGAGCTGGGTGTGATGGTGGGAGGGGAAGCCTAGTGGGAAGAGGCGGGTCACTGGGCGTGGCCTGGAAGGGTGTGTATATGCATCCTTCTCCCCTCCTTGATGACGCTGCTTCCTGCCTGCTCTGCCAGGGACTGTTTCTCCTCTGCCATTCCACCTACTTTGGAGCCAGCTGACTGTGAACTGAAACCTCTACACACTGTGACCCAAACATAATCCTCTCTTTCTTTAACTTATGGGTGCTGGGTATTTTGTCCCAGCAACAAGAAAATAAGACAAATACTAATGTTCACCAAAAAACCAACCTGTACACAAAATTTTGTAGACGTTTTATTTGCAATAGCCAAACACTGGAAACAATCCAGATGTTCTTCAAAATGCTTAAACAAACCATGGTACATCCAAGTCATGGAATAACACACAGCTCTAAGAATGAATGAACTACTGATACATGGACCAACTGGACAAAATTTCAGTTATAATATTGAGTAAAAATGGCCAATCTCAAAAGGTCCAATCTGTATTATTTATATTGGATTTTCAAAGCAGCAATGAAGCTTCAAGCTATGAAGAATGAATTGGCTGCTGGCAAGGGTTAGAAGTGGGGGGCAGGAGAGGTGATCACACAGGAGTTAGCATCAAGACCTTTGTGTTTCTGTGTCTTGATGGACACATGGTTACATGAACCATGCATGTGATAAAATGGCATGAGACTGGTTCTAAAGCTTATATCAGGATGCAAAGGACCCAGAGTGGTCCAAATGACATGGAAAGAAGCTAAAGATGGGGCACTAACAACACCTGATTCCAAGGCTTACCAAGCAACAGGAATCAATGCATTGTGTCCTTGGTATCAAGACTCACACTAGGTCAGCTGAACAAAGAGAGTCCAAGACCTGGGCACACGCGGGCACACGTGTGAACGACTGGCATGTGACAAGTGTGCAAGGGCAGTCCGAGCTTTTCTACAAGGAGAATTTGGGCAGCTGGATGTCCCTTCACAAGATATCTCATGCCTTGTACAAAAGTTAACGCAAATGGACCAGCGGCTCCCAGTGCACCGAGCGTCCATGCCTTTGTCCGCCCAGTCATTCTGAGCATCTCCAAGTCCTCCTCCTTGGGCAGACCCTGCATTGTGGCATCTCTCAGCTGCCACTGATGGGGAAGGGCTATGCTGCATAATCTTCTGACTGAGTCTCAGCTTGCTGTGGGGCTTGTGTCCTGGGCGGTGACTCTCACGAGTGTTTCTTAGCTCACATCCCCTCTGTGGGTGAGACAGGACAGCAGGTGGCTGCAGCAGCCTAACTGCCCAGCCCTGGACGAGATGAACATCTGGTAACACCTTCCGTGCTGGAGGGCAGGTCTTTGTTGTTCAGATTGCCCTGGGTGCCTGTCAACCTGTTCACTTCTCCTGTGCCATCCGGGTGTAGGAACACTTTCTCAGCTTCTCAGGGTGACCACCGAAAGTGTCCCTGGGGTAAAGCCCAGGAAAGCGTGGGAGTCCCAAAGACATCCCACAAGCTTCTCACTCAAGCCCGTCCCTACTCAGCCCCCAGCAGTTTGCCGTTAGAGGCCTGTCTGATCCATGGTGCTGACCTTGTGATTCTGAGTTTACTTTGCATCTTGCATTCTTGGCCATGTCCGGAAGAGTTGCTAATTTTCCAGTTGTTCTGGATTTTCTTGTAAGGAGAGGAGTAGCTTCAAGTTTTGATGAACAACCACTTTTTAGAACAACCACTGTGGGAAATAGCTTGCCAGTTTCTCAAAAAGTTAAACAGACCCCTACTGTATGACCCAGACCTTGTATTCCTCGGAATTCACCCCAGAGAAAGGAAAGCATGTGTTTGCAGCAGTTGTAGTTATAATAGCTCAAACTGGAAGCAACACATGGGTCCATCCATATGTGGATGGACGGACAAACTGTAGTATGTCTATGAAACGCAACACAACCAGCCACGAAAACAGAATCAATCATTGATCCAGGCCACAATATAGACGAATCTCAAAATTACTATGCCTGACAAAGGGAGCCAGACAAAAAAGAGTCCACACTCTAGGATCCTGTATACACAGAACTCTGGAAGCCCACTGTGACAGAAACCAGACCGGGAGTGAGTCTTGATGGGTGGGGAGCAGGAAGGAGGGGTGATAAAGGGATGGGAGCAGACTTTGGGGGTGATGTGTGTGCACCTAATTTTGATTGTGTTGATTACTTCACAGCACCTAAACCTTATTCAGTGGTGCACTTGAAGTATATGTAGCTTATTGTTCACCAAGTATATCTCAATAAAACTCTAAAGAAAAACAGATTCTGAACAAATTGGTATTGTCCTTCTAGAATGTTTTTCTTTTTCCGACAGGAAGGGACATTAGAGATCTTCTAAACTAGTCATTTCCTGGAGTGCACCCAGGAAGTAGAGGTGAGGTGTGACGTGCACAGGTGTACCCACCTTGTCTTGCCCCTCTATGCTTGCCCACAGTGAGACCTTACCTCTTCTTCCATACAGGTGCATCTCTGTCTCCACTCCCCAAGCCTGGTGGCTTGCGACCTTCAACAGGATGCACCAGAATTAGTCCTGCATGATCTCTGTGACTAGGTCACCACAGGCCACTTCTACCTGGTTTTCTGGAAAGGCTTGTTCTGGGTGGAGGAAGTGGGCCACCAGTTAAGAATTCTGACCACCCTGAAACCACCATGCCAGAGAGGCCACATGCGCTGCTCCAGCCAACAGCCCTGGCCAAGGTCCCAGTCAACAGCCAGCACTGCCACTGGCCACGTGAGTGAGACCCCATGGACATCCAGCCCTGTCCACCCACCAGCTGCCTGTCGTCCCCTCAAGCCCTGGCCACACTCTTTGGAGAGACTTGCTGACCATCTCCTGGCCAACAATCTCCTCCCCGAAGTCTAGACCCACGGAACCATGAACACACTCGAGAGCTGCTGCCTTACACACTTGCTAGTAGTTTGCTTGGCAGAAGTCATATGCAGACCAGGCCTATTGGGGACAGCAAAGTGGCAGGGACAGGTCACTCCTGCTGACTCTGATCAGGACAACCTGAATGTGTGGAAGGAAAGTTGGGTCTGGTGCGTCTCCTTCACCTGGGAGGCGAGGACACAGGGCACAAGGTGGGGCAACTAGCTTGGGAGTGTTGACGCCGACCTGGGTAATCATGGGGCTGTCACCCTGAGGTGACAATAGCAAGTCCAGGGCTCGGCTCTCAGTACATCCGTACCCACTGAGCCCTGTGTCCAAACCCCGATGTCCAGGGCTGTTCTTCTAGGGACCCATGATGGTTTCAGTTCAAGTTGTGAATTTTGCAAAAGCAAATTATGAACGTTCAGTGCTAATTGGAGAGATCTGCTTTCAATCCAGCAGAAGCCACACCCCCCATGTGGGCTCCATGTAACTGTAACTTTGTTTTTAAAACATTACCTACAGAAGCATTTCTCGACAAAATTGTAGAAAGAACATATCAGTCTCACCCACACGTATTTCCTTTCAGTTTCAACTCAGCCAGTCTTGGCAGTGCCCACAAGCAGGCTGTGTTCCTTTCTTCCTTCTCCCCATTTAATGCTGGGGACCTGGGTAGACCAGTAAGCCACAATCGGGCTGGCGTTCAGAGACCATTAGTGCAGGAAGTAGGGTGAAATCCAAAGAAACTGTGAGTTGCCACATTGGAAAACACTCCATGAAAGGCCTTTTCAGGCTGTTTCTTCCAGAAGGAGTTTGTTTTTGGATTAAAGGAGTTTATTCAGGTATTCACAAATACCCAGGCTCTCCATACTGGCTGGAATGTGGAAACCCCTCTGTCACAATGGATTGCTGTGGAGGGGACTGGTGTGTTCCAATGGGGTGCAGGATGAAAGGGGCATAATTAGGTGGCATGCCTTCAAAGGAGATGAAAGGCCCAAAACATCCTCAAAAGCCCAGGCAGAAATACGCCCTGAAATCACTACTTTCTTTATTTTGGAAGTAACAGTTCCAATAAGAGCTGAGGTGTCGAAGGCATGGTATGTAGTGAAGCTTGGACTAGGTCTCCTTTTTTTTTTCTCCTTTCCTTTCTTGGGAAAGAAAAATGATGGAAATGTCATTCCTGTATTTCCTACACTCCTGGCAAAATATGCAGATCCTCCCTTCTTGAACAGAGGCTTCAGGCAAAGCCACCCCTTTGACGGGCTCTGGGCCGGGCAGAGAGGGACCTCAGAGCAGGCACAGGTATGGAAATGGCTCCCTGCAAACGGGTTTCGGTTCAATCGGTGGTGCCCCTGCTTTCCCTGAGCACCTTTGGTTAAAGGCAGCGTCTTTTCTCTGCATGCAGACCTAAACCAGCAGCGGGCCCGCAGCCCTCCCGCAGCGTCTGCTCCGCACACAGCTCTGTCCTCTCACTGACACAGGGTTTGCTGAGCGCGGGAGTCTGCAGCCAGGCCCTGGACCAGCCTTACCCCGCCTGTCCCCCGATGGCCTTAGAGGAGCTCTGGAGCTCCTGCCAGGTTGGTGACTGCCCTGGGATGTGACCCAAGCAGTGGGATTAGAGCTGCAATCGAAATTTCAGGGAATTTTGACCCCAAATGTATTCTTTGCCCTTTGCCCAAGCTCTCCTCTCCAGTTCCCTTCCATCTTGAATCTTTTAATGGAGACACTCTGACTGTGTCTGAGCACTCATTAACACATATTTAAATAATTATGGAAAAATCCGCATTTTATGCATCCTTAAGCACTTTGCCCACCGGGCTCCTGCAGCTGGGTCTCAGCGAGCTCCAAATATTTGGCACCTTTTGATGCTCGCGCCAACTGCTCCGGCGCTCCTGTGGCCTCCCGACTCGGCCACACAGCACACCTGCCTCCAGCACTCGCACACTCAGCCTTTTCTTCCTCCTACCCTCCCGCCCCTCTTCTGGCTGCACAGGAGCCTTCAGGATGAATGTGCCATTGAGAAGCCACCCCGCAGCACCGCTCACCATGGACGACGCCGGGCCGGCGGGCGTCTCCAGCTGGGACAGGGCTGGGCGGAAGGGGCGGGAGGCCTTTCAGCTGGGGCACAGGAGCTGGGGTGGACGGTGTATACACGTGCACACACACACACATCTGTGCACACACACACATCTGTGCACACACATGCACACAGATACTCCTGTACATGCATTTATAAACACACATACATGCACACACTTGTACAGACCCATGTACACACCTGCACACACATGTGCACACACACATCTGTACACACCTGCACACATATCAACACATCTGTACACACACCTATAGATACATACTTACTATACATGAACATACTTGTACACACCATACTTAGGCATCTACACACATTAACATCCATACACACATACACACACAATCTGCACACACACCTGCATGCACACACCTATACATCTGTAGGCACCTAGGCACACAGACATGTTTACACACATCCATACGCACAGCATCTATGTGAGCGTGGGGATACATACATGCATCGTGCACACATGCACACACACATATGACTTGTGCGTGCGGTTTGCAGTGTGTTTCTGTGGTGACCTTACACTGTGCTCATTTTCCCTCCCTTTTGCATAATATTTCACCCCAGCTGGCCCCGATCTTAACACCAATGTCCACTATGGATGTGGCCATGCAGGTGTGGTTTGTGTGTTCGTTCGTTCTGTGTGTTGCTGTCACAGACAGCACCCAATAGCATCTTTGCAGAGGTTCCCTTCAGTCCGCTGCAAAGGTCACCCCTGTGCTGCCCTGGAAGGGTCCGTGTGGGGTGTGTGCAGCCACGAGTGCACAGCCATGTGGATGCGTGTGTACCAGCAGTCTCGCCGAGGTGCTCACCAGCAGGGGAGGCCATCTCGCAGCTGCCAGCTGGCTCAGAGGACGCTTGCTGAGCCCGCCTTGGCACACTGCCCACTGTCCCAGACAGCTTACCTGTGACACATGGCTCTGGCCCTTGACGGGGTGCTCTTCGCCTAGCCTCCAAGGCTGGGGAGCACTACAGGCAGGGGGGCTGGGCGGGGCTCCAGGACTGTGGGTGGCCAGCCCAGGCCTGCGGCCTCAGGGAGGTCACAGCACTGTCACGTGCCGTTCCAGGTCCGGTGGGAGCCACGACGGCTGGAGCAGATCCGGGTGACACTGATCAGAGGGTGCTTGTCTCCAGCCGTCTGCCCTGCTTGTCTCTAAGGATGCCTCAGGGCCTTCGTGTGCAGCAAAGGACCCCTGATTTGGCTTCCGGGGGCTCAGTCACGGGGTGGGGGTCACTGGGGACCTGGTTGGAGTCTGCCTGGGACTTCGGGGCTGCTGCACAGTTGGCACCACAGCTGCCAGCCGGAGGGCTTCCTTCTGGCTTGCATCAGTCCCGGCAGAGCTTTGTAAATCACCCCTTACCTGCTCCCCAACAGTGACCCCACTGAAAACATCAGGATTGCCCCTGCACTGTTATTAATAACTTTCTTTAAATAAAATCCAAGTCAACTCATCTTTTACAAGGATAAAGTTAGCTTTAAGCCAAGAAATACTACTGTATAATTGAATTTGATGCCCTTGTTAAGATTTTTAAAATATATATTAAATATGCAACTATCTTAAAAAGTCAGCATTATGACTTTAAACATTTTACATATCAGCTGCTGGAGACTTATTGAACTATGATAAATGTTGCATTGACTCAAGTCTAGAGGAGTAATTTTCATTTCATTATGATCTGGGACAAAGCACTCGATTTTTCTGAAACTCTTGCAAAATGTTGGCAATAGTATATGATTTTCAGGGTTGTGGTCATAACATTTTCAACTCATTTAACTCTCTACGCATCCATTCATAGGTATATCCGCCCATCATTTATCCATCCACCCAACCATCCATCCACCTATACATCCATCCATCCGCTCCTCCACCCACCCACCCATCCATCCCTTCACCCACCAGTCCACCACCCATCCACTATCCCGTCCACTCGTCCACACATATGTCCATCCACCCATCATCCTCCCATTGTCCACCCACCGAAACTCAATTTCCTTCCAAACACCATTGGCCTTTGAGGGTCCTCAGAGGCCACACACAGTGGATGCACCACCCCTTGCTACCTGAATCATGGCCTCACTCTGGCTCTGTTCCTGGCCAGTCAGCCTCAGCCCTGTCAGCACTCCCAGCCCCCCAGTGCGCACAGCCGGGCCTCCCGCCAGCTCCCCAAGGTCTCCTCCTGCGTCCCCACACAGGTGATGCAGCAGGTGACCAAGCGAGCAAGTGGAGCGTATGCTGAGACAGACACTTCCTCTCCCCAGGGCGGCAGCATGGCCCATGTAAACACCGCAGTGAGAAGAGCAAGCAGAGCCGCCTGCTCCCGGTATTGTAAGCAGTGTTTTGCCATGAAGCCTGCATATTTTCCTTGTATAATTATGCTTTTTGCAAAAAAATTTAAATTTTATACTAGACTTAGATTTATAGAGAAATCGTGAAAACGGTACAGAAAGTTCCCGTTTATATCACACCTCGTTCCTCGTTATTAATACCAAGCTGAGTGCGGTGCCTTCACCAGGATCCATGAGAACCAATCCATCAGGAACCCAAGCCCACTCTTACTGGAATTTCCCTTGGTTTTACCTGACAGCACTTTTCTGGCCGGGGTGCACAGGGCAGACGTCTGGGCTGCCACACCCCTGGCGGTTGGGCTCTGCTGCTCGCTATCCGAGCCCCAGCTTGGGCGCCGTGTGCACGTTGTGCCCTTGGAGCCCAGCTGGCACTACCGTGCCCTGCGGATTCCACTTCATGAGGCCCCAGGTGGTCCATCCTCGGGGACAGGAAGTGGAATGGTGGGGGCTGGGGATCGGGAGAGCATTAGCAGTGAAGGGGACAGTTTCAGTCGGGGAAGGTGAGAACGCCCCGCAGTTGACGGTGACGCCATTCAGTGCTGTGATTGCCCTCACGCCCGCGGAGCCGCTCACTTCAGATGGTGAAGGCAGCTGATGTTCTGTACGCACCGCTGAGATGAAATCAACCTGATCTGATGGCAGCCAGGACCGGATGGGGTGTCACTCGGTCTCACCTGGGGGTGGGCTGCCCGCTGCAGGCCCGCCAGGGAAGGAGGCCCAGTGAGAGGGACAGGTTCCACCGCCCCTCCATCTGTGGGCCAGGTGCCATCTTTCCAGACCGGGAGGTCACCCAGGGGACAGGCTCCTGGCGGGAGGCCGTCAGCTGCCAAGATGTCACCACTCAAATCCTGCTGGGAGCAGGAATGCAGGAGAGGTGTGACTCCAGTGTCTTCTGAAAGTGGCAGGAGGCTCGCACTTCAAAGGCAAGGCCAGGGAAGAGGAGCAGGATGGATCGGATTGCACCTGACAGGTGACCCAGGGGGCTGCCCACTCCTCCGAGGGCTCCTGCAGGTCCCAAAATAGAGCCCTGCAGTCTGAGCGGGCGGGCAGGGACAGGCTGGCTCTGGTAGCTGCAGCAGGGACGCACAGGGCCGGGCAGGGGGCCTGGGGACACGCAGAACCAGCCTGGACCCCTCTTGTGTGCTGGAAGAAGGGAGAAGACGAGAAGCATCCCTGAGCCTCCGGGACTCTTCAAACTGGACGAAGACCTCCCATGCCAGAAGTGCCTGTCCAGCAGACCTGTGCCTTCTCCCGGGATGGCAAAGGAGACAGGGTCTCGGCCACTGGGCAGGATTTTGTTTTTGAAAAATGCAAGTTTGGAAACCGAAAGCCCAGCCGGGAGCATCCTCCCTCCAGGCAGCCGTCAGATCACTCCCCCCCGCTGCACGGCCTTAACCCCTCGGGCCAGGGACCCGTAGGGACATCAGGGAGCTGGGGTGCAGGGTCCCAGGGCCAACCCAATGCCACCCTCAAGGAGCCTGGCCCAGGAGCCAGGGGTCTGGGCCCAGAGGAGGACAGAGATTCCCGGTGGAGACGGGGTGCGGGGAGGGCTGGGGTGGGGGCAGGAAGCTGCTCTCGCCTTGGACACGGGCATCGAGAGAGGGAGGTCAGCTGGAAGCGGTGGCACACGCGTGTAATCCCACAACTTCAGAGGCTGAGGCAGGAGGATCTCAGTGAGTTCAAGGCCAGCCTGGGCTACACAGTGAATCTGAGACCAGCCTAAACTGGTTTGGGTTGGTGGTGGGAAGGGACAGAGAGGTCAGGAAGGGCCATCAGTCACTCAAGTTACTGGGGTCTCTCCTGAGCCTGGTCCCCTGATTCCCCTGCCACAGTCCCACAGGGACAAGGGTGTCCCTGCCTTCCTCACCTGGCTGAGCCCAGTAAAAGCCAGAGAGCTGGGCCACTGACAGAGCCAGGGGTTAGTTACCTGTACAGCACAGAGAGAGCAAGGACAGAGCCCAGAGTGCAGCACTTCCCGGGGCTCCAGGGGCCCAGAGTTACAGCTGGGAGAGGTGACAGGGTGGAGGATTGGCCTTGGAGGTGACAGCTCAGTGCCTGGAATGTGCTCCTGGGGGCTGAGTGAGGGTCCAGAGCTGCCGAGACTGTGGGACTGGAAGTGTCTACACTAGCAGAGGGAGCCGAGCTGGGACAGAGTCTGCCCAAGCCTTGCTGCAGAGGTGGGAAGCCGTGGTCCAGTGCTACAGGCCCCCCTGGACCCCCAGTGTGCAAGCTGCGTCGTTGTGGGTGCCTGTCACAGTCGTGACGAGACTCCAACACTACTGTCCCCCCAGCTATCCCCGTGGGAGCCTTGCTGGCCGCCCCAGCTTGGTGCCCACACAAACGTCCAGAGGGCAGGAGGCACCTTCCGTGCCCCAAACTGGGTACTCTCAGCAGGTCTGGGGGTCCCGCTGAGGGCTGGGGTGACACTGAGGCTGGCTGATTCCCCAGTGGCCACATCACTACGGCCACCGCCCTCCCCTTTCTGAATTAGTTGGCCTTTCTGTCCACGGGTATCCGGGCGTCCCTTGTAGAGCACACCCCTCTGTCATTTGATGTGATTCAGACACGTGGAAGAGGACCCCAGAGTCACTGATACCCTCACCCAGTCCCCCCAAATGAGAGCATCCAGCTGGGTGGCCTCACATCACCCCGAGCAGAGGAAGCTGCAGCCGAGACACATCTTTACCAGGAAACACTCCCGTGGGCTCCCGAGGCGGGCTGTGAACCCGGCGTGTACATCTTCCGAGTGCTCCGCTTGTCCCAGCACTGCCCTTCGAGGCACAGGACACCCCGGGCTCAGGCCTTACACAAAGGCGTCATCTCTGCCCTCTCTAAGCTGGAAAGTCCCCGTGTCTCTTTTCTGTGCTGCTCACATTCTTTTGCAGGACGGCAGTTTTGTAGAATGTCCCTTAGTCTTGGGCTTCGGGATAGCGCCCCCCGGTCAGGCGCACCTCCTGCCGTGGGGTAGGAGCACCACCCTGTGACTACTTGGTCAGCAGATGCTAGCAAGGGGCTTAGGGCATCCTTTAGCCATTGCAGGTGACAATGTCTTGGTCACATTGTTGCAAAGTTATGATTCCACCTGCATTATAAGTAGTAAGCTGAGACTATGTAACTGTTCCACACACTTTTTCTTCTTTGATTTCCCAATTTGAGCCTGGGGTAGGAACTCCAGGACAGTTAACTGTTACACCTGTTCCTGGGACTCTATCCTGGTCAGACTGGGCACTCTCAGACCAGGAGGGGGTGGAAGGGCCCTGGGCAGGGGCTTTCGGGGCCCTCGGGAAGGAAGGGGTTTCGGATCCTTGCTGTTCTCCTCTCCTCTTTGGCAGAAGGAGAAAGGGTACAGATGGCCATGAGCCTTGTACTTGTACCCAGGGCTGACAAGGGCCCTGACATCAAGAGGACTGAAGCAGACACAGGCTCTTCTGATCACCAGGGAATCAGTAGAAACTAGAGAAGGTGAGGTTCTCAGCCAAGGCTGGGCCCCACCCAGTGCTCTACACCTTTTATTGCTCAAGGGAGAAGCTCTCACTTGCTGTCTGGCTGCATCTATGTATTCACCTTTATAACCGTACCTCTGCACTGTCCTGGTCCGACTTCAGAAGCAGCAGTGACAATGACCATCCAGACTTCGCAAGGGCCCCTTCCACGCTAACGGGTCTCCGTTTAGGAAATACTCTGTTGGCAGCCAACCAGCTACCCGTTTCAGAGTCATGAAGTATAACCGAAGCCTACTCTCATTTATTACTCGGAGGTTTAATTCCTGAACTTGGGTGCGCACACACAAGTGTCTTCTATGTTTGTTTTCCAGGTGTGTGTGGGGAGCATCACCTTTTCAGCCTGGAATAAAAGTTCTTCCTCACCCCTGACTGACCAGTTCCAGCCAACAGTTGTCAGGGGACTTCCAGGAACTGAGGAACTGAAGCCTGGGTACCTGAACCAATCACTGCCCAGTGGGAGGAGCTTGATGTATCAATTTAACAATCAGGCTCCACCCCTGAAACTCAGCCCTGGCAGGCCCCAGGAGGCACAGAAATGGAAACCCTCAGATCTGCTCTGGAAGCCGGAATGGTGTGGATTCCAGGAGAGCAGCAGGCAGCGTCCACGTGGTTCCCAGCTAACAGACCCGCCCCAAGAATTTCCTGGGAACCCACACTTCCTCCCTAGAGATGTGCTAAGATGTCTGAGAGCATCACTTGGCCAGCCAGGAATCCGAACTGGAAAGGTTGTCAACAGCGGCACCTCCACCCCACCGTCCATGGCTGGGTAAAGCCAGGACAAGCGGCAGGTGGGTCTGCCCTTACCATGGGCGTGGCTCGTCCTCAACGAGGAGCAAGCCTGTGTACCTGATGCAGAGTGACAGAAGCCAGTCCCAGGGACAGCCCCTGTGACTCCCACCCACGATGTCCTGAGAGGGCTTGGACCCATTTGGGCAGGAAGTGAGTGCTGACCAGGACATGGTCCCATTGGGAAGAGGGGAAGGGTCTGGAGGCAGCTGGTGGCTGTGGCACATGACAGTGGAGCACACCCTGAGCCCACACAGCTGTGTACTTGAAGATGGTTACGATGGTGGGTTTTAATGTTATGTGTGCTTTTCCTGAGTTTACAAAAACAATTTTTCGAAAAGTTACACCCTGTGAAAGTGAGTGTGCTAGGGCCCTGTTGTGAGGGACAGGGGTGCCCGCCACCATTCTGGATGCCCCAGACCTTCTCCCAGCCACAGCAGTGAGAGCAGCCCCTAGCCCTGATGAACATCACCAGAGCAGTGACAACATACAGGGACGTGCTTTGACGTGTTCTTCCCCACAGCACTTGCTGGCCTGACGTCAGAATGCATGATTTCCTGTCGTCCTGCTCACCCGGATGTGTGTCCCTTAGCAGTGCACGTCACAAGTCTGTACTGTGGGTGGAGCTGGGTCTTGAGCATGCTTCCCCCGGGTAACAAGGTCCGTGCGGTGCATGGACACCAGCAGCCTCCCTACCCGCAGAGGGAAAGTGGATGCATCAGCTCCACGGTGGGGTAAAGCGGCCATGCCTCATAAAACATGTGTTTGGCAAATGAGTCCCAGTGAGATGCAGAAATGCAGATGAGGAGGTTTTCTAAGTGTGCTCTCAGGATTTTACATCTGCCGACCCTGCCAGTGCACCAGGCCAGGGAGAAGCAAGTTGGTTTATCTGAAAAGTCCCCAGCGTGGTTATGTGGCTGGGGGGAGAATCCAACCTAGAAAACAAAGGCACAGTGACCACAGCTCCCTTTGGCCTGGGACATCATTGGAGCTGGGGAAAGCTTTAGGGTTCTCTAGTAGAGCACCCAATTCCACAAACAAGGAAAATGAGGTGTGGCAGGTGGGTAAGGTGAGTTGCCCCGAGGCTAGGAGTTGAACCTGGGCTCTGTAGGGGCAATGAAGCACCCTTAGCCTCAGTGGGTGGACAGGGTGTCAGCACAGGGTCCCTGACCCTCGGTTCTCTGCCACCGATCACTGTGTCACTGCATCAGAGGTAACTGGTTTCTCTGAAAGTGTAGGGCAATAAGAGGTGTCCACCAGACATGGTCAGACGGGCGGGGTCAAGGCTGGGTGTCACGCACGCTGAGGCAGGCTGAGTGGAGAGGGGCTTGTCCCGGCGGGTCCCCTCTGAGGGCACTGCCTTGCACTCTGCCAGTGTCCCCCAGACCCATCCAACAGGAGGGGACCCTCCATGGACCATGTGATGGGGCTCTGAGAGATGCATCTGGACATCCCCCAAAGGCTCATGGGAACCCATGTCCTCTGTTGGTGGCACTGTTGGGCGCTGGTGGAAACTTCAGAAGGCAGAGCCTGGTTGGAGGAAGTAAGTGACTGGGGGTGCTCCTAGCAGGGGAGATCGGGACCCTGGCTCTCTCCTTCCTGGCCACCATGAGGGAAGTGGCTCTGCTCCACCACACCCTCAGCACCTTGAAGCTCTGCCTCACACAGACTGCAGACAACGGAGCCGAGTCACCGGAGGCAGAAGCTCCGGAAAAGATGAGCCAGAATCATTCTTTCTTCCCTTAAACTTCTCAGGTATTTAGGCACGGTGACAGAAAGCTGACTAAAATGGGAGCACTCATGTTTCCTGGTTCCTGTTTCCTGTTTGGATAAGCCAGTAGTAGTCATGGATACTAGAAACAGATTTGAGGGTGGGGAAAGAGGCTGGAGTGTTTCTCTCTGCCCTTCCTACCTGGCTGTAGATCTCTCCAGCCCTTCCCTGCCCATCCCAGCCCAGGTGGGGAAGACTCCCTGCTCTGTTAGACCCTGGATGCTTCTCATCCTTTGTTGGTTCCCAAAACTCCACCCTGGCTTTGTAAATACTCCCTTCATGACAGCCTCTTCAGCCACCCCTGGGGGGTGCCTTGTTTTCTTAGTGAGACCGTGACCCACGCAGGAGTGGAGTCCCAGACCTCAGGAGTGCTAAGATCTATGTACTGTGTGCAGCTCTGAAACCCAGTCAACGTCTCCTATTACAATCTTGAAGTGTGTACCCCGAAACAACCAGAGGGCAGGGCTGCCTCTGAAGGCGTGGCCAGGTCTCCAGAGAGCAGCCTGCGGGGCTTCCTCCCAGACTGCCCTCGGAGTGAGGGTTTCCGAGGCCTTGGAGCTGGCATAAGAGTCCAGTCTCTACTGTATTAGTAATTACACATTTCTATCTTCCCCTCTGTCCACTTTTTTTCACAGAGTCAAACAAAATAGACACAAACTTTCTTCTGGAGTGAGGAGCCCAGTTCAGTGGTTATAATGGTGGTCATTGGAACTTGGGGGGCACCAGGACCCCTTCAAGGGACACGTGCAAGCAGCTTATTTTCAGGAGTCACCTGCTTTGCCTGGATTGTGCAGAATCAAGGGAGACAGGATGTCAGAGCGTAGACAGGGCCATGGACCAACGTGTACTAGGAGTTATATTTGTCACCATGACATGCTTGCAGCTATAAGAAGGTCATTTAGAAACGTCCTTGAGGAGACAGTAACATTGCTGATGTTACTGATTACATTTCAACTCAGTGTTCCATGAGATGAAGTGGGAGAGGCACAGAGGGTATCCCTCCTGCACCCCACGTCTGGATGTCCATCATCTGCGATGTTTGAACCGCTCTGGGAGGCACAGGAGCCGCTGCAGTGTGAGCCGGGCCACCTCTGCTTGCCTGGGCTTCTTCCCCAGAGAGCACGCCGGGCAGACAGGTCAGGGTAGCTCAGCACCTCCCTGAGCAGACAGCTGTTTGAGATGAACAAAGTGACCAGGTCACATCCAGGGAAATTGTAAGCTTTTAAGCAAAATCAGAATTTTGAGCAGCTCCGTGCACCTCTGTGGGTCTGACCACTTTCCAGCACATGAGGACTTTCCTCATGAAAAACATGTGTGGCTTTTCAGGTCGTACCAGGGCATGTGCTGACGCTCAGGGGCCGGGGCGGGGGGGGGGTGCTTTTGCCAGGGAATCAACATTTCCCAAACAAGCCAGTGGCAAGCACATGGTGAGCAGGAGATCCTCTCTGTACAAGAGAGACCAGAGGGTTTTACTACATAGACAGCAAAACCCTGCCGACTTGGCTTCAGACTCCCCATGGCAGCAAATCTGAGGAGCTTTCGTGTGAGCTTTTGGTGGATTACTAAAGGGCCTTCAGGATCCAGAGAGGCTGCTGCTCACCTCCTTTGAGTTCCAGCCCTGTATCCTTGTGTGGACAGGACTTCTTTAAAACTTCAACAACTCAGCATGTTGTACCACATTAAAAGCAGAAGTAAATAAGAGTAAGCAGCTGCTTCCTCTAATGCCAGAGATGAAAAGGATTTGTATAATAGTAAAACAAGGCCAATCTTCTCACTGCTTTTTAAAGAATTTTGCAAAGTATACTTAAGTTTTCTAAAATATGTTACCCGTGTTAATGTGACGAATCTACTCTTATATCTACTCTCACTGGATAAAATATCTTAAAACTTTTACCACTTTTCAGCACATTCTAAAACTATGTGTGGATGGAAGCTGCGTGGGCAAAAGCTCTATGATCTTCAGTAAGTTCTCAGAGTGCAAAGAGCTTTGGCAGCCCCAAAGCTTGAGCGCCTCAGTTCTGTGGCAGTGTGGTGAATGCTGCCATCACTGATACCTGAGCAATGGTAGATGGCACAGTGGCATCTTCCAGGTCCTTACAAGGCCAGCCGCCACTGTACTATGTGCCTGAGGTCAGGGGTCTGGTCGTAAGGGCTCACATGGCTAAGCCTTGCCTCCATCAGTTGTGATCTGCTAAATAATTTCTAAAGAACAGAAAGAGAAATGACAGGGAGCTGGAAATGCTCGCTACCCTGGCTTGACCCACGAATCCTGTATACATATGTGGAAACATCACACAGTGCTGAGAACTGTGTACAAGTGTCATGTGTTAATTACTACGGTTGCCACTTGCTGGGTGTTTGTGCTTGTGCACACACCTGTGTGTGTGATTGTGTGTTGCAGGGGACAAGGAGGGTGTTAGAGAGAATGGGAGGGCACATGTAACAGACAGACAGGAGTGCATGCCAGACCTGTGCCCAGCGAGTCTCACCAGCCCTCCCCCGCCATCCTGCGAAGACTGTAGCTGGCCGCTGCTGTCCCCTCCTGTTTTATACTGTGGTGGTCAAGGCTGCTTATGAGGATGAGTGAGAAGGTGCTGTCGCATGCAGAGACCCAGCCCCAAACTTCCCTGCTATGGCTTGTATCTGATATCCCCCAAAGCCTCACACGTTCATAGGCAGGGCTTTGCAGAGGTGGCTGGATCCAGGGTGTGTGTAAATACAGATTAGGGGTATATGATTACTAAATCAGGTTGCTGATTGGTTTAGCATAGTTCTGGGTGTGCGTACTGGATTTAGAACCCTTAGGAAATGATTGCTTCTCAGAGATGCCTTCCAGATATAGCTGGCTTTTGGGTTTTGAGTCTGTTGCAAGATCCTACCCCTACAATTTATTGGGGATGGGAATTTGCTGCCTACTTGGCCCAGCCTCTATAGTACTGTTTAGGACCCTTGGGCAATCTCAGTCTTGGGATACCAAGAAGAACAACTGATTAGAACAACTATGTCGCCTTGGCTAAAGTAGTACAATCACCAATAACAACAGCATCAAACACAGCCCAAAAATGACAAACCATGATCACTATTGATTTCCTGCATTTAACTGTATGAACTATATTTATGGTTATATAACAAAACCTAAAACAAATCAGAAAATTGTATACAGTAAATATTCCCTCAATATGGTGATTTTACCCTTGGGGAGAAAATTTAAGAGGGATTGGGGGAAAAATTGCAAAATAGAAGAAGAGGAAGAGATTAGAAGCAAAGCTGGAGGACAAAGGAAGATTACTAGAACTTTGTGAAATTGGTGAAGAAGGAGGGAAAGAGAGAAGGAAAAAAAGGAACAGAACAATAACACAAAAGTAGAAACACTGTTCACACTCATTAAAACAAGAACAAATAAACAAGAAAAAAGAAAATGAAAACAAGAAAAGAAAAAAAAACCTCATCCACTTCGAGGTGTGTCTCTGCTGTCACTGATACTCAAATTCGGCATCCAGAGCCCAGATCTGTGTTGACTGACCCCAGCAAGCCAGCCATAGATTTATGGTGGGGTAGTGGATATTCCCAGCAAGCCTGCACCTTTAGTTCCACTGAAGTTCAGTGTAATTTCTGGCTATGAGGCTGGAACCTGATTTGTTCAGCCTGCAACACTCTGTGTGCCTCCTGCTGGCTGGAACTCAGCTCCTTGACCTCCTGCCAATTTGAACTCAATTCCACCTCACCCTGACACTGGGAGCCACTAGATGGAGCCAGCCCACAGTTTCTTTGAGTTCCAAGCACAGTCGGCCCCTCTCCAAGAGGCTACCAGGCAATTGTCCTTTCCTGGGGGACATCTGATCACAAATAACTCACCACCCACTGCAGCCTACTGCATCCATTGCTCCATTCCCCTAGTGTGTTTCTCCACAGAGGCCTCTGGGGTTGCCAGTAGTCACTGTGCAGCTGTAGGTTTGAGCCATCCTTCCTATGCAGTGAGTCAGGGCTCAGGAAGAAAGCACTGCTTGCTACCTCCTTCTTCTTTGTTGAAGTCTCTCTCTTTGCTCTCCCTGTGGGCTTCAATTATTGCTTCAGATCCTTGCTGGGTCCCAGGGACCCACTTCCCTCCTTCTCTTCTTCACATTGCTATATTTCAGCATCTGGACACCAAATCTCAGAGAGGCTGTTTCTCTGCTGTCCACCACTCTGCCATCTTCCCAGACGTCCCTGGGTGTGGGTGACACTGACCAACAGGCTTATAGCCTGGATGGGATAAAAGGGAGAGAGGGAAGGCAGGCTCACTGCTGCTTCCTGCCTCCTACCTGCCCTGCCATGGACTGTTTCTCCTCCCTGATGCCCCTCTGCCATGACACCCTGCCTTGGAGCCAGCCGATTATGGATTGAAACCGCTACAAACTGTGAGCCAAATAAACCTTTCCTCTTTCAACTTTGAACATTGGGTATTTTGTCTCAGCAAGAAGAAAAGTAACCAAGATACTCCCTCACGCCCATGGAGGATAAATGCCTTCCTCTTCCTGGCTCTGAGCTCTGGGATGGTGTAGGAAGCCGCAGGGCATGAGAAGCGGTACCAGCAGCATACTCAGCCCTTCCCAGACCCTGGAGGGAAGGAGCCCCTGGGCCATCTGCCTGGGCTGCTGCAGAATTTTACAGACTGGCCCTTGCTGGCAAGGGAGGTGGGCCGTGCTGGTGGAAGGGCTTTCAGCTGGGTTGCAGGGTCAGGTCGGGCGTTGGGGCTGGTGACTCCTGGGGTTTTCAGAGTTCTGACAAGTTGTTTGTGTATTTTTACTGGGGACTTGGCATCAGAGGCAGTCAGCCACCAAGCATGTGTGGAAGCACCCACGCTGTCCCGGGTACTGTGCTAAGCGCTGACGACATGATGGGAATGAGACTGAGAGGTCCCGTCTTCCAGTCCTCAAGCCCAGCAGCAGAGAGGTCATCGCACGGCTGTCACCAACATTTAGGGTGCCAGAGTCACCCCTGCTCCTGCCTAGTTTTTCACAGTGGAGAAATAAGGAACCAAAAAAGCAAATCTCACAAGCTTTCTGCAGTCGGTCGTGATGAGGATGGAGGCTCTGTTCCTGCCTGAAGTTACTGGGGGAGATGGGGAGGCCCAGGCCCGGCTGCTGTCCCCAGCTCCGCCTGCCTGCGCTTCAGCTGCCCTGCCCGAGTCTCCAGCTGCCGGCCGAGATGCCAGCTGCCCGAGGGAAGATGGCAGAGCTGGCTCCTGAGGCCGGGCAGGTGTCCCCTCTCAGGACAGCTGTGCAGCTGCTGCCCTTGTCATGGTCAGGAGATGCAGGGCACGAGAGAGGGCAGGTGCACAGGCAGGGTCCTCCTCACCTCACTGTGCCAAGGTGGGCAGAGAGAAGGAAACATCAGGGAGGAGATGCTGGGTTGGGGACCCGGAGGCCGGGCGGTCTGGCCAGGCAGAGGGCAAGGACATGGCTTAGGTGCAGCCACTGCAGGCCAACCCCCAGGGGAGAGGGTGCCACAGAGCTGGGAACAGAAAGGAGACACCTAGGTGACACTGTGGGCATGATTCCTGCCACCCCACGCACAGCTGGTGACTTGGGCTCGAGGGAAGAACTCATCTCCTCGATCTGGGTGGAAACACTTGATATTTGGAAATGAGAATGTAATTTGGAGCAAAATAAGAAAAAGAACCAAACTTGCCATCAGGAAGAGGTAAACCCTGGGCTGAGCCCTCGGAGGAGGGTGCAAGAGAGGCAGGTGGGCAGGCAGGGGCGTCTGGGGGCCGCTTGGCCTCTCTCGGGGGTGGCAGGGCCCAGGGACATGGGGGACACGGTGCTCGGATTGGGCCTGAAGGACGCCAGCCTGCAAGGAACCAGTTAGGAGCTGCCTTGGGCCCCAGGCAGGGTTCTGACCGGGAGCAGGGAGCTGATGGGGTGCGGCTGGATTCGGGAGACATTTTGGGGGTGTGATGGACAGGGCACAATGCCAGGCTGGGCGAGGGGGCGGAGGGATAACTCAGGAAGGACTTGTCTTCCAGCAGGAGGATTTTCTTTTTCTTGTGCTGGAGATTGAACCCAGGGTCTTTGCACTAAGCTACGTTCCCAGCCCTTTTTCATTTTCTGTTTTGAGGCAGAATTTCACTAATTTCTTAAGTTGCCCAGGCTTGGCTTAAACCTGCAATCTTCCTGCCTCAGCCTCCCAGGTGTGTGCTAGGAGCGGGGCTGGACTGAGTTTCAGGGACCCAGGCAGAGACATTAGCTGGTCAGGGCTCAGGACAGAGCCGAAGGCTGGGGAAGCTGTTGAGGGACCCATGGGTGCCGATTCCCAGGGCAGTGGGTGGGGAGAACGGCCTGAGTGGAGCCTTGGGGACCCAGCAGGCGGGGAGCAGCAGGGCCGTTGCTAGACGGAGCCTCCATAGGCCGGAGCCTTCAGCAAGGGTCCACACAGTGCTCGGTGGAATCCACGTGCAACCTCCGTGTGTCCAGGCTCCACTGAACACCAAGTGTGTGCCAAACCCAGAACCAGGGGCCACATGGGACCCAAGGAGACAGAAAACCTGGGATCTGCCTTCCCAGATGGCCAATGACTTAATCACAGAGCTGCCGACTCCTCTCCTATGTGTGCCACCTGTGGGATTCTTTCTAGAACCTTCTGTGCTCCCCAACATGGGTGTGGCCACCTCTGGGGGCCATGTCCTGCCATTTCCGGGGTGTGTGTCTCCAGGCAACACTGCATCAGGGATGCTGACGGCAGCTGGGGTCTCCCACCCCACCCAACTCAGGGCCAACCAGGCCTCGGCTGCAGGCTGAGCCCAGTGTGCCTCTCACCAGCAGCGCACTTGGATTTTTCCGCCTGGAAAGAAAGGCTCCTTCATTTCCCAGAGCAGTGCTTCCCTGGCTTTCCTGAGTGCTCACTCGGCCTGATCTCAAAAGCCGAGCATCTTGGGTGGTCTCCTGAAAGCCAAGCCAGGGCCAAGCCCCTTCCCTGCCAGCTCTGAGAGGCCAATGGTGCTGACCGCCAGGCAGCTTCACCAGAGTGAGCTTCTTCTCGCCTCAGGTCTCACCAGCCTGAGACAGAGCCGGGCACATGGCAGCTGCTCGACACACACTCAGGGAGCCCACGGAGCCGGGAGCCACAGGCAAAGAGGCCACCGAAGGCCCCGTATGGGTGACGAATAGCAGAGCAGACAGACATACAAGGTCCTGCCTCACCTAACTCCCCACTGCCGTTATTTACCTGCCATTTCACTTGCCTGCTCATAACTCAAAACCTCGGTTGCCACACGAGCCCCGCGCCCCCAAATGCGAGCAGGGCTGAGCCTGGCTACCATTGCCGTGGCCTCCCAGCCTCTAGCAAGCCGAGCTCAATGCAGCTCTGTTTATTATTGCAGAGAAGCAATTTCCAAGGGGGCTGCGATACTTGTGAAAATTGAGGTAAAGAATGTAAACCACATCCAGGCCGCCCCACCTGCGGCTTCAAAAGCCTCTTGTTCTGCAGGCCCTGCCACTCTGCAGATGCACAAGCCCCAGGGGTGGGCACAGAGCAGCTGTCGCGTGCCCACCTCAGGCCTCGAGCAGTTGTCAGGCCTCGCAGGCACCTGCTGGGCTTGTTCGGGAGCAGAGCACGGCAACTTGGGCCTCGGCGTGCTCAGAGCTGGCGCTGGTGAGCAGCCACAGAGGTGGACGCTCGCCCCAGTCCAATGGTGCTGGCCTCTCAGAGCCTGTGCTCCATCCAGGTCGGTGGATGGAGCAGTGACAGCTTTAAACACCTGAGGGAGGGGCGCGCCTTCTGCCTCCAGGGAACGCAGCTTCTGAAGCTGTTCCTGCAGACACTGGCCAGCTACATCCAGGGCTAGGGGAGGTTGATCCTTCCTCTGACCGCCCCTAATGGGGACACGGTGACGGTCCCATTTCACAGATGAGAGGAGGACACGGAGCAGCAGGCCCTGCATTGCCATCATGCACACCCAGTGCAGCTGTGCCTTTCCCACGGTAATGGTGGATGAGTCCCCTGCAGGCGCTGACTGTGGGGAGCACTTTGGGGTGGGGAACTGCACACGCCCCAGGAGGTCTGCAGAGGGGGCCCGGGTTTGTTCTGATCCCACAACACCTCCTCCTTTGGAACCCCGAGTCCTGCTGGAGAGAAGCCCGCCTGGCTCAGCACATCCGGGCAATTTAGGCGGTGGGTGGCGGTGGGTGGTCTCCTAATCACCGGGCAATTAGATGTGACAAGGCCCCTCCCTGAGATCCCACTCCCATGGAGCTGCTGCAAGAGCTCAGGCCCCGGCTCCTCATCCGTCCAGACAGCTGCGGGAACTGGGGGGAGGGGGTACCCAGGGTCCAAGGCGGGCATGGAGCCAGAGCCGGGGATTTCTCTGTGACAGCAGCAGCAACGACCACCACTGGGGGGAGAGGCGAGAGCAACTCCACACCCCACTCCTGAGGAGAAGGGCACCGTCCCACCGCCGGGAGGCTTGGCAGGGCGGACACAGGCTCAGCCCACAGCACAGAGGGCAGGAGAATTTGGCCAGTACCTCAGATGCAGCAAGCGCAACCCCTCCCATCCCCTCCATGGTGGACATTTACTTCTGTCCTTTCTCTCTGGGCACAGGGCAGGGCTGCCCCTCTAGGGAACTTTTGTCCCCTGTGTGGGGGTCTTGAGCTGTTCAAAGTACTTCAGGAGGGGTCCCAGGCTCCCTCTGCTCCAGCCCTGTGGAGCACAGGCCAGCAGAGGCAGGGAGCTGGTGACACACGGGTGTCGGTGGAGGGTCTGGAGGAAGACAGCCCACCTGCCCAGCACAGAGACTCCCGGCAGAGGGCTCCCCGCAGCCCACAGTGCCCGCACAGGCATGTCTTCCGGCCCATTTGCAGGTGCTGAGGGGCCTCCATGGAGAATAGACAAGGCCAAAGCAAAGGAGTTGTGTGGATGTGTGTCCCCGTGTGCATGTCTGAGTGTGCACATGCATAGCAGTGTGTAGCAGGAGCATGTGCACACTCATGAATGTCTGGTGAGTGTGTGGATTCGCAGGTGTGGGCTTGGATGTCAATGTGTGACATGGGAGTGTGTGTGTGTGTGTGTGCTACATTACTAGTGAGGCCAGAAGAGCTCTTTCTGATGAGACATTTTGGAAGTGATCTACAGAAGTGAGGGTTCGAGTATCCAAAGGAAGAGTGTTGTAGTCATGGGAACAGCAGGTGCAAGGGTCCTGGGGCGGGGGCAGCACCAGTGTTGTTGTGCTACAGGCTCCGCATAGAGCAGTGGCTGGGACTTTATGTGCGGAATCAGGCTTTTTTGACATTGATCCCTGCTCTCTGAACCCCGTTGGAAATCTAGGGGAGCCCACCACATGGGACCCAAGTTGTTCAGCACTGACAGGGTGAGTCTTTTGCTTCTGGCCTGCAGCTCAGAGAAAGGTCAGTTTGTGGGGTGGAGACCCAGGTAAGAACCCCAGAGACGCCCGCTGTACTGGTGAGGGAGTTGCACAGCGGTCCTTATAATGCAGGTCGCTCAAGGAGGCAAAGGGAAAGGTGTAGGGCTTGGGAGTGTGCAGGGCAGTGGTGCTGTCTGCAGTGGGTGTCTCTGTCTTCGAGACGTCCCAGGAGCGCTTTGCACTTATTCAGATCTTCAGGTTCTGATAGAACTAATCTCTGGCCACCCCTGCTGCACCTGGACCCTGTCCCGGAGAGCACTGGAGTTCAGCTGACCCTGGCTGCAGACGCTGGAAAGGTTGTGCGTGAGGACACTGGGCACAGGCAGGGGTGAGCAGCGAGGGCTGTGGCCAGGAGAACTGGGGACCAAACCCCGCCGAACCGACGTCACAGGCATCCCATGGATGTGTGCGAGTGGGCACAAAAGAGGCAAGTCAGAGTCCAAATCCAAACAGCTGGGCGTGTGTAGGCGCTGGGCACTGGCGTTGCACAAACCAGCCCCGGAAGCCCCCTTCCGGCCTGCGACCACAGTCGCTTCCAGGCCTGGACACAGGGAAGTGACGGTCTCCACCTTGCCGCCTCACTCCGCAGCACCCAGGAGGAGCGGCCTGGCCATGGGTCGCACCCCCTTCCGGGCATGGAAAGGAGGAACACAGAGGCCCGGGCGGGGATGAAGTGGTGGCCACAGAGCGGGCAGCGGTGAGCAATGGCGAGAGAGGCAGTCACGTGCAGAGACACCACCCAAAGGGGCGGACAGGCGCCATGGCTGCTGGGCTCACTGGACTGGGAATGGATGGGTCCCCCATGTGTCCTCGTGTCACCCCCAATTTAGAATGAGCAGATGGCCACACACCCACCAGGAGAGAAAGGGCAGCCTTGCTGGGAGGAGGAGCAAGTCCAGCTAGAAATTACCCAGGCTCTGCCGCAGGGCATGACGGGGCCATCTCCCCAGGGCCCTGTAGGAGAAAGTGCTACCTCAGCCGTGTCTGGGTCAGCTGCCTTTCCCGAACAGAGACAGCAAGGGAGGATTTGCGGAAACAAAACGGGTCCCCAAGCCCCGGGTCTCGCTCCTTCGTCTCACCTGGAGCGAGGGGGAGGACTGCTCCGGAAAGACAGCCAGCTAAAGAAGCAAGGACTGAGACAAGCATCAGATCCGCGTGACTGCGGGCTTCACACCCTCAGGCACTTCCCTGGGAGAGGGATTCTCAGGCCCCGAACAGTTTCTGGCCACGGCCAGGGAGTGGGGCGGATGGGGACGGTTAGACAGCGCCCCCTGGAAAGACTTTCCGAAAGCACCATGCTTTATAACCAAGTGGAATTATTTCACCAATTCCTGTAGCGTTTATTTCTTCCTGGATTTCTTTTCTTTTCTTTCTTTCTTTTTTGGTACTGGGGATCAAACTTGGATCCTTGCACTTGCACAGCAGGCAGCAAAACCACTGAGCTAAATCCCCGGCCCCTCTTTCTGAATTTCTTAAATGACTGAAGTTTCATCTCACAGTGGCCTATCTGGTGGAATGAACGCTTATTCACTCACCTCTGCAGTTTCCTCTTCGTGTGAGATGATTACAAAGCATGAACGCTGTTTCAGAGAAACAATTTGGGGCAATCGGTTGCTTTCTTCTTAGGGGTTGCTAATTAATTCTTTAAAAAGTGGACGTGAATAATAATTAAGCAGCAGTCCTCAATTTTGGGGGAACCAGGGACTGGTTTCGTGGAGAACAAGTTCTCCACAGAATGGGGTCAGAGAGTGTTAGGCAATGGTTAAAGCACACTGCATTCATTACCTCATTTCGATTATGTTCCATTGTGATATAAATGGAATAATCATGCAGCTCACCGTAATACAGAGCCAGGGAGAGTCCTGAGCTGGGTTTCTTAACACTGGATGGCCTCCTTCTTGGGAGACAGTGGAGCGCCTTGCTTATGACCTGTTTACTCCATAACCTCCTAACCCCAATTTGGTTGCTTTCATAGCAGAAGTCATGGAACAGGTAGAACATGTCACACAGGGAAGCAGGCTGGTGACCCATTCTGTGTCACTGAAATGTGCTGCCGGTGGTGACTTTTTCTGAAAGAGATCTCTGGAGCGATTGTCACAACTCAAAGCCCCTGGCCAGTGGTCCACCCCAGACAGCCACCCCTTCTGGGTGCTCTGCATCAGCTGCTCACAGAACGATGTGGACAGATGTGGGTTGAGGGCGTGGATTTAACATGGCAGGTGATTTCAGTCATATCCCGCAAGACTTTGTTAAGTTCAGGTGAAGTTTCAGCTGGCCAGCTTTTCTCTACAGATGACACAGAGCACAGATTCACATTCAGAAGCTGCGACTTTGACCGCAAAGCCTTCCAGCCAAGGCAGCCACTCTGTTCGTGTACGTACACAAAATGACCAATTTTCCTGATGTGTAGTTCTTCAAAGACTTGGATAGTTCCACAGCTGTGGCTTGGTTGGTAACACATGTGCACAAAACATACCCCCATGCACATCCTCCTGAAAAATACATTGCATGAAAACAAGCGTTGCTGCCTATTGTCAATGTTGGTAGACTTGTCAACCTGGATTCCAAACCATTGCTCATTAATCTTCTCTAAGTATTATGCCTCAGTGCCCTCTGCAGTCCATCAGTGTGTGTAGTTTGGTGCCAGCAGAAAAGGGACACCAGCCACCTTCTAAACTGCAGCCTCTCCTAAAAGTTCAGGACAGGCGTGCTCAGCAGCAGGCAGGACCCAGCCTCAGCCATGGCAAAGGCTCCTCGGCTTTGCCAGCATGGTGGCCACCAAGAACGATGCTCAGTGCAGACACATGGGATGAAGGTGGCCTTCAGTAGCCGCTCTGCTCTCTGTGCTCATGGTGTTTTCGTTTGCAAATGCCCAAAGCCCTGTCTTTTGATGCACAGCTTGGTCTCCACGCGGTGAAGCCGTCTGGAAGGTTTCATGGCTTTGCTAGACGCTGTCACCACATTACACAGAGTGGGCGTGGAGGATGTGACCACTGCTGTGGTGATCCCGACATCTAAATAGGACCCTTGGTATTTTCTTTTAAATACAGCTTCTACCTTTTACTGGCATCCTGGAGTCTGCTGCTGTCTTGCCATTGGGTCTTGCCCTCTCCTCAAAGCTTCCCAGTGATGTTTACCTTTTACTCACTTTGGCGAGAGTTAGCTGTGGGTTACCAAAACTGGGGCTGAGACAAGTATGCAGCTCAGGAAAGATGTGTGGATGGGAGTGGTTAATAAAATAAGCATCAGATTCTGACCAGATGCACCTGTGAGACTCCTGTGAGTCTCCTGCCACCATACAGCCAGACGCAGCTGTCACTTGCTGCTCACCAACAGGGTTCGTATGGGTCTGCAGGTGACTGGTTCACTGCTCTGTGCAGTCAGCCTCTCTGCTAATGTTCGCCTGTATTTGCAGCCGCTCCCCAGGGCTGGCATCACTGCCTCAGCTCCATCTCAGGTCATCAGGCATCAGACTCGAATAAGAGCACACAACCCAGATCCCTCACACGTGCAGGGCGCAGAAGGGTTCACCCTCCATGAGAATCCAACATGGCTGCTGATCTGACATAGGTGGAGCTTGGGTGGCGATGGGAGGATGGGAAGTGGCTGTGAGCACAGGTGAAGCCTCACTGGCTCCCCCACTGCTGTGCAACCCACTTGCTAAAGGAAAGACACAGGCCAGTGCAGTCCATGACTCCACAAGCAACAAACCCAGCACTTAGAAACATGGCACTCACGTGCCTTTCTTGAAGGGGGAAAGAACAACCCATTCTGCAAGACGTAGTGCAGCTCCCTGAAAGAGAAATCTGAATTCCCATACCTGTGGGAAAGAAGTCAGAAATGGGCAGAGAACACGGAATCAGGGGACAGAACAAGCAGAATGCATTTAAATCATCAGGACTTTGGCCTGACCCCAAGGCACAAATGTCAGGAGGACTCCTCGGCTGCTTAAGAGTTTGCTGCACAGAGCACATGCCAGCTGCACTGGCTCCTCTCTCGGATCAGCCACCTGGCTCCTACTCCTGAGGACGAGGCACAAAGGGTGGACAGAGCAGGAGCTGGGCCAGCTCTCCAGAGGGACCAGCAGCTACTTTATTCTGCCAGCAGGAAACTCCCTCTTGTAGAGAAGCCATCATCATCATCATCGCAAAATATTTTATGCCCCCACAGCACGGCTCCCCATGTGCATAAAAGCAACAGTCAGTCAGCAGTGTGTGGGATCCGAAAGAGAGATTCTAACCTGGCTCCCCTTCTCTCAGGAACCACACTCTGGCCATGGCCCTGGCTTGGAGACGTTGACAGCTCAGCCCTACTGTCCGGGGAGGACGTGGCAGCCCCACACCCACCGCCTGGGTCTCCAGCCTGATGCCAAGTTCTGTGGTTCCCTCCCCATTAGTGGCCCAGCCAGTACCACGGTGACCCCTACAGCCTGAAGGCCCTCAACCATGTCCAGCTGGCCTTCATCTGACCCAGGCCTGGACTCCACGGTGCTCTATCACTTCCTCCTCTCTGTGGTTTCTCGTCCCAGCCTGGGGCCCCCTGGGGCCAGCTCTGTGACAAGGACTCATATTCATGGTGGCCCTGGTGGCACCTGTGGGGTGCGTCCCTTCACCATCTGGGCAGGGACTGGCACCATAGGGCTCATTGTTTCCTAACGGGAATTGGCAGTGAGCAGCAACTGATGCTGGTAGCCGAGGCTGCACCCTGGAGGTGGCTGTGCCCATGTGTATCAGAGATATTCACACGTGCAGGGGCCCTGAGTGTGAATGCTCTTTCAGGGCCTCAGGGTGGAATTTAAGTGACATTTTCCAAGTGTCCTCCTGGGTGTGTGTGCCCTGGAAAATGGCCTTCGAGAAATATTCAGCATCACTGGCCATCTGTGAAATGCAAATCAAAGCTACACTGAGATTCCATCTCCCTCCAGGAAGAACAGCCATGGGCAAGAAACCAGATAATAACAAATGCTGGTGAGGCTGCGGGGAAAAGGAGCCTTCTACATGTTGGTTGGAATGTAAACGAGGACAATCACAGTAGAAATTGGCATGGAGATTCCTCAAAAAACTAAAACTAGAAATTCCATCTAACCTAGCTATTCTCCTAGGCATCTTCCTGAAAGAGTTAAAGACGTCATATCATAGGGATCCATGCACGCCATGTTTATAGCAGCACAATCAATAATAGTTAAATCTTGGAATCAGCCCATATATCCATCCACAGACGAATGGATAAAGAAAATGTGGTGCTTCCATGCAACGGAGTATTACTCTGCCACAAAGAAGGGTAAACTTGAGTCATGTGTAGGAAAATGGATGCACCTGGAAATCATAAGGTGAAGTGAAACAAATCAGATACAAAAGGTTAAATATCACTCAGTTTCTCTACTCTAAAAAAACCCAAATATAAATAATCTAAAGAGCAAAACAAAAGAGGCATGGTGGGAAATAGGGAAGTAGATTGTGGAAATGTGAGGGGGAGGGAGAAGTACAAATGATTAGGCCAACACGTGTGCATCCCAATTCCCTGAGGTACAGAAAGAGCTCCACCAGGAAGGACGCCCCCCGAAGGGAGGAAGGCGGCCCACAGCTTCCCCTGCCGGGCTGAGCTCAAGGCCTGTGTGTGGGTGTGAGGTGGCCCAGGGCCCTGCTCTCTGGCCCCTCTCATCCCCTCTCTGTTTGTTTTCCGCCATTCTGTACAGAGCACCTTAGTAACCACAGCCTCTGGTGAGAGCGACAGTGCATCTCCACTCCCCCTAGGCATCCCCGAATTCCTTGTGTCCCCTCGGCTGACCGCACGCGAAGACTTGCTTGGAATTGGGGGCATCCTGAGATAGGACACAGGCTGGAGAGGTGACACAGCTTCCCTGTCACGTGGCGGGGAGGGCTTCTCACACGGGGCAGCTCCTTGTCAGTGCAAGGCGCCTCCTTCGAGGAGTGGGGTGTCCCAGGACCCTCGGTGTCACGTGGTGTCCTGCGGAGGCCCCAGTGTGGAGGCCACTTGTCCCTTGAGGCAAGGAGGCAGAGATCCGCTCTCCTGAGAGAGGCACCCAGACACCTCCTCCTCCTCCTCCTCTCCAATGTCAGACCCGCGTGTTCCGGCTGCCTTTTAATTAAAAACGAACAGTATAGACAGAACCATAAAGTCATGTTTGCTTCTTTGCAAGAGTCTATCCCGCGTCTTCTAAAACAAAAACAAAAACAAGGACACCTACCGGCTGGTGGCACAGCAGTCCATGCAGCGCCGTGGCTGCGGGACAGAACTGCTGCAGGGCGGCTGGGCCAGGCTGTGGGTGCCAGGAGGGGCTCAGCACTGATTGTGTAAACAGGAGCTGTTCCCACCCTGCACGGAGGCTTCGCCCAGGAACACTTTGCACTTGCAGAAAGTGCTGAGGACTTTAAAGAGCTTTCCCTTATGTGGAACATAGCTATCCGTATTTATGGTATTAGGAAATAGAATGGGGTAATTTAAAAAAACATTTTATTTGCTGACTTTTAAAATCATAAGCCCATTTGACATTAACAGAAGAACGTATTTTTATTTAAAATAGACGCATCTGATAAGAATGAGACTCAGGTCCTGAGAAGGGGGGCCTTGCTCCCTGGGGCTGTCCAGTCCCTGGCTGGCGGAGCCTCTGCCCTTGCACGGCCGCATCCACTCGGCTCCGGCACCCGGAGGCGCATCTGGTCCCAGCTGCCTGGCTCACAGCTGGAGCCTTGGTCGAATGACGTGGCCTTGATTCGCTGGCTCCCTGAGGGACACCGCTGGCGGGACCCTGGGTGCCAGATGTCCTCCCACTCTGTCCACACTCCCAGCGACCAGGCCCCTGGTGCCTGGAGCCCCTCATCAATGACACCGTCGGGCGACCTCTTGCGGAGCACACTGAGGCTTGGAGAGGGAGGAAGGGCATGATTCGGACCCAGACGGTCAGCTCTAGTGAGGGGACTTCCATTTGCGGCCCAGGCAGCAGGCACCTGAGGGGTGCAGGTGCTGCCTTCCAGGCCATCACAGTGATCTCCACAGAGGCCCCCTTTTCCACCTGCCCTGCAGCCACAGGGCCCCGCAGGGGGAGGAGGCGCCGGCTCCAGCGAGGCTTGGGTCTCTGAGCTGGGCCAGCAGTGTGGGAGCAGAAGAGCCCAGCCAGGTCGGCCTCCACGCCGGCTCCCTCCCCAGGTGGTGTTCCTAGAAGCACGTGGTATGGTAGCAGCACGGAAGGAAAACAGGAGCAGAGACCCCATCTTCAAACAACACTCGAGACGAGTCCAGGACAGAGATCTGGTTCTGGGTTCAAAGCAGTTCCCATGGCTGGGTGGGGCTTGGAAGGACCCTGCTGTCGCCGACCCCACCAGGACCCATGAGCTGGGTATGCGTTCTCACACTGACCTCGAAGGCAGAAGCCAGGCGTTCACGGACCCAGGAGCACCGCCTCCTCACCTTTATTTATCATCCACAGGCAGGCGGGTAAATCTGCCGTTGGGCAGCAGCTGGCCCATGCCCTGGGTGCTGGGTGAGCAGCTCAGCCCTCTGAGCCTCTGTGCTCACAGCTGCAGCCTGAAGATGAGGATAATCGGGTCCCGTAAGGTTACGGCAGGGATCAAGTATGGCTGCAGACAGCCACGCATGCGCCTGTGTCCCCCCTCAGGGGTCCGCATTCTCAGTCCAGCACCACCACCCACGTCAGCCCTCCCCTCCCCCGGCGCGGCGAGGCTGCTGTAAACTGAAATGCCCTCCCTTCCGTGACGTCTCTCCTCCGGCACGAAGATGGAGTGGAGTCTGTGCTCCCTGGGGACCAACAAAATCCTTCCCCCTCCAAGGAAGATGGGCCCGCACCCCGAGGCACCCGGCTATGCCGGTCAAGGGGCCTCTCGGGAAGGGGAGGGCAGGCTGGAGCTGGAGCCTCTGCACCTGGCATGCAGGGCCCAAGGGGGCAGGCCCCTGTGGGGACAGCACGGCACAGTGCCCTCTCCCGGGGTGCAGTAGCACAGGGAGCCGGCTCTGTCCCCACAGGAGCAGGCGGGCAGCAGGCATGGGGCAGGGCTGCACATGCGGTTGTTGTTACAACTGCTATTGATTCTCACCACTAACCTGGGTCACCTTATCCCAGTAAATCTCGGAATAATGCAATTATGGAAGCTAATCTGGAATCGGGCACTGGAAAAGCATTCATTCATTTAAAAGAGAGGCTTAAAATAATCTAAATGGCACCTCATTCTCTTTATTTTCCTATCAGCTAAGGTTTCATTTTCCACTCAGTTCCCTCTCACCCCTAACCCTCTTTTCCCAGACAAAATAAATCCTCCTGAAGGCATAACTCACAGGGTGGGAATCTCGCCTCAAGTTAAATTGCGCAGGGGCTGCCTTTCTCCTGTGATTTGTTTTTATTTTCCCTCAATCATTATCTGCAAGGATTCTGGAGGTTGCACATCCTGGGATTTTCCTTTGCTTCCCATTTTAGAATTTTCCAAGCAGATAAGAAATTTAGGGTTTGTTTTGGGAGTAGTAAGAGATCCCTGCCAATAAAAGAGAAACAACAGAAAAACAAGCACAGGCCAGCTGTCCTCTCTCCTCCTCCACAGGACGCCGGTGCTGCACATGGCTTCCTTGTTCCTCTCTGGTTTGGAGGCTTTGAAGATGTGATGGCGGGCTGTGCCGGTGTGCAGAGTCCAGGGGCTCTGGCCGGCCATGTCAGGGGAAGACGAAGGGGCCGAGGCACCTTCCCTAGGATCTGCCCTGAACCCTGCGGACACCATCCAGGGTGAGGTCCAGAAAGACATGCTGACGTGGCATCCTGCTCACAAGAGCTGCCGTACAGCCAGGGGAAACTGAGTCAAGGCATGTTAACTGCTCTGGCATGCTGCCATGCAGCCAAGGTCAACCCTTGTCCATCGGAGGCCGACTCTGTCCAGAGATGGGGCCCCTGGGTCCCCAGGGTTGATTGCCCTGGGAGGTGATGTCCTCTGGTCACCTCTCCTCCTTTCAGTCCTGTCAGCCTCCTGCCTGAAGCCCTTACCCTGCCGCCAACCCAACAGGAGGCGTGAACTATTGGGCTTCATCAGGTCCCTCGCCCTTGCCCCAGTTTGAGCAGAGGTAAGGGTGACCCCAAGACCACACTGCAGTCCCAGGACTGTGGAGCAGGGGACAGTTTTCCCGGGCATGAGAGTATTGAAGGACTTCTTCCTGGGGTGCCACAGAAATGCCACCTCTCCCCATACCGTCCCCTCGGTTCCTCCACCGTGTTCTCGGAAGGCGGGTCTCTGGCTCTCTGTCCGTGGTACCAGCCACCATGGGACGTGGGAAAGGGGTGACAGCTGCCTCCAGGCTCTGCTACTCCCTGATGGTGCCCAGGGTCTCCCAGCCCCCACCAAGGAGGGAGCACAGGCTGGGTCCCGGGAGTGACCTGCCTGGAGCCTCCCACAGCCTCCTGCCCGAGCAGCAGCTTGATGAGTCCTAAGGGGCTGGGCGTGGGGAGGGCCTAGGACTCGCAGTCCCCGGGAGGCTGCAGCTCCTATCTCCGTGTCCTTCCCTGCCGACTTGGGGTCCAGACTCTGCCCGGCTGGCAGGGGGACCTGGGAGAGGACGACACGGGGGAAGGGGGAGGACTCCCTTGACACACAGGCTGCCAGGGTCACCTCCCAGTGGCCGAGTGTGGAACTACAGCAGCTGCGGGGTGCCCAGGAGGACAGAGGACCCCACAGGAGACTCGTGCTTTCCCCGCACTGGGTTTTTATTAAAGCCCTGGCCTCCGTTTGGATTTCCTCGAGTAAGCAAGGGAACAAGATAAAAATTCAAAACACCTGGTGCTTCAAAATGTACTCATTTTATTAAAAAATGCTGCTAATAAAGATGATGGCAGGAAGGATGAAGTCCAGATGGAGCCCAGCTGCCAGTCCGAGGGGCAGATTCGAATCCCTTTCTTCTCCTGAGTGAGAGGGCAGGGCCGGCAGGTTGGAGTCCTGCACAGGTCTCTGCTGCATAGTCCTGGCTGGAAGCTGTCCTCCCGGATAGCACTGGCCAGTGTCTGCTCGCTCCAGGGGTGCTGGGCATGTGGGGGCCACAGTGTCACCCGGGATGCTCCCAGGGGGAGGCTGCAGCCTCAACCCTCAGGTGGAGATTCTAGACCGGCCTCACCCGGACCAGGGACACCTGCTCCATCCAGTGCAGGGCCTGGCCTTTCATTGTTATTATTATCACTCTGTAGTACTTGGGGTTGCACCAGGCCTCCCAGGACCATTTCTGGCCTTGGCTTTCCAGGCACCAGTGGGGATGTGACCATGCCTTGTCCCAGGGTCTGCCCGGGTGGGCTAGGAACTCAGGGCAAATTCGAGGAAAGCCCCGAGGAGTTCTGACCCAGGTGGATCTCTGGTTGGAATCTGACAGCTCCAGAGGGAGACTCATCCCTCTGACACAGAGGCCTGGGGTGCTGGCGTAGCCTGGGGTATATACAGAAAGAGCGAGGGAGGGTGGCTGGTCGCTGGTTGTCCTGCAGGATCTGGTCCTTTTGGGGCTGCCACCTGCACAGTGACCTGAGCATGTGACAGCCCCAGCTTCCCTTGCTGTGTATCCTTGGGACCCTCAGCTACCTCTCTGTGTTGTGAGGATGAAATGCAAGGGGCCTCAGCATGCACTGGGCACAGAGTAAATTCTCTCCAAGGAGACGCCAGGATTGTGACTGTTAGGAACAGCAGCACTCAGCTCCCATGGGTAACTCATGCCAAGGGTGACACTGGGGACCTCAGCTTCTCCTCTGGCATAGAAGAGCTGCAGAGCCAAGCAGCAAAACCAGAAGGAAGCCCAGTGTCCCTGTGTGCGGGAGGCTGCCCTGCGGCGCCCCCAGCACCTGGATCCCCCGGTCCCATTGGGCTGGGCAGGTGCACTCCGGAGGCCTGGCGGGATCAATGGTGCCCCTCCAGCCCCAAGGCTTGGCTTCCCTGTCCCTTGGGGTTTGGGGCCCATCTCATTCAGGCCCTCAGACGTGTCCCCCAGATAAGGGGGTCCCAGGACACATGGGCGGGGTGAGCAGCACGTGGGGGCCACCCATGGGCTTGTCCCAGTGTCCCCGAGAAGCCTGGTAAGCCACGGCCATGAGTCAGAGCCGGGGCATTGGCCAGCTCCTCTGCCCAGCTCCAGGCTGCCCTGGGTGCAGGTCCTGCTGAGTGCAGGCAGAGCCGACTTGGGGGCTTGGCAGGGATCAGCCCCAGATGCAGGCGCCCTCGGGAGGAGAGTGCACTGGCCTCTGCTCCTCCTTCCTCTTTTCCCCAGCCTCGGGCACTTGCGTGTTGAGGGCTGCTGCCCGCTGTGTCTTCTGTGGGTTTTGCTAGGCACATCCTGCCCCCGCTGCATCCTGAGTCCCTGCAAAGGTGGGGTGACTTGGGGCAGCAGCACAGAGGCGTCCTCTGCATCTGCCTGGGGCACTGCAGTGCGCTCGAACACGGCTCACTGCCCTCCTTCCCCTACCCCCCACGTCTTCCCAGAGAGGGGCGGCCAGGCCTGCACACAGCTGAGGTGGAAAGGCTGCTGGGACTCTGCAGGGGTTCCAGCTGGAAGCAGAGGCTGGGCCCGCGGGGCAGGATAGCCGGGGAGACTCCCAGTCAGGACGGGGTGCCCAGAGGCCTGGCTGGCCATGGGGGCGGAAGTGATGACTCCTGATGACTACACAGTGGGTCACCCGTCACAGTGATGTTTTGAGACTGAACTGTGTACAGTCTTGGTCTATCAGGGTTTCAACTGTTTTTTGGTATGGGGGATCGAACTCGGGTCCTTCCGCTTGCGAGGCAGGCGGCAGAATCACTGAGCTAAATCCCCAGCCCATCAACTGTTTTGCAGAAGAGAAGCACACACAGAAGTGAGCCAGCAAATGCTTCCAGAAGGAATTCCTGGGTAAAAGTAGCTATGAACCTTGAGAGCTGGAACATGCCTTGCGGCCTCCAGGTGAAACCTAGGATTCCCAGTCAAGCTTGAATCTCAGAGGATGAGCGAATACTTTTCAAAGTGTAAGTGTGTCCCAGACATTACACGGGATACACGTTGAGTTCCCTGAATTCAGCACCTGGGAACGGAGCTTAAAGAAGGGAACCAAGCTGTGGGCCAGAGAACAGGTTATAGAGAGGTACAGCGTGGTCTGAACCTGAACACTGCCCAAGTGCAGTTCTAAAATAGAAAATAAACGAGATTTTGGTGCAGGTAATACGGCGTAGTAGTGTTCCTGGCGAACACTACCTTTAAAGCACATGGAGTATGGGGGAGACGGTGAGTTGAAGAACCAGGTTGATTAAACTAGAGCCAGGCTGGGTGTGGTGGCATACCACTGTCATCCCAGCACTAGGGAGGCTGAGGCAGGAGAATCACCAAAATTTCAAGGCCAGCCTGGGCTACATAGCAAGACCCTGTCTCAAAAAACAAAGAAAAATAAATAAAGCAGAGCCAGAGCCCAGGACACCAAGCCCTGCATTGCGTCCCTGTAGGCACCGTGTCTGCCTCCCACCTTCAGCCACAGACGGCGCCCTGCTTTGGACGGTGGGTGACGGATCACTCAGGGTCGCTGTGATATCACGGATGGGCCCTGTAACTGGTGTGGGCAGCTTTGCTCCGGATGATTAAGCCATCACCGTCACCAGACTTGAGTGCAGTGAAGTCCCTCCTGCCTCCTCCCTCCCCAGCAGGGAGCGCTGGGCTTCCTCTGCTGCCCTCTGAGGGGCTCATGACAAAGCCCCGAGGGGTGACACTGGGTGACGGGCCCCACGCTGGGGCAAGCCGTCTCCCTTGCAGTCTGAACTTCCTCCTGGGGAAGATGGCTTGGACAGACAGGCTCTAGTGAAGGGGACCAGACCCCTGTGTTCCTGGCAGGTCCCCGTGGACGACTGTCACCCCACAAGTCCTCCAGTAGCACTGGGCACCGTCTAAGTGGCATCTGCCTGAGACTGATGCACACCCTGTGCCCTGCTGAGTCCACTTGGACTGGCCCTCCAGCACAGACGGCCCCCCAGCCCCCGCTGGACGTGGGCTGGGCAGGGATGTGGGGCAGGGAGTGGGCAACACCTCCCGGGGAGCAGCACGGGGCTTGGCGTCAGATGCTGTCCCACGGTCCAGGTGCTGACTGGAAACCGGGGGCTGGATGAAGCACTCGGCCTGCTCAGCTCACCCCACTGCCAGCCGGTGTCCACCCTTCAGGGTGCATGGGGCGCAGTGTGCAGTGCTGCCTGCAGGCACCTTCGGGCCAGGCAGCTCACTCGGGGACGCTGGCTGTTACCGTGAACGCCTTTCTTCCTTCCTTTCTCTGTGTCTCTTTGAGGGGGTGGTTGCCATAGTGACCCTTTGTCCCCCTTCTCAGCATTTGCCACCTGCAGCCCTGGATCCCCAGTAGGAATCCAAACCTCTTCGGTGGCCCATGTGGCCCTAGGGTGGCTGGGACTGTGACCTGCCCTGTTGCCTCTAACACTGCTATGGATCCCGAGATGGGAGTAAGATGTAGATGAGTCCAATCAGAGCAAGCCTCAGGACTTCGGTGGGACCCTGGGTGCTGCTGGATCCCACCTGCCTACCGTGGGGACCTCATTGTGAAGGCAAGGGTGTCTCGGTGAAGGAGAAGCACAGCCCTGGAGATGCTGTCTGTGGCTGGAACAAACCAAGCTGCAGCCCACCCTGTCCCGAGGCTATCCTGGCACAGTTCCATAATTCCCTTCCAGTCACCCCATTTCTGACACCTGTTCTCACCCCTCACTGATCCGCCAGGTGATTTTCCTAAGTCACAGAGCGCCGAGCATAGGCTCTTTGGCTTCCAGCTGAAATCATCTAACATTAACACACAGGCAGGATTAGGCTTTCCTGCTTTTCCTGTTGGATTCCAAACAATTTCAGGGACACTATCAAAAATTAGATTTCCAGACTGAGACTGCTCGTGGAGAAATGTGCTCATTAGTCTGGACTGCTTGGGGCTTTTTCAAGTAATCGCATGCCTTGGGAAATATTAACACAATGCCCTTGCTTTTCCCTTGAGACCGAGGAAGTGTCACTCTAACACATTTGGAATTCAGAGCGCTGGCCCAGGGCTGCAATGAAGACTTCGACGGGAGGCTGCACGCCGTTCAGAGTGCAGCAGCTGCTTCCCCACGGCCACTGGCTGCTGAGGACGGAGGAGCGGGTGGGACCAGCAACAGGCAGCTCCGGGCTGCAGGTGAATCTGGGGCCCAGCCCACCCCAGGATGCTCCCCTCCCCTGGCTGGTGCACTCATGCACCCCAGGAAGTGAGGGGTGGCGACTCCTTTCCTTCCCTGCCCCCTGGCTGGACACAGGTCTGGGTGCCGGAGGACAGGAAGGGTCCAAGGGTCTGCACACCCCCGCCTGTGAGACAAACACATCCCTGTCATGCTCCAGCTGGGGCTGCCTCGGGACTTTGCTTTCCCTCGGAACTGAAGTAGCTGTCACCTCAAGCAGGCGAGGTGGGCGTGTGCTCTGTGTCACAGGTGGGAGCTGCCGTCACCCAGTGCTGACACCAGAATGGTTATGGGGAGCACGGATGGCCGTGTGTGCTGGGCACGCGGGCTCTTCCTGGGCCGTCCTTGAGCCTGGGCACTGGAGACTGTACCGCCCGACCTGCAGGGCTGCATCGGGTTCGCCTGTGGCCCTGAGCAGAAGGAACCCTGGAAACTCTGGGACAGGTGAGTCAGGTGACGCCCATGGGTCTTCCTAACACCCCTGTCCCCAGGAGAGCAGAGGAAGGCAGCGGCCCCCTAGGCAGCGGACACCAGCTTTAACGCTGGGCTGCAACCTCCCCAGTACCTTCGGGCAAGGTTTCCCACTCCAGCCACTTGCTGAGAATCAGCCGTGTGCGCACACACATGCACATACGTGTATATGCACACACAGGTGTACGTGCATGCAGACTCATACACGCACTGGCCGCACACCGCGCCTCCCACTCCACCTCCAGGAGGGAAGCTTATGATTTTTAGTAACTTGGGCCCATGGCTATTTAGGCTCCTCACACCGCCCGAGGCCATGGCTGGTGGCTGTCCTTTCCTACCTCGGACCCCAAAGGGCCACACACGCCACAGCGGTGACCTTGGGGTCGCTGGCTCTACCTCTGATTAAAAGAAAACATGCACAGGGCCATCCTACACCCGCCAGAGGTGGAACGCTGCCCGGGACCCTGTTCTCGGTCAGTCCATTGGGATTTGAAACACAGGCCTAGTGTCTGGGCTTGGGAGAAGGCAGAGCTGGGAGTGGGGTCTGCTCCCTGCCCCAGGCCCGGAGCGGCCCTCGGGGAGGCAGGGACATTTGTCCAGAAGGGAGAGGAACGCTGATCCTGAGCCCAGGAGCCCCGCAGTGTGACCCTCGCTCTCCCAGGACCTGCTTCTGCACTCAGGCACATCCCACACTCCACCCTGGCTCAGGGACCGAGGTGACGGGGGGCAGGGTGGAGAAGCCATCACTGAGCAGGGACCGGGGCAGGACGGAGCAGCCAGCGGATGAGGGCCCGCTGCAGGCATTGCTGGGCATGAGGAATGTGGCCGGGCCCCTGCCTAGGACAGCCCAGGCACACCTGGGAGACGGCCACCACCGGGCGCTGGCTGGGGAGGAAGGCTTACGGAGAGTTTGGTGCTGACCCCCGAGCTCGGTGCACACAGGGAGGGCGCTGAGCCCCCCGGAGCAGGTGGGGCCCCGGTAGGCATGCAGCTGGCTGGACTGGGTCCACATCTGGCCTTGGGTCCAATGGCCCAGCAAGTGTTGAGCAGCTCAGAGCCCTGCGCTCCCCGTGGGATGGGACATTTGCTTGGAGAGAAACAGACACAGCGTGAGTGTGAGGGCTTCGCACAGTGTGCCTACCAGGCCACCGTCCCCAGCTCAAAGCTGCATACACTGGCTCCTCTGACAGGGCCCAGGCCCCAGCTGCTCACCACCTGGGCACGGAGCCTCATTGACCACCCTCGCGCAGGGCTCTGGCCACTTCTGAGTCACCGCGTGGCACACGCTTCTGGGCCCTAGGGACTCTCGGGTAGATGCTGCTCTGCAAGGTCTGTGAATCTTCATCGACAGCGTGGAGATTTTTAAATACCTCGATTTACAAATTCATTTGGAATAATGATGTTCATCACATGCTGATGCAAATCAAGTCGTCAATCAACAGCACCAGTGTTTTCAAGCAGCAGGTGAGTAGAGCGGTGCTGTTTTGGCCTTTTAAAATATTTATTTTTCTTCTCAGTTTTGAAGATCAAACCCAGGACCTACACAATGAGCCACATCCCCAGCCCTTTAAAAAAGTTTATCATTATTCTTATTTTGACCCAGAGTCTTCCTAAGTCACTGTTACCCAGGCTAGGCTCAAACTCACAGTCCTCCTGCGTCAGCCTCCCTGAGGCATGCACAGTGATTTACCCTTCCAGGAGCCTGAGTCTCCTGGAGCACAGGCACACCTGCAGGTCCTCGCCCGCTGTTGCTCTGTCGCCTGTGGCGACACATGCCTGCAGCTTGCAGAAATCCCACAGTCATGTGAGGTGCGGTGATAAACCCTTGAGCCCTCGGATCCCCCCACAGGAGTTGGGTGCCCCCAGGGCGCCCCCTCGCTCTGAGACCAGGGCCGGCATCTGGGTGGGTGGACGTCCCCTGTCCTGGCTGTGGCCATCTGAGTGCTGCCCTCAGCGTCCTGGCAGGTACCTTTGCTGTGCTCCTCCCCGTGGACACACGTGTGTGTTTGTTGCGAGCGCTCCTGGGGTGGCGTTGGTTGTCGTGGCTGGGCCTGACCCAGTGCTCTCCTCAGTGCTTATCCGTGGGCGCCAGGGCAGTGGGTGTCCATCTGGTCGTTGCTCCCCTTGTCATGGAAAATTGACCTCGCTGTGGCCCAGTGACTGTTGGCAGGGAGGAGCCCCAGCCCCAGGCCTGGAGCGGAACAGCTCACTCTGAGACCACTGGTCTCCAGGTCCCGAACTGGCCAGTGTTTCCACCCACGCCTCACCCGTGCCTCAAGCACCGATCGAGACCAGTAAACGGGCTCAGTGCCAGGTCCCAGCTCCACCCGCCAGTCCTGGGATCGCCCATCTCTCGACTGCTGGCCCCTTCGTGCAGGACCTCAGGTGACCCACGGCACTGTGACTTGCACATCTTCTTGTCTCCTCCTCCCTCCACTCTCCCTTTGGCTTTGGGGACCGTGACATCCCCAGGCTCCTTGGCCAGGAGCTGTGTCAGCCGTCCCTCTCTCATCCAGGCTCATCTGCTGCTCTCCCAATTAGAACAGGGTTATGGGCTCCTCAGAGCCTGCTGTCTAGGGACAGGGATGTCATGGGGGCCCCACTTAGGGGTCCTCCCCTCTCTTTGCCTGTCCTCCACCAGCTCAGGGGCGTCACCAGGCCCAGCCATATCTGAGCATTGCTCCTGGAGGGCAGCACAGCAGAGGACTCCCTGCCACGAGAGAGCCTTGTGGGGGCCCTTGAGGTCCTGCAGCCGCCCTGTGCCTGGCCTCCTCTCGCTTCCCAGGGGTCCTGCGACTCTCTCCTCGGCCCAGTTCTTCCTTCCCTTGCTCCTTGTCCAAGCCCTATTGGGAACGCCTCTGTGTGGAAGATCTGGCCCTTCCCCCTATTTATTCAATCACCCCTTGATATCTGCGTAGACTGTGGGTGTTTGGGGTGACTGGACAGTAACCCCAGACTCTCAGTATTTATTTCATTCTGGACCTGCCCTCTGTGCCTCTCCCCATGTCTCCACTTCCCTGCCAGCCTCGGTGTCCATGTCTGGGTTCCTCTGCGGTGACACAGATCCTGCGGAAGTGGCTCCAGGCCAGGATCCCCTGGGGAAACAGACAGACCCAAGGATGGGCAGAGTGCATCAGAAATCGACGTATGTGCCATGGCAGCCAGGTGGGGCGATGGCCTAAGGACTGGGCTGGGAGCCAGGCGTGCCCAGGGACCTCGGAGCTTTGCCCCCCTTGGCACAGATTCCTCACTTCGTCCCTGAGTCAAACCCTCCTCTGCCCAGACCGCCTGGAGATGTGTGTTCCCGCCATCCAGGCGGCCCTGTTGAGTTGGCACAAAACCAGCCACCCAGGGACTCCCGTGAGCCTGGCACCACACGCCCCAGACCATCCCCAACCTCCAGGCGTGAGCTGGGCAAAGCTGCGGCTCGTCCTCGCCTGCACACTGTCCTGGTGTGAGCCTCTCCCAGAGCGGGGGCATCCTCGAGGGACACTGACTCTTCTGTGACAGCCAGGATCACATGCTATGAGGCAGGGGTGACAAACGCTACCCCAGCACCCACAGGACGTCTGCTGAGGGAGTGGGAGGGACGCAAGTAGAGAAGCCCTCATAGTGTGTGTGCCCACGACGCCGTGTGTCCACCGCAGTCACACATCTACATACTCTGCTTCCCAGGCTGCGCTCTAAAGCTCCGTGCCTCAACCAGCTGAGTGTTTTAGCTGAATCTTGATCACGGAACCCGGTACCCAGTTTCCTGGAGCCTCCTTCCCTGATGACAGGGGCTTTGTCCAGAGTGACCGAGGAGGGCCTGTGTGGTGGGGACACTGGGAGCGACTCGGAAACCAGCAGGGGGCTGGGGTGGGGCTGAGAGTGCAGACACGGGGGCCTCAGGAGGATGCGAGTGTGTCCAGGGGCCGCCCCTGCCTTCAGCTGGGTGCATGTGACCGTGACAGCGGGTGGCCCCGGGCGTTACTCTGACCCAGGGTGAGGACATTCTTGGTGTGTTCTGCACAGCAGGGGTGTGGCCGGTCCCCACTGCTTTCTGGGGCACAGGGGGCTCCTGACTTCCTTCGTGACCAGTGATCACGGGCTCCGGGCCACACTGTGCTTCCGAGTCTTCCCCTGTGGCAGTTTCTCCATGCTGTTCCGAGTATGCTCTGGACACTGGGTCACCTCTCGCTCTGGGCAGCACTTGGCATCGTGCACAGCGAGGGGCTGACACAGGCTGGGACTCCGAGACAGGACAGCACCTTCACCATGATGGCCCTGGAGTTTTGGTGCCAAAGGGACCAGAAAAGTCAGGGTCTCCTAATATAGCCAGCCTGTGCGAGCCCAGCTCCTGCCACTTGCTGGCTCAGGAGCTGGGCATTTGTCAAAGGGTGGGGAAGGGACCCCCACCTGGCCAGGGCGACATATGGCCAAGGAATTTGCTTCCCAGGAGCCTGACCTGGGCACTGTTGGCCCAGATTCATCATTGGCTGGCAAGAGACAAGCTGCTTCCACCAGTGCTTAAGTCCTTTAAAGTGGATTTTAAGAATTATGGGTGAATTTTCCTTTCTTTTTAAAGGCTGGGGCCTAGTAAAAGCCTTCAATTATTTTAGCAAGTCCTATTAAAGAATTTCTGGACAGAGAGGCAAAGGACCTAGAGACCCCGAAGAGAGAGATATGAGGTATTAGACGGGGGGAAGAATTCTTGTTGCTTCTCGGCTCCTCTGAAATGAAAAGAATGTGAAAGCGAAACAGTTTTGTTTGCTGAGTGCTTTCCAAGAGCCAGGCATCCTGCACGCTGGTTGGAGCCGAATAAAACTGCCAGGCTTGTAAATCAGACCCAGCGGGGGAGCTCGGGGCTCCCGGGGCTCCAGCCATGGCTGCCTTATTCCTGGAAGCCAGGGAGATGAGGAGCATGGAGCTCCCAGAAGAGGTGACGCAGTCGGCCTCAGCTGCACACTCAGTGAGAATGGCAGAACCAGGACTTAAGCGGCCACTCTGACCTCACAACGTAGAAGTGGACGCACCAGGGTGTGGAGCCCGTGGGACACACTTCGCCTTCCCAACGCGGGCCTCGGCCCTGTGAATGGACTGTGCGGGGAAAGAAAGGGTTTCTAAATTCAGTGCAATTATCATTCTGCTTTCAGCCCCACCCAGGGTGGAGCACAAAGTCCTCCACGTTTCTCTGCTCAGGAGGTGCGGAAATCTCCAGTCCCCTGCATCCCCCAGAGCCATGGTCAGCAGACCTAGTGGCACAGGCCTGCCAGCCCATCACTCTGGAAGGCTGAGGGAGGAGGACTGCAAGTTCCAGCCCAGCCTGGGCAATTTAGCAACTTAGTGAGACTCTAAAAAACTAAATAAAGAATAAAAACTAAATACAAAAAAAGCAGGCTGGGGTTGTAGTTCAGTGCAAAAATCCTGGGTTCAATTCCAATACCACAAAAGAAAAGAAAAGAAACATAGCTAGTACAATCGAGGAACTGAATTCTAACAGTTTGATTTTAATTAAGCTAAATTTAAATATCACACGTGCCCAGGGGTCACCAGATGAACACTGTGGCCACCACAGCGAAGCCAAATCAAAACCTTGGCCCGGTGGCCCAGAACCTGGAACCTGAGGCCAGATGGACTGGGTTCGAGTCCCGACAGTGGGTCTGTGAGCAGACAGACCCTGCCCTCCTGTCTCCACACGCCACCTGCTAATGGGGACCCTGAGGACCCTCCCACAGCAGGGTCTCAGGAGCTGTGAGCTGGTGTGAGGCACCAGGGACAGCACCAGGGATGGCACCTGTCACTGCAGAGCCCCTTGGAGAGGTGGCAACAGCTCCACTGCTCTGTGGGGATCTTCTAGACCCAGCCCAGGAGAGAGCGGAAGGCAGCGGGAGGTGGGGCTCCATAACCATGGTTCCCCCGGGAGCCCTGGAGGGCAGATCTGCACCTTAGCCTCCTCCAGGTCTTGCAGGCCAAGCCCTGTGATCCTAGGGTCCAGGGAGCAGGCTCGGTCTTGGCCCTGCTGTCACCTCCCTCCCAGGGAGGAGAGGACAGGGAGCCCCTGTCTCCACCCTCCCGTTCCCTCCTGTGTGTCAGGAGGGCAGAGACCCGGCCTCGAGGGCCTCTTGACCTCTCCAGGTGGGCACTGGCTCTGCTCCAGCCCTGCTGCCTGAGGTCCGGAGCCAGGCTCTGCCTCATCATGTTCCCTGTAACCGTGGTGCCCAGAAGGGGTCCAAATGGCCACCTGTCCCTAGTCCCAAGGAAGCAGGTTTTGTAAAAGTGTACAGGGGATGCAGAACTGAAGCAACACGGCGGGATCTCAGCTCATCTGTGAGCTTTAGGAGTGAGAGCCCAGGAGACTCCCTGGAGGACCCAGTGGAGCACCACACTGGAGGCCGAGTGCAGACCTGAAGCCTGGCCCCCAGGCTTCTGCTCTGCAGTCACCGTCAGTGGTGCAGCAGGACACTTAGTGACATGGGCCCCAGGAGACGCGGTCACCCCATGGCCCCTCAGGTGCCGAGTCCAGCACTCAGTTCCAGAACAGGCCCGGACGTGGGCACAGTGGTTGGGAGTGAACCTGCCAGGGAGCAGAGTGACTTCCACACTGGCCGGGGGTGTGGGGCGGGGGGCACAGCCAGAGTCCATGGAGCTTCCCAGACCCAGCCCAGCGCCGGGCAGCCGACCCTGCCAGCAGCATCAGAGCAGCTCTTTGCTGTCTACACACCGCTGCGTGACAGAGCCGGCCTCCCTCCCACACCCGCTCCAAGTGCTTCCCTTGGTTATGCTCACAACTGGTGATGTCATGACACAGCCGTCAGGCCATAATTAAAACCATGCTGCTGGGCTGAGCTCCCTCAGAGCCTGAAAGCCGGGGCCCCAGGGTGGCCAGTGCGGGGTGACAGCACCCTGTGAAGCTCTGGCATTGCTGTGGACTGGGAAGAATCCAGAGGTTCTCCGAGGAGGCAGAGACTATGCATGTCGTCCCTGTGGCAGCCGAGCTGAAGTCCCCGCCTGTCCCTCGGAGGCCCTTCCTCGGGGTTACTGCAGATGTGATTAGTTAGGGTGAGGTCATCAGGGCAGCCTGGGCCCCTAATTGAATGTGACTGGTGTCCTTAGGAGGCACAGAGGTAAGCAGGGGACCCCACGTGGGGACAGAAGCAGCGATCTGGGCGCTGCCTCTATGGCTGAAGGACACCAGGCCTGAGCGCACCAGCACCGGCCTCCCCAGGGACATCGAGTCCCAGCCGCTGGCCTCCAGAGCAGTGGGAACAAACCCTGCTCCAGACCCCAGTGGCGGTGCTGCGGCAGCCATGGGAATGCAAGAGGCTTGGGCCTTCGCCTCCAGTGGCATCTGAACTGTGCAGCCTCCAGCGGGCCCACAAGCAAGCCGATCCTGCGTTTCCACTCTGGGCCAGTCCGGTGTCTCTGCAGCGGTCCTGGCCACAGCACAGCACAGCATTTCCTGGGCTGGGTTTGCTCTGCTGGGGCCCAGTGCTGGCTGCCTGAGGTGAGAAGGAGGAAGCTCTGCCTCAGGCCGAAATGAACCAGCTCCGGGTGAGCTGGTCTCCAGACCCCAGAGGGCTGCCTCCTAACACAAGGAGCAACTTTATTCTCTTCAGCTTTTAAAATAAATATTTATTTATGTTTGCAGCATTGAGGATGGAACCCAGGGTCACTCCACTGAGGTTCATCCCCAGCCCTTTTTATTTTGAGACAGGCCCTGGCTAAGTTGCCCGGGCTGGGCTTGAACTGCAATCCTCTGTCTCAGCCTCCCAGAGTGCTGGGATGACAGGCGTGTACCTCCACACCTGGCTCCCTTTTCTTTTGTGTAGCATGAAGTTTGGGGCCCTGATGTTGGGATCCTGGGTCAGGGAGAACCAGCAAGGAGCCTGGGCCCTAGTTACAGTTGGGGAAACTGAGGCTGACAGACGGCTGTGGGCCCAGGTCAGTCAGGGTGCTTGCACTTGGGGTCAAGCTGGCTGTGGTTATAAGACATAGCTGCAGGGCCCTGGTGTGAGTGTGAGTGTGTGTGTGTGTGTGTGCACATGTGCAACTTAGAATCTTTTTTATGTAGCTCTTTTTTGTGGTACTAGAGATTGAACCCAGGGCCTTCAAACTAAGCTACCTCATCAGCCATTAATTTTTTATTGCTTATTTATTTACTTATTTACTTTTACTTATTTGGGATATTTAAGGATTTTTTTATTGCTTGTTTTATTTTGAGACAGGGTTTCCCTAAGTTGCTCAGGCTAACTTGGGATCCTCCTGCCTCAGCCTCCCAGAGTGCTGGGATCACAGATTTGTACCCCCAAACCTGGCTTATAAATCTTACATTGCATTAGAAATGAGATTTGGGATTAGTTATTCATGTCATTACCAATTCTTCATCATGACAATCGGTTTGTGCCTTTGATTCTTATTTATCAAACTCATCCTTGATTCTCACACGATCATTGACAAACACCCAAAAGCGGAGACATTAAGGAAAACACTGGAGCCACACAGTGAAGCGGGTTAATCTCCTGGAAAGAGTATGAACTGAACATTCTGCTAGATTTGTGTTCCTGTGAATTAGACCACGAACACAATGGCTATATTTAGAAGAATTAAAATAATTCTTCTCACATCCTTACACAGTCATTAAGGAAATCCTACAACTCTCACTGAAAATAATCATTCGTTTTAATCTGAACTGCATTTATTTATTGTGGCAGTGAATCATTGTCTGGTTCAAACATGAATGCTTCCCCCCCATCCAGGGTTCCTTTTCCTTCCAAAAGGCAAAAAAGTGAACAAATTTCGTGTATTCATCTAGACACTATGATCGGTCAGACACGCACCTGCATATGAAGCCATAACCTAGTGCGTGCTAGGCAAGCGCTCACCACTGATCTGCACCCCCAGCCCAGCTATACATTCATGGAGGGCGGGGGTAATGGGGCTTATCTGTCCCCCAGGCTGTGACTGGATGGTTTATGCAGACTCCTGCTGTCAGGAGAAGTTGTTAAAGAACAAACTACAACCTAGCACCTCCTTCTGTCTTTCAACCACCCCACAAACACCACATTCTCTGGGTACAACACCTCTCACTTTGCTCCTGCTCCCCTCATAATTGTTAGACATTTCACAGAGCATAGCATCTCTTCTTTGGGAGCAGCCCCCCCCAGATCCCAAGTCCTTTGAACCTGTGAGCCAAGCCAGCTGCCTCTCACACCCCAAGGCCTCATCCTGAGGCAACTGAGGGACAGCACTGCCGGAAAGCAATGGCAACCACCACACACTGCTAAGTGCAGCTGCATGGCCCTGTACCCCATGGGGGTCCCCACCCACACCTCACTCCGTCCCTGGGGCCCCTGTTCCTGGCTCTGTGATCACAACTGGAGAGGCCATGCAGGTGAACACTGCCTCCCCACGCTCCAGGCAGGGGCCCTGAAGGTCGAATTCCTGCTCTCCGTGGATGCTGTCCTCCTTGTGTCTGGTGCCCGCGCGTCTCCAGCGCTCCTGGAGCTCTACCTGGCGACTCGCTCCACTGTGGCTTTCCACAAGTCTATTTGAATCTCACCTCAGAATCTACACAGAAAGACTCATCGGTGAGAACATTGCCCAGAACTTATGTTCCTGTACCTATTTTATTTCCAAACAACAGAAATAAACCTTTCCTCTGTTATTTACAACTATCCAAGAAATTCACAAGAACGCTTGTGGCCAACTTTGGGTTTCAGACAGCATTTCCCCTCTGACCTTGCTCCAGAGGTGCAAAACCGTGCAAAAATCAATCCGTTCTGTGCTTCTGTGGGACGCAGTGATTTAATGAGCAGTTCGGGCTGGGCGGGGCGCACCTGAGTTCTGCATCCCCTGGGGTGTCTGGAAGGCATTTTAGGGGCGGTCTCTGCTTGCTGGTGCAGAGGCGCCCACCACGCGGGGAAGCCCAGGAGCTGTCCAGGACGAGGGTCTTCAACCCAGGGTGACTGGCAACAGGGTCCGTGGCTGCCCCAGCCTGGGCGGGTGTGGCGGGTCTCTTCCAGGTTCTGCTGGGCAGGGGCTGAGGCACGGCCTGCAGAGAGCCTCCACATACGTGCACACAGTGCCAAGCGGGGGTCAGTGATGTAACAGGATTTGCTCTTTTAAAGATTGTACATACACATTTTAGTATTTAAATTCACTCATATGAAACAATCTGATGTAGAAGTTATCATGCACATTTTAAAGCGTAACTTTTGAAATTTTATAAATAAATGAAGCACATATTAACACTTTATGCAAACATTGCACACATGCGCAATTGCCTTGTGCTCTGGGCAGCCCCTGGGGGTCAGGGGCTTCCCTGCGGCCCCTGGGGGGCTTTTCCCGTTAAACCCGGCTGCTGGGGGGTGCTCTCCCCTGGTGCCTGGGAATGCCCTTCTCATGGTCACCCGAGTGCCCAGCCTCGGAAACGGCTCTGACGCCTCAGCTGCCTGTCCTGCCCACGCCCGCTGAGGTGCTCTCTGCTCCAAAGCAGGCCACGGAGGTTTGCAGAGGAAACCGCACCGTCGATCACTGAGTGGCCCGGGACAGTGAGCAGGAGGCCGGCCCCTCCCCAGGCCCTGCCTGGCGCTTGGCCCCAGCTCCTCCCTCCGCCCCGGCTTCTCCCTGGAAGGGGTCAGGCTTCGGACGCCCAATCCGGCGCAGACCCCCGGCAGTCCCTGGGGGTGGACTTGCCTGCTCCCAGGAGACCCTCACCGTGTCAGGGTCAGAGGGCATGGCATGGGACTTAAACCAATCACCAACTCGCAATTTTACAGATAATTACCTGCCCTGCAAGTTAAAAGGCCAGCGAGGGCAGGACACAAATGCCCTCCTGTGTAAGTGTCGCCTCCTGGACTCCTACAAACAGGAAAAGCTGCCTCAGGACTGATAACTGAAAATTTGGGCCCTTTCACTGCTGGGGATGGGGGACTGTGGCTTTCGAAGGTTTTGATGTGCCTGACCATTTAAAATAACGTAAAGGGAGCTGGCTGAAGCGAGAAGGAAAATAAGTTGTTTTAACTACTAAAACTGCACAATTTCTCATCCCAGGAACTCAGTGACCCCTGTGGAGGAGACAGAATACAGGGTCACTGGGGTGGGAAACTGAGAACCAGGCTCCATGACAAAGCAGGCCTGGGGTAAGGGACACCAATTGGTAACAATTAGAGGCGGATCAGATAGGTGGGTGAAAGTTCAGGGCCCCTGGCTGGGCTTATCTCTCCCCTCTGGAGCAGAGGCCTCACTAACCTGGGCCGGCTATTGGCTTCCCCATCCGTGACCTGACCCTCGCTCCCTGTGAAGGACTCCACTGGCTGCCAAGGATGCAGTGAGCTGCAGGGGACACAGCTCCAGCCTCTGGGGCCCTGCAGATCAGCGCCACCCGATCCCCAGGACCAGAGGGTGATGAGGACCAGGGCAGCAAGGAGTGGGGGGCCCCTCCCCAGGGCCCTGCCCACCCGAGGCGACAACCCACATGGCCAGCGGGAACCCTGGCTCACTGTGGCCAGCGTCCTGGGGCGGCAGGACTTCTGGGTTTCAGGGCAACATCCCTGTTATAAAAACACTGGGCCAACAAAACATGCTCGAGGCAGCTGAAGACTCCTGGACCACAGGAAGTGGCAGCGGCTTCTGTCCGCTCATTGGCAAGGCTGCTGTCCTCTGTAAAGGGACGGCCTTTGGTGCTGGGCAGATTGTCCATGTGTCTGCTGGCCAGGTCAGCGAGGGCCCAGCCCTACACTTCTGCCCCATACATGCCAGGAGGCCACACCACCCTCCTTCAGGGCAAGCTGCGTGTGAGATGAGCTCCCTGGGGCTTGTGGGGCCGGCTGATGTCCAAGGGGCATAGCCACCCTGTGAACACACCTCCGTGTGACTCAGTTGGACATTTGCCATGGCCTTGGAGCTCGGGATGCTGTGGCCCTCTGTGCAGCACCCAGTGCATGGATGGGGCGTTGGGTGGAGCCTTCGTGGTCTGGACTCGAGTCCAGGAGGCAGAGGTGGCTGATCTGAAACACAGTTCCAGGTTCTGGCGCCCCCTTGGGTCCACCTGGGGAGGCTGCGCTTCCTTGGATCAGGCAGAACCCGGCACCTGTGTCTGTACTGCTCTGTGGCCGATCTCTGAACAACTCCGGGACCCCGCACCTGGAGCCTCTCCCTCTGAATATCTCAAGCCTGTTTTTTTCTCATCTGACCTTCGTGCTGAACAGGGAGAGGGTAAAGAGAGTCCACCTCTGGCTGTGGACCCCACTCGTGACATACGGTCTCAGCGTGTGTCCTCCCGAGTTTGTGATGGTGACCTGGGCCCCAGGGTGACCGGCCACCAGCTGTGCCTGCTGCCTTAGCCAGGAGGTCTCCTTCCAGAAGGCGTCTAACTCAAAAGCGAATTTGAAAGACGCAGAATTACCCCGGTCTCTCTGGAACGAGAAGCAGAGCTGGCCAAGCCCCCATCTTCCCAGCCCAGTCTGGTTGGGCTCCTGAGGCTCTGCCCTGAGCAGGGCCGGAGTCACTGGGCTCAGCGTTCAGATGTGAATCCTCTGAGCCCTGGCTCAGGTGCCCATGACGGCTCCGGCACCCCGATTGCTCCATTCGGCACCGCCAAGTGGGGGCTGGGCCCCCAGGTTCAAACCCCAGGGGTTCACTTTCCATGAGGACAAATCACTGCCACGTAATTCACCCTCTGCCCTGTCTCGTCTATCCCTTTCGGCCGGGGTCACCGGGGTGTGTATTGTCCAGCTGTCCTCTCAGCTCACCTTGCAGGGTCCAATCTTACCCGAGTCACAAACCACTGCTGGAATCTGCCCAGGATGGGGGTTGTTTTTGTTAATTTTTTTTTGCAGGCAGCAACTTCCCATAAGGCAATCAGGGTGAGAAAGTGTCCACTACAGAGCAACATGCTTTTACTGCAAAAGAGAAATGATAGCTGGGCACGGTGGCGCACACCTGTAGTCCCAGCGCTTGGGAGGCTGAGGCAGGAGGATCGCTGTGAGTTGGAGGCCAGCCTGAGGTACACAGGAAGACCCTGTCTCCAAAAATCAAAAGAGAGATGGGGGGAGGGGGATGCTCATTCTTTGGGGACAACAGGAAAACTGTGAGCTAAGCAAACCAGCAAAAGCAGGACGAGGACGGGGGTCTCTGAGGCTGCAGGGGACACCTCTGCGGATGCCGCGGAAGGAGCACTCCCAGCCAGATGCGCCCCGAGTACGGTGTGTCCTCTCTGCTGACTTCAAAGGCAAGCAGCGGGCCCCTCCCAAGGGCTGAACTTTCCAGGGTGACAGAGGCAAATAGTAAGGGAGCTTGAGGTCAAAGGCAAAAAGAAAACAGTCTCCTAGTTGATGAATGGTTTGAATTTTAGTGGGGAAAAGCCCGTATCAGAGCATTCGGGGCTTGATCAGGCCCCAGGGCCTTCCTGAAAAAGTGCACAGAGTGTGAGCGCCAGTGGGGCCCACACCACCTCCGGGGAGCTGCACCTCTCCCTACACAAGGCTGTCAACTGTGCGCCAGAACAGCCAGCTTGGGAAGTCCAAGCCAACGGGGTGATGGTGGTTTCTAGGGTTGTGCATTTTAAGGTTTTGGCAAATAAAATTAGGTTTCTGAAAATATGGCACCAACGGCCTCTCCCGCCTGTCCTCATTTTCTAAGTCTGTGACTCTAGGAAGAATTTGGTGACCCCATTTTCTAAGGAGCTTGGGTTTAAATTCTTGCACCATTGAGGTTAAAGCAGGAAGCGATACGGCCCTTCCAGGATCAAGCGAGGTCACGGGGCCAATCCTCGCCTCCTTCCTTCATTCACGCCACAGACAGAGGCCGGGCAGCAGGTGAGAGCTCTGCTCCCCGTTGGAAGGGCTCCCGAGTCCAGGGAGGCAGTGGCTTGGCTGAGGCCACTGTGCTGGACCTGACACCTGGCCACCTGGTGCTCCAGCGCTGCCCACTTAGGGACCCAGGCACATCCCAAGCGGGGCCCAGAAGGGGTCAGGCACGGTCGCAGTTAAGAGGAGTCGGATCTCAGAGTCGCTCTAGGACAGTGTTTCTCCACCTACCCACACCTTGGAGTCACCCGGAGAAAAGAAAGAAAAGGAGAGGGGAGGGCAGAGGAAGGGGCAGAAAGACAGAGGCTCGGCTCGGGCACCAGGCCTGCTAAAAGCTCCCCCTGAGAGCACTCCTGGCCCGGGGTGACCAGGCTGCTTTGCTCAAAGGCCCGGTCAGGCCCCCATGGGAAGCCTGGCAGCTGCTGGGTCACTGTGATTCCTGCCTGGTGCTTGCCCATCTCCCTCCTGTCCTCGTGTTTGCCCCTCCCAGGGCTGGCAGCCGGCAGGGAGGGCACCGAGGCAGTGCCAGAGCCCGGTGACATCCTGTCCTCCTGGGCTCACAGATGCCACCTGCACTTGCCCCAGCCCTGCTCCTCAGAGGCCTGGGAAGCCCCTGAAAGCAAAACTTCCATCACACAAAGCAAAGGACCCGTGTTTCCTCTTCTGAGCAGAAAACACAGAAAACAGCTGCTGGGGACAGAGGCCCGGCATGGAACTGCCAGGTGCCCAGGCGTCAGTGAGTAGCCGGGTCTTCACTGTTGGGGGTTCGTTTCTAGAGTGGGAGCTCTGCATAGCTTCGACAAGCAGACAAATTTCAATGGGATAACGCATGCCAGGTTGGCCGCTCCGCAGTGCACAGTGGCCGTGTTCCCGGGGTCAGCTTTCTGGGTCCTGACCAGCGTGGAACTTCTGGCTCCTCTCAGTCTTGAGCAGCTTGGCACACACAGATGGGGCTTTACTTCTTACCATGTGCTCGGATTTGGTTGCTAAAACATTTTACATGGAAATCGGCTATCTGTGCGGTGCTTCTGTGAAACGCCCAATTACACACTCTCTGACATTTGTATTCTTTCTGTTGTTATTGCTTCTTCGACTACTATGTAAATGTATTTTATAGTATGACTCTTAGCTAGAGCTCTGCCACGTGTATGTTGCAAATTTCCAGGCTATTCATTACCTGTTGATTTTTATTACAAATCTATGTAAAATATATTGTATATCTTTCTCTCTTATTTAAAGCAGGCCACTGAATAAAAACTAACTTCACAATGATGATCCCTAGCCGGCTGCCTGTCTCATGTGCTGATAAATTTTGTACAACTGTTTGCCTTTATATTATGCGGCCTCAAATTTCTGAGTATTTTTCCCCATTTCATTATTGTGGCTTTGCTCTTCGTGATATGCCATCCCCGTGTGTTCCTTGTCCTTGATGGATTAAAAATTGTAATATCCCCTCCACCCCATTTCCTAAATGTGCTTTTCTCTATTGGCTGCAGGTGAGGAATCAGGCAACCAAATCTGACAAGACTCTCAGCAAAGCAAGGGTCCCAAGGTCATAAACGCGGCCCATGGGTGCTCCCCTGTTTACAACACGAGTATGGATGCTATAGCATCCACCCACAATTCTTAGAGTCATTTTCTATTCTGCTGTTGGTTCTTGCTCTTTTCTAGCTAGTGAAGAGTCCCTGACGTTAGAAACCCGTTACATGGGGCGTTGTTGTGGAGGATGACTCTTAAATAGAAGTGAATGACTGAATCTAAATTGGGGGCTGATTGACTCCTAGATCTCAGATTTAATTTGGTCTACTCTCTCACACCCCAGCATTTGAAATCATTCAACAGTATTTCCAACCAAAGGGTCATCAGATTCCCTGAGCAATTCTGGGGTGGGGGGACCAGCTCTCTAATCAGGGAATTCTGTTTTAAACCCCACTCATCCCGACAATGCTGTGTTAATGCATGAAGCACGGCTTCCCAGAACTCCCAGCTTCAGTCCTACAGCTGCCTTCTCGTGGGCTTAACTCGACTCTGTGTCCTTCCGTGTGGAGACCAGCGATCCTGCTGCAGCCTGTGTAGATCTCCCTGGGTGGGCCGGGCCCCCGAACCAAATCCAGCCCTTCCCCCCAGGCCTAAGCGCAGGACCTCCCAGCCCACAGCAGCATGGGGCGGTGCTGGAGCTGCACGGACGGAGCTCCTCTGGGCCCATGAGGGTGCGCCAAGCACCCGTAAGGTCAGCGCGAGTCCAGTCCCGGCCAGCCCTCCCACAGCCACACGGAAGCTGCTCGCCGCGAAGGCCGCATAGTAAATATCAGCCCAAAGGGTTCTAAACCAGGCTGCGGTGGCCCTTAAGCTTCCTAAATCTTGGCTGCTGCAAGTTTCCTCCTCAGGGCTTCTGCTTGTTTCTGCAGTGTGTATCTTGGACTGCCTCTCTGAGCCCTGTTCTTCCGTAAGCCCCAAAGGAAAGAAACACACATGGGAGGTATTTGCTTTCACCAGTGACCTGGCCACTCAGAAGTGTGCGCTGTGGCCCCGAGGAAGTGCCGACTCCCCCACACGCCCAGGCCCCTCGCTGCTGTCACCGGGTTTCAGGGCTTCAGGGTAGGTGGACCTCAGGGCGAGGATGCAAATGGAGCGCTCTGTCATAGGGAAGACTGCCCTCAGCTCCAGGCAGGCGTGCGGAGCCCCAGTGCCTGCCAGGTGGAGTGAGTCCAACCCGGGTCACCTGGCCAGTTAAAGCCAAGCATTACCATCCCTATGGGTTAAAATTGTTTCTCATAAAATGTAAGTACCTGCAGCCAGGGGCAAGAATAGGAATACCTTGAACTTCCCTTCTTCTTTGACTATTGCTCCTCTGTAAAATAAGTGGATTGGACCCAGAGACTGTGGAAGTGCTGCTAAGGTAATGTTTACAGAGTACTGTGGGTTACCCAGGGGGATAAGCACAAATCATGTCCACTTGCTGTTATTACCAGGACAGGTGGTAAGAAACATGGGCACACAAGTCAGCGCTGATCTTGCAAGGATGCCTGGTAGAGCTATATCAACTGCCATCACTGCTATCCTCATCGTCACCATATTCAGCACCACATCAATCACCACATCATCGCAATCCCTGCCATAAATCCATCATCATCATCACCATCACCATCACACTCCCTATTTGCTTCCCCTGGGATCGGGAATGAAAGCTCTGTAAAAGAGCCATGAAAACATTCCACGTACCACAGGGTAAAACCAGCCTTGAGCACTGTCTACATTAGCAGTCCCCCAACCTTTTTTATGGTCCAAACGGGGACCCTCTGAGAATAAAAGGAGGCACTAAAATAATTAATAGTCATTAATTAATTAACAACTGATCTCAGTGCCCCAGCCCAACCGGGATCTCCTGGGAATCTCAGGTCTTGCATCCAGCTGGTCTTTAGAAAATTTTCACCAAACAGTGAAAGAGAAAGACAAGCACAGTGTAAATGTGTTGTCAGATTGTCAGTTTGTCCTTCCAGGCAGAACAGAACCTGGATCTGTGAGTATGTGCCTCCCACCTTTCTGTGTCAAGATGTTCTTTCTAAAATAAATTAATTGGTCATAGGGGTGGAGAATAGGATTCTGTTGTTTTTGTTAATCTGTTTGTTATATTTGCAGTATGTAAGTGACACAATAAAAGTGGATGTGCTGTTGTCGACGCCTGATACCCTTCTCTTTATGTCCTGGTCTCAAATCTGGGCTTGGTTACCCAGGCCTCTCCCTGGGTTGGAAAGGATCATGTGCTCCATTAGTGGGAGCCCCGCTGGGGTCAGCCTGTTGGCTGCGGCAACACCACTCAACCCTGGGAGACCCATGCACTCTTCCCACTGTGCTGCTTATCGGTGGTTAATTGGCACTGCTTTCATTATCTGCTAGCTCAAATCCTCCACCCCATAGCAAAGGTCCAGAGCCCTGGTTCCCTGGGATCAGGGGAGAGCGGCCCCTCCCCAGCCCCAGCCCCACCCCAAGCAGTTGCAGCTCCTCCATCATCCGCAGACACTGGAATTTGTCCCAGGCATCTGGTGAGCTTCATTATGCAAATGACTCCTCACCTGGGGAGCCCTGACACTCCTATCTCCACACCCCCTATGGGAATAGTGTTATTTTTAAGGGCTGCTCATTCAGCCACTGCGGGGAACTAATTTCTTTTCAACACCACTGCCTCTGCCTCAGCAGCACCGGCCTGGACTTGGGGGAGCTGGGGGAGGGGGTGGGGCAGCGCTATTAGCAGGATTCCCAGGATCAAAGTCCTTTCTGACCGAGCTCTCAGCTCGCAGCTCACAGTAGGGTTTAATTAGAGCCTTGTCCATCAACACTTCTCCTTGCCTGCTTTGGGCAAACGGTTCTTACTCTGGCAAGTGATTTCTCAGTGTGCTGGAACACAAGCTCAGGGCTTCCTGTCAAGCAGAGAAGCAGGTGGCAGGGCTTTTCTTCTCTTCGAGAACCTTTTCTTTTTCCTCCCTCTAGGAGAGAGAGATGCTTCCTGTCTGCTTCAGTAGAAGCAAAGCAAAACCCAGATGTAGAAATCTAAAAGTCCTGAAGGGTCTGCAAAATGAACCCCAACCTAGGCAGCAGAAGTGAAAGAACCTGAGACTTTTGTCAGCTCCAACTCGGAGTTCTAACTCTGATAAACAAAGACTTTGCTTCCCTGGGTTTTGTTTCCCTCATCTCTGCAACAAGGGAGTGGTAGGATCCACCCCATGGCATTGTCGCGAATGTTATTTTGTTCAGCTAGTACCATTGACAAGAAAACAAACACAATCCCTGTGGAGCTTACATTCTGCATGATAGAGGGAGAAACCATATATATATATATATGGTGTGTGTGTATATATATATGGTGTGTATATATATGCTGTATATAGATGGTGTGTATATATATATGGTGTATACATATATATATGGTGTGTATATGTATGCTGTATATATATATGGTGTGTATATGTGTATATATATGGTATGTGTATATATATGTGTGTATATGTGTATACATATATGGTATGTATATATATACGGTGTGTATATATGGTGTGTATATGTGTGTATATATGGGGTGTATATATATGGGGTGTATATGTATGGTGTATATACATGGTGTGTATATATATGGTATGTGTGTATATATGTATATATTGCTATGAAAGAACACTGAGTAGAGTGTGAGGAGAAAGGTGAGAAGGTGTACTAATAGGATAGAAGTGAGCAAATAACATCACCGTGACAGTAATTGTGATGATGCTGATGATGATGCTGATGATGATGGTGATGGTGGTGGTGATGATCGTGGTGACGGTGGTGGTGCCAGGGATGGGGCTCATGGTGGTGATCTTGAGCATGACACTGGTGGTGATGGCAATGATGATGACAGTGATGTCTGTGATGCATCCTTCATGCGCTCCTGTCCTTGGAAACCACCCTCCAGTCATCCCTCCTGTAGGATAGGGATGTCAAAAACTCAGCCGATGTTCTTTCCAAATGCAACGTGCTCCCTTACATTTGGTGAAGCTTTTGCGGTAAGTGTCCACTAGACCTTTATTAAAAAGCGACATACACATCCGAGCTGAGCGAGTGTGCCAGACGGCACCCCTGTGCTTTGCTGCTGGGTGATAAGCCTGTCATAACTCACACCAAGGCTGCTTCTGCAAGGCCCCGAGCTCTGGGGAGCAGCCTCCTAATAGTGTGGGGCCAAGTGCCTGCCTCTCATTAGGTCCTCGAGGGACACTCAGACCAGAGTGCTGTGCTAGGAATTCAGCACTGCACAGTGAACCAGGGGGAGGGATGAAGCACCTTAGTTTCCCAGTGCCTTTATGATTTTGTGACCATCCCATGCCAAAATAAAACAGTGGCCCTTTCCTGGTAATTCCCAGGTTGTGGAGGGGTGGCCCCATCCCAAGAGGTGGCCCCATCCTAAGGGTCCGCCTGGCTTCACCCCACTGTGAGGCCATCTTGTTCTTCTAGTTTGGGACAAACCCATGATTTGCTGCGTGGGTCCCCCAAACTTCCACCTCCTTCCCGAGGGGAGTGCTGGGGACACAAAGACATGGTGGGGACCCTAGACTCTGCTGCTTCTCCCCATCCACACATGTCTTGGTGAAAGCCTGTGAGTGAATTAAGGGTCTCACAGGTCAGCTTCATTTGTGCCCCACAGCCAGGAAGGATAAAAGGAGTTTTTGGGATATGTGGTTTCAGTGAAAACATCGCTAACTTTCAACATAAGAAATTGATGGATTGTTCTGGGAAAGCTCATGGACTTGAGAGGGGAGCTCCGGGACTGGCCTCAGAGGGCTGGGAACGGGCAGCGCTGGGACCAGCAGGTGCTTTGTCTGCAGAGACCACTGCCAGGAGCCGTGGATGCCCACCGTTTCCGGCTCTGGTCCATCAGACCTGGGCTCACATCTGGGGCAGAATGGCTGCTTGTGCTCCTGACCCCTGGACCCTCGTCCCTGGACCCTATATGGTGCTGGGCACAGGTCACCCCTGGGCTGTCTCTCTTGGCCGTGGTCTCCTGATACTGCTCACCAATGTTCTGGGGAAGGGCAGGTCTGGGGTGACTCCAGTATGGGGCTGATCCTGCGGCCCCACACTTGTGAGGCCCAGCACTGGCTGGTGACCGGGGAAGCCACTGGCACAAGCTCCTGCCGCCCCCCGGTGGTGTCGGCCACAGCGAGTTCCTAGGCCCGGAGCTGGGGCTGCCGGCAGCCCGGGCCTGTAGCTGGGTGCTTGGGGACACTGGGACAAGCCCTGGCACTGGTCTCAGGCCTGGCGGCCTCCTAGGGACCACTTGGGTCTCACCGAGTGCGACCCCAGGAAGCATCCCTCGCCTCCGCATGCCAGCCTTCCTGTGATGGATGCTCCCCACTCCCCACCCGCCTTTTCCACCCAACGCACCCTTGAGCCTGGCCCAGCTCTCAGCTTTGTGAAATCCTCCCCAGAGCCAGTGCATGGCAGGGAGGGACCACATCGCCTGTGCAGAACAGGACGGAAAAGGCTACAGCCACCAGCAGATACAGCTCCACTCCCTTCTGAGCTGAGGTTTAAAGAATAAAATAGCCTAATCCAGGTGTGGCGGCCCATCTCTGTGATCTCAGCACTTTGGGAGGCTGAGGCAGGAGGACTTCAATTTTGAGTCCAGCCTGGACAATGTAGCAACATAGCAAGACCCTCTGTCAAAATAAAAAGTAGAAAAGGCTGGGGATGCAGCTCCACATGGAAGCCCCAGGCTCAGTTCCCAGTACCACAAAAATAAAAACTAAAAAAAAAGAGAAGGTGCATTCATCAGTCATCTAAAGCCATTTCTTCTGGTCTGAGGGCTATGGGTGTCATCGGGATGGGGAGGAAGCATTACTTTATGGGACCTGTGAATTCGCCCATATTATCCTTCTTTGCTTTTCTTGGGGTTTTTTTTGTTTGTTTTGACTTTTGAGGCAGGGTCTTGCTATGTAGTGCAGACTGGCTTTGGATTTACTGCATACCACAGGCTGGCCTTGACTCACAGTGATCCCCCTGCCTCAGCCTCCAGAGCGCTGGGATGACAGGCCTGCAACACCACGCCCAGCTTTATTCAAATTCCTTATTGTGAAAAGCTTCCCATATGTATTTAAATTGGCAAACGGTCTAAGGAGCCTCGTGATCTTTGGCATCGGGAGAACTTCTCTCGGCTCCCTGAAGCTGCCTTCCAAAACCCAGCCATGTTGAAACGCCGGATTCAGGAGTGAGGGCTTCAGCCCTGGTGTTAGAGCCAGAAGGATGTCTAGGAGGCCGGGTGTCACCACCACCTCTGATGAGCTCATCACTGTGACCTCAGCCCTTGCCCCACCTCAAGAGAAAGCAAGGGTGGGCATTAGGGGGAGAGGCTAAGCCGCCAGCGTTTGTACATAATAAATTCTCTGTAATGGAAATCCAAGAGAACCCCCAGCTACTGAGACCAATGAGTAAATTCAACAAGGCTCCCAAAGCCTGAGACAAAGATGGATTCGATTTCCGACCGGCAAGGATCTGAGAATCCCGTTCACAATCATGTTGAAAGCACAACGTGTATATGACCGATTCTAACAAAATCTGGAGAACAGTTTTGGAAACCACTCTGGAACTGAGCATGAGAAAGAAGCCCAAAAGACGCAGAGAGGAGGACGAGAGTCTTGATGTCACTGGAGTATAATTTCTCTCTAATTTATAAATCGCCTGCATTGGCAACAAGACACTCTAGGATATTGTTTGACATGGCACTTGATACATTCACTCTTAAAAAGCTGAGATCCATAACTAGCCAAGATATTTTGACAGAAATAAACAATCAACTAAGGCTACTAGATAGTAAAACCTTATATACACATTACAGTCATTAAGATAGATAAATAATCCAACGAAATCCAAGAAAACACACTCACATGTTGGTTCATCGGAGGACTATTTATTAAGCATCTGTTTTGTCTGCATATGCCTTGGTGAACTGGCTCCATCTGTCGCCCGCTCCTGAAAGGGGATGTGGATACCGACAGCAAGTGGATCTGTCAGTAGAACACGATAAGAACATAAGGCGGAGGGGTAGAGCTGGGAGGTGAAGGAAGACACGGGACAAGCCGATGTGGGGACAGAAGTGGGGAACCCTGGTGTGGAGAGTGCAGCAGCCCCACCACCATGTGTCCCAGGAGGGGAGGCCACACCCCCATCCTGAGGGTACAGGCCACGTGGTCCTGACTGTTGTCCCCGGCCAAGGCTCGGGGGCCATCTGAGCAGGCGCGGGAGTTTTGATCTCCTCTCCTTCCGTACAGAGCGGGGCTGGCATCGCTGCCCTCCTCCACCCCTCCCAGCCCAAAGACTGGGAATCCAGGAAATCCCAATTTAGATCCACAGCCTCAGAAACTCAGGGCCTGGAATCCGGAAGGTGCTGGCCATTGTGAGCACAGTCTAGACGAGGACTCGGAGCCACCAAGGCCGGAAGGAGTGAAAGTCCCTTTCCCAGCGAGGCCCTTCCAGGAAGCAATAAGCGGGCGGCCCTGACAAGCTCCGAGGGCTGCTCTGCGGCTCTGCCACCACACCATCTGCTGGGTCCAAGTGTCACCCGGCCAGCCCATCGCTTCTGCCCTGATAACACTGGGAGCCTGCAGCGTGGCCCCCACAAACAGGAGGTATTTACTCAGGAGCACATCCCGGCCTTGTGCCCGCTGGGAGCCTGGGCCGATAATGGCACTTATCACGGGCAGCGGCCATGGTTCTTTGCTTTGTGTTTGTGTGAAGTCTGGTGTTTGGACAATCACTGTGGTCAGGGCCAAGCGTAAGGGCAGCCTCAGAGATGGCAGTGACAACTGTGCCCTGGCTGGTGAAGATGAAGTGGAACAAGCCCTGGGGGAGGGCAGGGTGCAATGGCTGGCGGCACTAGGCCACTGGCCTGACAGGCAGACGAGGCCAGGCCCCAGTCTGGCTCTGCCTTAGCTCTGGGGTCTCGGCCACACCCAGGCTGCAGCCCGACCCGAACCTGCCATCTGGGGTGGGAGCCCGGTGGAAGCTGTTGTCCAGACTTGTGTCGCGGGCTGGGACCTACCCTGGGGATTGCTGAGGGACAACAGTAATGGCTCAAGGTGGAGGAAAGCGGCTTGCCACGCGAGTCCCCAGACCCCTTCCTTCGCTCAGCAGTTCTCTGTCGAGGACCTGCTATGTTGTTCGCTAAGCAGTTAGCACTCAGTCCCTTTCACCCCGGATGGCCGAGTCGGCGCGTAGCTGTAAGAGCGGAGCCCACCCTACCAACCCAGGTGGAGGGATGGAGTCAGGGACCTCACACACACAGCCTGGGGGTCCCCAGATCGGGCCTGCAAGGCCGTGCCAATTGGGCCAAGGCTCTTGGGGTGCAAAACTGAGCCTGGAGGGGCTGAAGACAAACCCAAAGGCGGACAGCAGTCCCAGGTCTCCTGGTGCAGGCACCAGGAAAAGCACCGTGGCCAACCATAGGCTGGGCCTGCCTGCCTCTGGCCCAACCACACACACACACATGCGCGCGCTGCACGGTGTGTTCAGAGAGACGTGGCTTCGGGATGTTCTATGCACGGAGCACACTCCAGGGGCTTCACCGTGGGGCACCTGGCACTGGTCTAGACAGCCGTCTCCTTCATTGTCTTGTGACGTTGTTTGCTCAGACTGGCTTGGGAGCGGGGACTCCATCCAACCTGCCACTCCCCTGCCTCTGCCCCTGACACCGAAAGCCACGGGGCAGGCACCCCCACCTCCCCACAGGGGAGGGGCAGTGCTCTCTCTGCTGGCTGACAGGGGCTGCACATGGCGTCCCCGGGCTGTAGACTCATGTGCTGGGCACAGGGGGACCTGGGGTTCAGACATGACCTCTCTGCCTGCTATGGGAGGAGACACGGTGTCCAGCCTTCTGACCCTGTCCCCCACCTGTTTGCCTCCTCAGGGGCGGAAAGGAGTCCCCAAATGTGCCCTGCGTTGCTGCGACTGTCCCCCGCAGCACCCCACAGCAGGAACCTGCTCCGTGACAGCAGGGTAGCTCTGCTGCCAAGTGAGCATTGGTTTTGTTTTGGGTCAGGGCTTCAGCTTTTTGGGTCCTGGGTTTGGGGGCCTCTCAGACATCTACAATAAAGTTTTTTTGAGATAGGGTCTCGCTATGTAGCTCTGGATGGCCTCAAACTCACCTCGATCTTCTTGCCTCAGCCTCCTGAGTGCTAGGATCATAGGCAGGCACAACCACGCCTGGCCAGGGCACCTCCCGATAAGCCTGCAGCCCTCCTTCCACCTCGGTTGCTTCCCTCTGCCTGGGGAGGAGGGGCCCACCCCCGGGTTCCTCTTCCCCCTCCTCCGTGGGTCTCTGGGCTGGGGCTGAGTGTGCAGCCATGAGCCGCCAAGTCAGAGCCTGCAGCCAGGGAAGCAACGTGGCCCCAGACGAGGGGATCAGGGTGGCTGCGACCCTCCTACTGCTGCTCAGGTGTTTTTCTAAGGCCAAGAGGCTCCCAAGAGCGAGCCAGGCCTCCCCTGGCCCACAGCTGTTGGCAGCTGTTCCTCCTGAAAGTGAGAATCTCTTCCACCGTGGAAGCCTCATACGAGGATCCCCACTGAAAAGTGTCCTGGCTTCCCCATAACAGGGAAGGGTTTTGCGTGGACCTTGAGCATCCACGGAGAGGAAAGGGCTGGCATCCGGGTGGCCAGGTGGCTCTGGGTCTGCAGAGCAGGCGTCTCCGGGGTGACCAGAGACTCTGAGCTTGTGGGTCAGTATCCAGAGTGGATTCGTCATCGAAGATGCCGGGGACACGAATGTCCCTGTCCACGTGGGCGCCAGCCAGCAGCTTTCTGTCAGCTCCGGGGGCCCCACCTGTCGGCCACCCGGAGACCAAGGAGGTGAAAACGGGCTGAAAGCAGAGTGTTCCCATTTCCTGCCGCAGATAGAGGCCGTCTGTTGGCAAGTTCCGTGGAAAACCAAGATGCCTGGGAAGGCTCTTCATTCCCTGGCAGAAGCCAGTCCCGAGCCTGGAGGGAACTGGGGAGATGTGGAACTTTTGACCCCTTGCCTGGGTGGAGGAACCCGCTCAGCCATCCTGGTCAGAGCTGCCCGCCAGAGGAACTGGGCTTCCTCCAAGTGTGCGCAGAAACCCCTGGCCCTGGACGTGGGACAGACGCTTTCGGGGCGCGGGGCTCCGGGAGCTGCTTCAGCCCGGGGCCCTGGGGCCCACTGAGGTAGAGGTGGAGGGGCTGGTGGTGCAGCTTGGTGCCAGGACAGGCAGGTGCCTGGGTGACCGGGCCGCCTCCCCGTCCCTGTCCAGGCCGATGATGGAGGCCACCTGGCTCCTCAAGCCCTGGCCGCTTCTCGCCAGTCCCACCACTCGTGCGTGGGCCATGTCACCTTCTGTTTGCTTCCCTGTTGTGCTGTCGCCCTGCTGTCATCCCCGACACAACTGGCACCCAGGTTTCCTCTGGTCCTGGAAGTGAGGGCCGAAGGGACACTGATAGGACCTCTGTGGGGCGAGTGACCCCTGCCCGTTCTTGCAGTGGGGGGAACAGTGACTCAGACCGTGGCCCTTCCAAGGTGCTCCTCTCCCCGGTCACCCTGACCACAGGACTGGGGCTTGCACACCCTGTTCATGGCCATGTGCCAGATGGGCCAAGGGCAGTGTGGGGACCCCAAGCCCTGGGGACCCCCGGGATCAGCCCCGCGCACAGGGAGGGTGGCGCCTGAACCGGCACATCTGTTCTGCTCCTGTTTTTGTCTCTTGATTACAAAACTTTCTTACTGGAAACCGAGAAAATCGAGATCAGAAAGAGCGCATAGAAATCACTCCACATCACGGTGATCATGGAGTTTATCATCCAAATAGGGACGCGTCTGGGATGAAGGGGACACTGTGAGGAGCCCGGCATGAGCCAGGGCCACCTGGGGCCAGCAGGACCGCGAGGACGCTGCTCCCAGAGGTGCTGCCCGGGGCCACATTTTCTGGGTGTTTTCTGTGATAGGTGTAGCCGTGTTTTAGATGACAGGGATTGTGGGGTGACAGGGACTCCACCGCCAAATGGGAGTGTAGGGTGAAGGGGACCGTGAGCAGTACCTCCGGCCCTGGGGACATACAGCTCCCTGGCTAGTCAGGATTCTGTCCTCCTCCACTTGAAATGTAAGCATTTTTCACTTCAGTAAGTGCTGTTTTCCCATGAAAACTTTGCAAGTAGCTGCCAGCAAACGCATTGCCTCCGACAGGATGTGTGGACGCTCTCACTGTCCTGCTACCACCTGTGCTGGGGTTATCACTCTGCCAGCCAAGTCCCAGCGAAAATCCATGATCATCTCTCCAGCACAAGCTCCTATACCTTAGAGGTTTAAAATTAAAATCTCAAACTGCTAAGCAACCATCACAGACTCGCTCTGCCCTGTCCAACTGTCCCCTAAGGAAATCCACACCCACCTTGGTGTGAGGGGCGACACCGGGTGAGATGGCGCTGCAGATCTCAGTCCATCCAGGCATGGAAGGCGAGGGCATCGGGTGTGGAGGGCAAGTGGGACTGGCAGGAGTGGGGACAGGGACCCCAAGTAGGCAGGGCACCTCCTACAAGGGAGGGACCATGAGGATGTGCTCGGTCTGGAGGTTCTGTCAACAGCATTCTGCATTTTAGGGACTTCGGTCACTCTCGTTTCTGTGCCCACAGGAAGATCAAGATCAAACAGATTATAATACACTAAACAATCCCACTACATATCCAAAGTAGAAAGAGCGTTTGCCAGCCACTGTGGTGGTGAGAACAGCCCCTTCCTGTGTGCAGCACGGAACGGGTAACAGCCGCCTCACATCCGGCCCTTCGCTGGTGCTGTGCCCCGGGACTGCCACCTTTGGATGGCGGGAAGCTGAGGACAGCAGGAGACTCTGCCCCTACCTGTCATCAACTCTGGGCTTCCTTTCAATTTGCTGGTGGTTTCCTGGCTACTGATTGTTCCGTTCCTGAGCACGGTGACAGCGGTGGTGGTGGCGGTTTTGATGCTGGTGATGCCGGTGATAGTGATGATGGGAATGGCGGTGATGGCCACTTAAGCGTCTCTGGAACTCACCATGTGTTATGATGCCCTGCCCTGAGTCCTTTGCATTTGAAAATTCATTTATTTCTGATAATGACTTTGTAAGTGAGGAATTATCGTTACCCCTGTTTCACAGGTGAGGAAAATGAAGCCCTAAGAGCAAGCTCAGCCTCACGAGGGACAGCTGCTGACACTCACTCTGGGAGCGGCGGCCCAGGGAGCTGGGAAGGAGAGTTTCCGCTTCTTTGGAAGCACCGCCCATATACATAAAAACCTGGTGTTTGCTCATCGGAAGCTGGAGGTTCGTGGGTTCTCCTTGACCTTTCTTTTTTTCTTTCCTTCTTTCTGTATTTATTTTTAAATTTTCGAGGCTCCCTTTGAGCTCCTGTCTGGAGAATACCCAAGCCTCTCGGGTGCCCAAGCCCTGGAGACCCAGCCCCCATCTGAGCCAAGGCTTCGGTGGCGGCGTAGCCTGGGCCCCCGTTCCCCAGCTGCAAGGCTCGCACCTTGAACCCACTGCAAGTCTCATGCTTATTCCTTTTACTTTGTTTATTGTACCAAAAAGGCAGCGCAAACATAAAATGAAAAGCAGACAAGATGGACGGAGAGGGAATGGAATCCAAAGGGGCCCGGCCCTGCCCAGTGGGGTCCACAGAGGAGCACAGAGGTAGAGGGAGAGGTTCCCGGACCCAAGGCCCTGGGTCGGCATCGCAGTCCTGCCGGGGGTGGGGGCCTGTGCACCCCCTGCTGCCAAGGCGCAGGGCCTGGCCAGCCCCACCCCTGGCCTCAGGCCTGGTTCCTGCTCACACGGCCTGGGCGCCGTGCCCGTGATGGTACAGATGTCATCAACCCCTGCTGCTCAGATTTGGCGTTTCTGGTGCTCGCAGCGCCAGCTATGGAGCCAGACACCTTTTGCTTTTATTAACTCTGCCAGCTTGACAACTCCTGGCCCAGCGGGGTCTGAGCGAGGCCCGTATCTGCGCTGACACAGCCCTGCCAACACGGCTCTTTGATGGTAGGATTAACATGTTTTCCCAAGCAGAGGAAAGAGCCATGCAGAGAGAAGCGGCAGGCCCAGCAGAGGCGCCTGGGAGGCTGGGCAGGTGGGGGTGGCCCTGGGAGACAGCCTCGGACACAGCATTGGTGGGTGTGCACCTCATACACTCGGCCCAAGACCAGGGAACGGTGCTACCTGGTGGGCTGGGTCAGCCACATGGGCTGTCACTGCTCTGTGCTCAATGCTGGGACATAACAGGGAGCACGAGGGACCCCAATCCACACGGCTTCCAGGTCTTGGACAGGAGAGGACCACGTGAGCTATAGAAGGTCTCAGGGTGAGGGTGGTCTCATTTATCACCGGTGTCCTCCTGCGTCCTCCTACCTCTCTGGTGCCCCTTGTGGATGGGACTTCCAACCCTGACCCTTGCACACCAGCTTTCCCCAGGATGCTGCTCCCTGACCTTGTTCTTAGTCTGCTTGTTATCTGAGCCCACTGGCAACTGCCCGCCACTCCCCGCCGGCCCCCAGCTCCCAGCTCATTTCCTGTCTCTGAGAGCCGCCTGAGCACCTGGGTTCAGAGCAGCCCTGTGTCTGGAACCAGGTGTTCTTAGAGGACCATGGATGATCCAGATCCAGCAGAGCTCCCCGTTCGGTAGTTTGAGGTGGGGCCCTGAGATTCTGAAGGATTTACCGGTTCCCAGCAGATGTCAATGCCGCTGGTCCAGAGCTGTGTTTGGAGACTCATGAAATCACCATGATTTCCCCTGGACTGGGGGAAGGAAGTGGGTGAAACATTCGAATTTCTACCAGACAGAAAATGACCTGTGGTCTTGCTGGGCAACAGTGACCCACACATAGCTGGGGGTGGAGCACACATCTGTAATCCCAGCACTCTGGGAGGCTGAGCAGGAGGATCACAAGTCTGAGCCCAGCCTGGGCAGCTTAGCAGTATAGGAAGATCCTGTCTGAAACCGAAAAGGTCTGTGGAGGTAGGTCAGTGCAAAGCCCCTGGGTTCGACCCCCAGTACTGCAAAGATATGATGCCACACCCACGAGGGGTGACTCTGAAGCTGGGGACCAGCTCCCAGCCTAGAATGCTCAGGCCAGGCTGAGGTGGCCCGGGGGGCTGGCTGAGGGGATGACATCCTACCGTGTTTGCAGCGCATTGCCTTTCATGCCAGCCTGCCAGTGGCTGGGGACAGGGTGGCACCTGGAATCCTGTGCCAGATGGGACAGGAAGAGCCCGTGCCAGGCCCAGCCTTGGGGCGCCCTGCTCCTCCTGCAAGGACGTGGTCATGAGAAGCCCTGGGAGAGCCTGTGGCGAAGGGTCACACCCTGGACTGGTCACCACCTTTTTGTGGCTGCCTCAGTGTTCTGAATGTTTACAGCAATTTCTCTCAAAGAAAAACATGAGGCAGTGTCCTCGGCCACCTCATTCACTGGATCTGGCACCACGAGACTTCTGGCTCCTCCCTGAAGTCAAAATGACCATGCGAGGGAAATGCTTTGCACTGATCCAGGACATCAAGGCAGCCACGACAGTGCAACTAAAGACCCTCAGGAAAGAGGATGCCGGAGCTGCTGCAGGAAATGGTGAGGACAAGGAGATGCGTGTGTGGAGCGAGGGGGAGGATTTTGAGGGGATTCATGGCACTGTGTCTCTTACTCCAGTACCTTTAAAAAATAACATTCTCTGTGGTTGTCATCACACTGCTTACTGTCTCCTCGTCAAACTTCTGTACCCCTCGGGCCTGGCAGGAAGCCCCCTCTACCCCAGCAGGAAGCACCCTCACGCTGCTGCTGCTTCCCCACGGGCACCAAGAAGGCCCCCGAGAAGGGCATCAGACCTGCCCCCGTCCTTGTCCCTATTTCCTTCCCTGTCCCCAGGAAGCCCCCAGCGTGGCGAAGTAGCCTCCTGGCTCACGGGGCTGGGCTCCTTCCTCAGAGGTTGCTCACAGCCACACAGGCCCAGGACACGTAACGTCACTAGCTGTCCCCGAGGAGAGCGAACAAATGGCTCCGGGAAGCTAGAGCTGAGCAAGACCTGTGGCTCTGCCTGGAGGTCCCGAGTGCTTGCGGCTCACTAGGCGGGCTCACTCCCAGAGGTGCACACACTCACACACACGTCCACATGCGTGTCCTCCTCCACACCCGCACATACAGGACACGGAGTGGGGGACAGGACAGAGGCAGCTGCATGACGCAAGGCCACGGAGTGCTGCGGAGTCCTGCGCTTCACAGCGGTGGATCTCACCATGCAAATTCCCCCTCGGTCTGCACAGGGCGTCAAGGCCCTCAAATCCACACAGACACTGTGCAGCTCCAGGGGAATGTTGTGGCCGACCCCTCCATCCCCGCTCGGGAAGCCAACGCCCTGATGGGTCACAGGCAGCGGTGGATTAACCAGCGCATCCTCCAGGGTGCACTTGTAAGTTCCCACCTGGCCCACCTGAGCATCCCTCTGCAGAGGCTTCTGTCCCCTTGATCAGAGCCCTGTGCGGCTGCCACCTCAGGGTGGGTGCCTGGTCAGCTGGCAGGTTGGCTGCACTGTGTGGCAGATGCCCACGGCCACAGTCCCCACGGTCCCTGCAGCTGGACACGGACTTGGTGTAACCGCCCTGGGCTTCTCAGTGAGAGCGCTGGCAGGGCCCTGCCTCTCCAGGTCTACGCTCACCAGTGTGGTCTCTGGCCCAACCTGCATGTCACAGACCCTAAGAAGGCACAGCAAGCGGCTAGGGCGCGGGACTCCCACCTCCACCCCTTGGGGGCCAGAGCACAGGAAGACCGGGGCCTCGCCAGGCCGGGGGCCGGTGGAGGTGCAGCACCAGACCAGGACCTGGACACCTGCGCCACCCTGGAGACTGCAGAGGGGGCGGCTGTGGAGGGGCTGGGTCAGCATGGAGGACGAGGCCCGGCCCACCCCGTCGTGTGGCCCACACTGGTGCACCAGGCCTGGGAGGGACGCAGGCAGAGTGGGCCGGCTGCAGCAAGGGAGAGCAGAGGTTGGCCTCCTCCTGCCTGCTGGGCCCAGAGCCCAGAGCCAGGCCCCACCCTCGGTGGCAGAGCCGGTGGGGAGCCCCATCTCCGGCTGTGCACTGGCTCCCCGAGCCCAGCACCTGAGTCTCCCGGTCCCCAAGGCTGTGGCACCTTCTGCTGGTGAAGCCCTGCCGGCATGAAGGAGGGGACCGTGGCCAGCAGCCACAGCGGCTGCCTCCTCCTGCCCCTCTCTCTGTCCTTGTGCGCTGGAAGCCATCTCTCACCAGGCCGGCGGCCCAGACCCCCAGATCCTGGCTGGCCATGGCAGTGACCCCGGCTGGGACAGTGAGCCCCAGGTCCCCGCCCTGCAGCACGGAGTGCCCGGCACAGCCCTTCCGGGGCTGACACAGGAGCGGCTGCCTGAGGAGCCCCGGGGAAATCTGTCCTGTAGGAAGGAGGTTCAGGCTGCGACTCCCTGCTGGGGGCAGGGACTTCTGGGCCAGCTGGTGTCCCCGAGTGTGGCCCCACAGGGCTGATGCGGCTTCCCCCATGCTAGGCTGACCGTGTGGGCCCTGCGCGCTGCTTAATCTCTCTGGGCCTCAGCTTTCTAGGGATAAAATGAGAGGTTTAGCCGGCACGGGAGCTCCCTCAGCCACAGACCTGGCCACTGGGGGCCACCAGGGGCCACGCAGGCTGGGGAGTGTCTGTTGGGTCCCTGGCAGGCCAAGGCCAGGACGGAGTGGGGGATGCGAGAGGCATGCTGGGGAGTCACGGGGCAGGCGGCAGAGGCCTGGTCCTGAGGGTGCTCCTCACGGGGAGCCAGTGCTGGTTTCCCAGGTCACTTCGGGGCCTTCTCCCTCCCCGCCTCCTCCTCCTCTTTCCCCACCTCCTTCTCCTTCTCCTTGTCCTTCCCCTCCTTTCTTTCCTCTCCTTCTTCTCTTCTTTCTTTCTTTATTTTTGGGGACCGGGAATTGAACTTGGGACCTTGTGCCTGCGAGACAGGCACTGGAACCACCGAGCTAAATCCCCGGCCATTCTCCTTTATATTTTGAGACAGAATCTTGCTATGTTGTCCAGGCTGTGCTCAAACTTACGACCCTCCCGCCTCAGCCTCTTAGAGCAGCTAGGGTCCCAGGCCTGGGGCACTGAGCCCATTTGTGCCCAGCTTCTCTTTCCACTTACCAAACTGGGGCTCAGGCGAGGGCCCCGTGTTCCAGGTGGAACTCTTGTCCTTGGGCAGCTGTGGGGGACAGAAGAGAGGTCCCCATGGCTGCCCCGAGCACCCCACCATCTCAGGGCGCACGGCGAGAGACTGCAGTGTCAGTGGCGGCAGCAGACTGCTTACACCAGCCGCTGGGGTTGTTTAGCCACCTGCTGTGCAGGGAAGGTTTGTTCACACCACGGCCCAGGGCCAGAGGAGCAAGGTAAACTGAGTCTGGAGCTTCAAAGCAAAAACTGCTCCCCTCGAGCGGGATCCTGACACCTCCCAAACGCCAGCCAGCAAGCGGCCGAGCCGGGGTGCCCGCGCCTCTCGCCGCCTGTCTCTCTAGCTCACACACACCCGCGCACACTCACACACACAGACAACAGCCTGCTGACTCTAACCACTGTGGCTTTCCCCAAATCCCCTAGAACGTTCCTCGGGCTTCCTGTCCCCGGGAAAGGGAAATTTCTAAATCCTTTCAGGCTTGCTAGGTAAGACCCTGACACCCGGGCAGGAGAGCGGGGCTGGAAGCCCACCGCATTGCCAAATATGGGATAAAAATGTGCGTCCCCTCCCTGGCCGCCCATAAGTCACCGGCGCAGCCACCACACGGCCGCCGGCAGGGCCCAGCCTGGCCGGTGACCACACAGGCTTCCCGTGAAACCCAAGACGCGGGCGCCGGACCTCTCCAAACAATGCCCGGCTTTCTTCAGCCGCTGGCCTGGCCCTCGCCCCGCAGGCTGATTGACAGGGCCCCTGGGACCCGGGGAGGCCCGTGTCGGGGCCTGGCCTCCGCTGAGTCTCTGCGGCCCCACAGATCATGGGACGGTGCATCGGGGACCCATCCTTCAGCCTCCCTGTCAGGCACTCCCCCTCCTCCTTGGGACTCCAGCGAGGGGCCGTGCGAGACAGCTGTCCCCTGTGCGGCCTGGTGAAGTCACCGCCGACCGCCCACGTCTCTGTCCAGCTCACCAATGCCTGGTCCCCGTGGTGGCCTGAGACAGATAAAAGCAAGCATGGCACAGGCCCTCTGCTCACCACCACCACCGGGCAACCATTTTATACAACGGCCCAGCCCGCCCCAAACTCAAATCCGGCCCGACTCAAACCGGCCAATCAGAAATCAGTCCCCAGCAGGCGTGGCGGCACGCACCTGTAGTCCCCACACTCTGGGAGGCTGAGGCAGGAGGACTGAGAGTTGGAGCCCAGCCTGGACAACTTGGCAACCTAGTGAGATCCCATGTCAAAGTGAAAAATAAAAGAGGCTGGGGTCAGAGCTCAGTGTGAAGGCCCTGGGGTCGATCCCCAGTGTCACAAGGAAAGGGAGAGGAAGGAGGAGGGAAGCAAGCGGAAACCCACCCAATTCCCCCGGGGAAGTCTGGAATTGGGAAGGGGAGGGGCGGAAGCCAGCTGTGCACTCGACCCTGCCACTATGCCCCTGATGGAGAGGAAGTAGCAGGAGGGAAGAGAGGAAGAGGCGGAAGCCAGGATGGAGGGGTGGACCGGGACCCCCTCGCCCCAGCCCCACCGGGCTTGTGCACGCATTCAGGGCCTGTGTGCCTGTCGTGCAGGGGGAAGGAGCCAGGCCACAGTGGGCCAACCCCTCCTCCCCCGTGTGCCCCTGGAAACCCACCCGCACAGGGCCTGCTGTCTCCCTCAACTGGCAGCATCTCCAGGTGGCTCCTTTGTTCAAGAAGAGTGAGTTCCTGGGCCCAAATAAAAAACCAGTCATTTCTCTGCAATTGTGTGCAGGAAACAGGGCAGGTTTCCAGTAGGGAGGTCAGGGCATCCCTGAAAAGGCCATGTCTGGAAGAGAGTAAGAGGGAGGGCTGCATTCCCCACGAGAGCAAGTGCAAAGGTCCTGCGGCCGGAGTCGTGCTGTCTGAGAAGCTGGAAGGCAGGCTGGACAGCAGAGGGCGTAAGCAAGGGAGAATTCTAGAATGGAAACAGGGCTGGGGCTGTAGGTCCAGGTGTGGAGGTCCTCACGGGCCACATGTGTGATTTATACGGGCCTCGCAGGGTCAGGGAAGGGAAAGGAGAAGAGACAAAGCCTCACAGAGGTCAAGTAAATCACTGAGGTCACACAGCCTCCACCTGGGAGGTCTGGGGCTGACCGAGGCTGCTGGGCCCCCACAGCTCCAGCTCCCAGCCTGAACAAACCCCGAGGCCTCCGTCACTGGCTGCTGTTAGGAAGCTACAGCCGCTCTCTGATGGCCACGCTGTGTGACAGCCCCAGTCCCCCGGCAGGGTCACCGAGGTTCTGATCTGCACCTGCTGGCCAAGAAAGCCACACGTGGGTGACAAAGTGTCCGCAGCAGGCAGGGTGGTGCCCACAGGGGCGATGGCCCTGGGAGGGGCTTCCTGTGGAAATGGGCCCCGGGGAGCATGGCAAAGCTGCCTAACGCCGCTGAACTGGTGCAGATTTCATACTGGGGGTGTTTTTACCACGAGCGGAGCAGTGCTGTTCTGCAGGGCCCCGGGGTCAGTGGTAACTCTGCCCCTGCCCTCCTGCTTTGGCGGATGTACCACTGGGCGTGGCCCCATCAAAGCTCTCAGGAATCCCCCTTGAGGAGCCCTGGAAATGCTGCCGAGTTCCCCTGTGCCGTGGTCCGATACCAATGCTGACGGGGGTTTGTTGATTGCTGGCTTCATTCTGCAAAGCAGAACCCAAAGTGTCCCAAAAAACGTCCCCAGTTCACCCCCAAATGCATCGGGCACCCGAAGAAAGTGATACTGATACCAGCGTGCATGGAAGCTCAAAGTACATGGACTAATAACAATAAATAGTTACTTGGTTACTTTTACAGACACATTTGGACTGCATTTCAGGCAATTTTATGGGCAAATGCTATTTTGAGTGTTCCCGAATTCCCAAATTGCACATGAAACATCTGCAAGGCGGACGCGTGGAGTTTCAAACCTGAAGCTCTCAGACATAAATCTAACGCTGTCCCAGGACCCCGAAGAGACAGCGCGGGCCCTTGTGGGTCCTGGGGGCGGAGTCAGGCCCGGCTGGCATTGTCAGCACACCTGGCTGAGAGGAAGGCAGATCCCAGACGGGGCGCTCAGAACGGAAGTCTGGGAGGTGTGGGCGAGGTGAGGCTGAGGGGAGGTTGGGGCCTGGGTTTCTCAGGCTCTTGGGAAGCCCCTTCCTCCTTGAGGGGCATTGCTGGCCATGCCTTGCTCTCCCCTTCTTTCTGGAGGGCCGGTGTGTCCAGGTGGGGTAATCTTTGCTTCTAGGACTGCATAGTCCAAGATCAGCATTTTCAGCTCCTGCCTACAGGTTTCTGGGGGCTCGCTACTTGTCTAGGGTTCGTGGCTGGCCAGGTCAACCACCTGAGCCTCATGCAGTGCCACCAGGTGCCCAAACTCCCTGCCCATCCTGGCCATTGACACAGGATCATTGCTTAGTTCCTCCTCTGCCCCAGGACATTTGCACATGTTGTCCTTCAGCTTGGAAAGCTCTTCTTGCATTGCTTCGTGCCCACATCCACTTCCCTTCTCCCTGCAGCTCCAGCTCACAGGCAGTGCATCTGAGCACCAGGCTGGCCAGGCCAGGTCTTCCCACAGCCTTCATCTACTCTGCATCCTTCTCCTTCACCTGTGGATGTACTGGCATCAAATGGGAGGCCTGGACAGAGTCACTCACCCTGGCTTCGGGCACCAAGCCAGGGTCGGTCTCAGACACCCCTGAGAAGTAACTCGTGCGTGAACAGATGCCTCCATCCTTGCACCTCCTGCCAGGACAGCAGAGTTGGGACATGTCTGCCGAGTGACCTGGGCACCACGAGCCATCGTACCAATGTTCCAACCTGCAGCCCGCCCAGCACCGTGTGGGCACAAGAGGCACAACATCCAAGTCTCACCCCTGCCCTGATAGGACGGACAATGACAGTGGTGCAGCAAGTTCCCGGGAGCCTGGGCTGGGGCCCTGCACATGTGCTGTGGGGTGGACTGGACTCTGGCGGGGAGGACACGGTGCCACCAGCCATCTCAGTGACAGGGCACTAGTACGCTGTTCCCATAACGATCATTGTTGTTCTGGTTTTGTTTTGCAGAGAGCGGTCTCTGGGGAGGGCCCAGTGCCACCTGCTTCCTGGCCAGCGGGGGAATTCGAGGCCACGGCCTGAGGCTCAGGGCTCTGAGGGAACCGCAGCTCTCAGTGCACTGTGCTCACATTCCACTCGGGTCAGAAGCTTCTGGCAGGCTCCAGGCCCGAAGTCTCCTGGGGCTGGAGAGCCCTGCACGGCTGTCCATGCTCAGGAAAGGCCTACTGGAGACCCCTCCTTCTCCACACCCGGGGCCGACTTGGAATGCATCTCGTCATCAGAGTCAGGACACAGAGCCTGGCATCTTCTGAGGAGCTGGCGCTGCCTCTGGATTCCTGTGGCTCCCCTGCCACTAGTGGTTCTCACCCTCCTTCCTCACTAACAAAGCCGCATGGCACAACAGTGGAAAACACTGGAGGTGCATGCTTTCCCAACATGCCTTGCATCAGGGTGGCTATGGCAACCCAGTGCTGACCCCAGCTGCAGGGGGCCGAGGGCTCTGAGGGCAAAGCCCAGTCACTGTGGCGGGGACCCTATGCATATGGCTCACAAAGCCAAAAGTATTTACTATCACCTTTGGGGGAAAAGTATGCCAACCCCTACTTCTAGGACACTTAGCTACTTTCCAGGTATCGACAACTGGGTTATCTGGTGGCGGACACATTCATTCATACATCTGACTTCTAACCTTTGTTGACTTTTTCCCTGGGTGTAAAATCTCAGGGATGGAATTAGGAGACTGACGAGAATTAACACCTTTGCAAGGCTTTCTACTTTCCTGGGTGGATCCTCCTGTCCTGTGACATTTCCTAGGTGACCCAAGTCCAGCCATCCCTCCTGCTTCCCCAACGCCAAGCAAGCCAGGGCTGCAAGTGCTCAGGGAGCGGGCTGCAGAGGAGAGGTGCAGAAGCGAGCTCAGGGGCCTCACTGATTTAATCTACATGTGCTTGTGCTTTGACTTTTCCCAGAAGACCAGGCGTGAAGGTACCGAAGCTGCTCACAAAGGGAGCCCCACATGCTGCCTCCCTGTAACACCCTCTTCCTGAGAAGGGGTTATTGCGGTAGGCGGGCAGCGATTTCAGAGGAATGCAACTCCTCCGGCGATCAGAGCTGTTGGGAGGCTAACTCGGTTAGAGCCTGGGATCCCCGGCCCAGCCCCTTGGGACTTCCTCCCAGCCTTTCTCCCCTAACCAGAAGAGCCCACCAGCTCTGCCCAGGCCCACGGACCCGGTGCGCAGGGCTCCCTCAGGGACACCTGGCCACCCGCTGGGTGGCTGTCGCAGTGCGGACGCCCTCAGAGAGGCTGACAGGTCTGTGGCAGGCTACCAAGAGCCCCGGGCAGAGGAGGAGAGAGAGACAACACTTCGTGACTTGTTCCCGCTTGGCTCAAGCTGACCGGGAAGACATGTCACATGTCCCCCAGCTCTGCTTGGCACTCGGAGAGGGCTGCAGGCCGAGGAAGGCCCCTGGAGGACAGGTGTGGACAGACTGACCTGAGTCCCCGCAACTGCCCCAGGGTCACAACGCCAGCCCCACCTGTGCAACAGAGCTCCGTATTTCCCTGGACTCCGACCCCTGACCCTGGGTTCTCACTGAGCCGGGTGGGACAGCTTGCAGCCTGGGTCTCGGACCTCTGGCTCCTGCTGGCCCTTGCTTCTGTCCTGGGGCCTGCACACCCCCCTCAACCTCCAGCCACCCCCATCCTCAAAAAGACCCTTGGGTGTTCTCTCCTGTACACCGAGGACTCTGACCACAGTGCTCCCTCCCCGCCCCGGCTCCCCTTACCCATCAGTCCCCGCCCTGACTCCAGCACGCTGGGCTGTGATTCGGGGCACACTGTATCCTCTCAACTTGTTTTCTCATCTGCAGAGGGGAAATACCAACATGGCTCTGGCGGCTGCAGCCAGTGTCTGCGAATCAGAGCAGCCAGCCCGAGCCAGCCCGAACCAGCCTCCTGGACAGACAACAGTGTCCTTGGGTTACTGTTGCCCTGGACACCTGGGCCTTCACGCCTCCAGCCACCCATTTCCATGGTGAAGTCAGGGCCAGGAAGGGTCTGTGAAAACAGCCCTGTCTGCCTCCTCACAGGTACTCCTTCGTGGCTCCCATTTTTGATTCCCATCAGGGACAGCACATCACTGCTGGGATGCCAGCTGGAATTTTAGAACAGCCGAGAGCCCTTCCCAGCCAGGCCCGGTGACTCATGCATTTAATCAGTGCAGCCTGAATTCTAAGTGAAGAAGTGAAAGAAATTTCACACCTGGATTCTCGAAGCCTGGGTGGACCTGGAGGGCTTGCTCCAAAGGCCGACCCAGCCCTGCCGTGGCCGAAGCTGCCCACCCACTGCTCTGCCGCTTAACACGCATCTGCAGAGCCCTTCAGGAAGAGGCTGGAGACGAGAGACAGGAAACTGTGGTCTCTTCAGGGCATGGGGCGCAGAGCACCTGGAAAGCAGGGGCTGGGGTCGCCTAACCATGCAAACTGTGCTCCGAGCTGTGTTTTTGTTTTAGTTCTGATCTGCATCAGCCCGCTTTTGTAGCACATGACAGTCATACTCCTTGTGGGGACTGCACAGCACAACTTAATTCTTTTATGTCCCTTCCATTTTCCCCATTCTGCAGGACAGCTGTACGCATTAAAAAAACACCTCGGCCGTGCCTCGCCCTGGCAGGCTGAGCCCGGACCCCACGTGGAGTGCGGGCCACTGCTGCTGGCCACGCTCGTCGCGAAGGACAAACCAGTGGCCGGCGGTTGGTGTCACTCTTCCTGACACTCCGAGCCGCCCAGATGCGACCACTCCCACTTCGGGCTCAGCTGCTCGGCACCACCCCTGCACCAGCCATGCCACCCCTGACAGCAGATGGGGACAGGAGGCTGCTGGGTCCAGCTGTGTGGATGTGGCCGAGCCGCATCACCGCTCTCAGTGCGAGTCGTCTTCTGCTACGTGGGTGTGAGCGTCTGTGCCAGCCATGGGCAGGTGCCTGTCAGATGGAATGAGGCCACCTGCTGTCCTAGCACCAGCGCCAGATCAGTCCCCAGGCGGCTCGGCCTGAGCGTCTCATGGCTCTCTGTGCCTGGTGAGTGTCCCAGCCTGGTCACCTCCACATTGGAGCCTGGCCCTGCTGAAGGACTGCAGGCCCTGCCCAGCCTCCTGCCTGCTGGGCCTTGGTGGTTCATGTCAGAGGACAGGCACGGCAGAGGTTCTGGGGGCTGGCGTGGTCTGAACATGCACCACACTTCCACGCTGGTGCAAAAGCTAGGAAATGCTCTCCCCCCCCCCCAACTCTGCACACGTATTCCCTGTGCTAGAAACTGAGAGTTACAACTTTATAAACTTTATAAACTTTATAAACTTTTACAACTTTATAAAGTAATCTACAAGCATTCATCCAATCACCTTTAGACGGGTAGGCCCTAGCTCAGTGCATCTGTGTGTGTAATTTGGTTACCTCTGAGCAGCCGCTGGTGTGGCTGCGGGAGGAGGTGGAGCCCGAGCACTGCAAGTGCAGGGGTCCGTGCCTGTGTGGACCATGTACCCCGCTCTCCACCCTTTCCGGTCCTCCAAACTCCCACTCAGAACTAGCTGGAAACATGCCGCTGGGTGTGCACAGGCAAGGAAGCCGCGTGCGTGCCTGGACAAAATGAGATTTCACAGCTCATGGAGCCCTTGGGCTGCGGCACTGGCTGATCCGAATGGGCCACCATCTCAGCTGTTTCGGAGCTGGCGGCCCCATCATTACCGCAGCCAAAACGCAGAGGAAACCTTCCTGCATTCTCCAGGCCAAACCAGCCGACGCTCTTCTAATGTCTGCAGTTATCACTGGAAAGTGTGTTCCGAGCCCGTGACAGGGCGTGTTCACGTCAGCCCTTTACCCCGTCACTCCAAGGCACCCCTTCGGTGGTTCGGGTTTGGGGACTTGGGCACATCCCTTGGGACCTGGCCCCTGCTCTCGGGCAACATCTTTCCCTGCCACGCCCGGCCAGCAGTAGGTCTGGGGCAGAGGGAGCGACCGGTGTCCCAACCTCTGCTGCTTGTGAGATGTTCCTGCGTCCACTGTTCCCACTGTCACTGTCCTGTGGGCCCCACGGAGAGTGACACACTAGGGTCACGGGGTGAGTTTGGGTGGAACCAGGCCGGTACACCCGGTCCGCACCCTCAGGCCCTCTCATCCCAACAGGGGGCTCGAGGCCGAGTGGGACACGGGTGTGGGTGTGTATTTTACTATCTGGCAATTTTTCTGTGGAACCAAATTTTTTCAAAATAAAATAAAAGAGGTAAAAATAGCTGAGGCCTGAGCAGAGCCAAGCACCCCTACCTGAAGATCCGCACTACCCAGCCCCTGCAGCCTCCAACGGGGTGAGGAGCAGCGCGCGCATGGCCAGGCGCAGTGGGCAGAATGAGGCTCGCTGGGGCTGTGTGGCTCTGGGCAGGCCTGGTTCTGAGCAGAAAGCACACGTGGGTGCGACACCTGTTCATCTCCGACTGCTCTCCCTCTTGTCCTTGGCAACTCCAGCCCACACCTTCATGAAGGGAGCAGGGCCACAGGCAGGGCCTGGAGCTCCCCACCTCTGAGCCCACCCACTGGCGTCGGTCCCCGGACACAAAGTTACTGCCATCTGCGTCTCAGGCACTGGGAGACCCACAGCGAGAAGGCCCGGGGTTGGACAGCCCCTACTGAGGACAACTGCATCCCCCAGAGATTGCCACAGCTCCCCACTGTGTCCTGGCAGTCTCCACAGACTTGAGGCTGTGGTCAGGATGGTCAGGACCTTCGAAGAGAGGGGACAAAGACCCAGACACACAGAGGGAACAGCAGGGGTCCGGCTGCACCCGGGGACCTGAGGACAACAGCACAGTGGGGGAGGCGGGAAGGGCCCCTTGGAGCCTCCCCAAAGTCAGCCCTGCAGGGCCTTGAGCCAGACACCAGGCTCCAGAACCCAGAGTGCAGTGATTTGTCGCTGTAGCTCCTGGTCCTAGAGAGCCGCCTGTGCGTGAATGCAGCTGGCCCGTCCCCACGGGGAGCCGGTGGCTCTGAAGGGTCTGCATGCTGCCTATCCTCCCCCAGCTCCGAGACCCCGTGCAGACCCCAAAGGAAGAGGAAATGCAGGCGGGCAGCCTTGCTTCTTCGCTGCCTCTTCCCCACGGGGGCATCGTTAAATAAATCATAAGCCCGGTCATCCCAGAGCGCCCGCATCCCATCCAGACCCATTCTGATGGACAGCTGTCTGCGGAGGGGGTGGGCGCTTGCAGGTCCTGGGCCTGCAGGACAGGACAGGACAGGACAGGACAGGACAGGACAGGACAGGGGCCGCCGGCCTCCATGGAGCCTGCATCAGAGAGCTGATCGAATTAGCATCTGCAGCTGTCCAAATCGTGGTCCTGAAACCCGAGGACCCGTTCTGGGAGAGGCTGGAGAGTGCATTCGGGACAGCCTTCTCTGGGGACAGCATCGAGGAAACACAGGGACTCGGAGCCACCGTGGAACTTCCCACGGGAAGAGGTGGAGAGAAGCCTGCAGAGATGGAGGGAGGCGAGGAAGGAGGACTCTCCCTCGGCTCCTGATCCCGAAGTGGGCAGAGCCCAGGGAAACAGACCCGGAAGCACGTGCCTCCTCACCCTCCTGCTGAGATGAGCAGGTGCCATGGACTGGGAACTGTGCAAGCTCTCCCTGGGAGTGACAAGCCAATTTGATTTCCTCCCAAGGTGCTGGGGAATAGACATTTGGCCTGACGTCCTAGCAGGGCCAGGACCTTCCTTTTGGAAGTCCAAGATCAAGGCACATCAGCTTCAGTGTCTGATGAGGGCTGCTTTCTGGTTCATAAGCTGCAATGTTTGTGTTACTCTTTACATTATTAAGATAAAGTACCTAACACCCAAAGTTTGCAGAGGTTTCAAGGTGGCTTGGCAGAGGAGAAAAGGTTCATGGCAAGAAGAAGGTAGCAAGGTAGCAAGCAGCCAAAGATTGAAGCAGCAAACTATTACAGCAACCCTCTTTCCGTCCAATATATTCTACCCAGGCTATATAGCCTTAGGGTGGAGGTCACTCACACCCAAGGTGGGCCTTCCCATTATCCACACCCAGAACTGCACTAAAACATCTAGTGGACTAATTGAGTAAACACACACCCTTCATCCCAACATCACATATGGAATCCCAGCATCATACATTCTATATCTGAAAAGTTCCCCCTATGAGCACATGAGGCTTTGGGGGGGACATCGGGCACAAACCATAACAGGCAGCTTCTTCTTGTGTCTTCATATATTGAGAATAAAGAACTCTGTTCTTGTCCGCCACTTCAAAGGACCTGGATTGCATTCAAGAATCAGCACCTGCTTTTTGTACAACAGCCGTGGCTGTTTGCAGAAACGAGTGGTAGTTAAGCTCAAGCCCTGGACAGAAAGTACACCTAACGAACAGTCTCCGTGCCCAGCGGGAGCCAATAGGGGGAGGCAGAGGCAGGGGCATCTCCCTGCAGCCCCAAGGACCTGCCACAGCGTGCACAGTAGGCGCCCTATAAATAGGTGGAAGTACCTGGGTGTGGAGGCTGACGCCTGTAATCCCAGAACTCTGGAGGCTGAGGTAGGAGGATCAACGTGACTTTCAGGCCAGCCTGGGCTACATAGTAAGTTCAAGGCCACCCTGAACTACATAGTAAAACCCTGTCTCAAAAAACAAACAAACCCTGGAAGTGAGGGCCCCATCAGTGTCAGGCGGGAGCCCACCCCTCCATGTGCTCGGTGTCCCCAAGCGGACAGTAAGGGACGAAGCTTCCCTGCCAAGAGTGCTGGAAGCCATGCCTTCCCCATACATGCACCCCTCTGTCCCCCAGGCTCCTCTCAGCAGCCTCCGGGAGAGGGTACAGAGCTGCTGGGACAGCAGGCTGGGGCTGCAGGAGGCCCCCTCTTCCAGTGTGAGCTGTCTTTCCTGCGGTCCATCGCCCTGACCTACCCGGCTCAAGGGGACCCGGCACCTCGCTTCCCTGTCCTCCATGTCCAGGTCGCCCACTTGCAGGAGGCAGGTGTCGCTGAGTTGTTTCCGTGCCAAATCCCCGGAGCAGAAAATGAGGACCTCTTGCCCAGCGCCAGGCCAGGTGCTGTCTGCAGTCCTGGTGACAGAAGGTGACTGGGACATGCATGCTTCCGCAAGGCCTGCCGCCTGAGGCACAGGAGGTGTGGCTGTGCCTAGGGCGCCCTTCACCCAGGTGCTCTGTGGCCCTGGCTCAGTCCAGGAGATGTTGCCCTCCAGGGGCTGTGGCCACCTGGCCCGGGAGACTTCCATCTCCTGGGAGCGGTGTGCCCAGCCTCCTCCTCGCCCTGCACTGCGGCTGCACATGGAGCCCTCTGGGGAAGGACAGAGGACCACGGCCACTGCTGCAGGGGCTCCTCCCATGAGTCCAGCACTCACAGACCCGACCTGGCCACCCGACCAAATGTGCATCTCAGAGGGACGGGGAGGGCCAGACCCCGAAACCCAGCTGAGCCTGGCCCAACCCATGCACCCTGCACTCCACTATGACCGCGGGCCTTCTCAGAGCGAGACCCAGGTCAGCCTCGGAGACACAGGGTGGGCTGTGAGAGGGCTGGGAGGGACGCCCAGGAGGGCTGCTCAGGGCCACGATGTTGGGCCAGCTCCTTGGTGTTAGAGAGCTCAGAGTTGAGTGCGAGTCCACCGAGGGCTGGAGGAGGAGGTGTGGGTTGCAGCCCACCACGCAGGGCTCAATGCCACCTGGCGTCTGGTGTCCACCGCGCAGGACAAAGGCTGGGGCTGCTGAGTGCTGAGAGAGGTGCCGGGGGTTGTCACCAGGGCACTGGGAGTAAGTTACCTTCACAGCAAGACTGGTCACAGGCACCTGCCCCTCGACCGCCACTTAGGGTCTGCAGAAGCAGCTTGGGAGGGGGGTGGATCTCAAAGATGCTGGCATCCCAGGGCAGGAGGACCTGGAGGCCCAGGCCCGATGCAGGGAGGGTCCAGACTCCCGCTTCCTTGGCCCACAGCTCTTTGCACCCTTGATGAGAGATTTCCCCAGGACACACAGGCCTTGTGGGGTCAGGTGGAGAGAGAGTGAGAGCCTGCAGCACCCCGCAGGCGTCTGCCCAAGGGCAGGTCTGGGTGCACGCAAGCTACTCCCGGGTTCAGGGAGCTGGGGAGCTGACTCTTGGCAGCGTTTCTCTTCGGGGTTACTCTGGAATGTCGCAGTCTCAGAAGGGCCTCCCCTGACTCTCTGAGGAAGTCAGAGTTTCCTCAGGACCTTCATCAGACAAGAATCTAAATCAGGTCTCCAGCCAAGGAGGGAGGGCTTTGAACGACACTGGGGCTGGCCAGGCCCTCAGGAGCACGCGCCTGCCTGGCATCGGGGCATCCGAAGGGATGTGCACCATGTCTGCCCTGAGATGCCACTGTGCCCGTTGAGTCGCTCTAGGTGTGAGACTTGCCCAGGGTGTTACACGTGTTACACAGCCACGTCTTCCTTTAACCACCCAGCAGTACACGTGACCCTGGGCCCCCCCCCCTTTGTCCCTCAAGGCAGCAAATGCCTAACTATCTGCCCAACACAGTGACAGGGCAGGAGCATCTCATTGACCAGTGGCACTGGTGTCCCAGGGCAGCAGAAGCGGGGCCCAGGTCGTTCTCAGGAGGACAGATGTCCAGAGAACCTCGAGGCAGTGTCCGCCTGCCGAGTTAGGAGCAACCTGCTGCTTCCGGAGGACGAGTGGTCATCATCCTGGTAACGTGTTCCCAGGCCTGGTGGGAACATGGACCCTCCAGGAAGGTGTGCCCTTCTGGTACCCTGGATGGGAGTCAGCTCCCACCCTGCCCTCCTCAGACCAAGTCCTGCCCGACAGCGGGGTCCCTGAGTGTGAGTCGGAGGACAGAACAGCAGGTTCAGAGAACGCCTCAGAGGACCCCGCCCACCGGCATCCTTACCTGGCCCTTGGGAGGGTGGAGTCTCCCGCCCCTTCATTAATGCTGTGCCTTCCCCAAGGCAAGGGCTTCCTGTCTCTGAAACCACTGCGATCATATCCCACTCGAAATCTGTCGCCTCGTCCCAGGGAATTCGCATCCTTCCCATTACAGCATCCTCCTCCGGCCCTGTCTCCCTCCACTGGTCCCTGCTTGCTGAGTCCCTGCCTGCCTTAAAGGATGACTTTGCTACCCCGGAAGAGGTGGGGGCTCTTTGGCGCAATCCACGACCCTGACATCTCCAAAGGAGGCTCGAGGGGAACTCCAAGCTCTGTGCACGTTCCCCATCCCCAGTCCACTGCTCCACCGTCTCAGCTGCTGGCGCCGTCTTCCTGCTCATCAACTACCCCGCTCAGTGGACAGGCTCAGGCCCCAGGCAACCCCTTCTTTGCAGCCTCCACCGCGCAAGTACTTCGCATCTCTCCTTCCACATCTTCGGTGGGAGACGGTCTTCTCTCCCCCTTGGCAGAAAAAGTAACTCACCGGGCAGTACCTTCTCACCAACCCATCTCCTCCCCGTCGCCTTATCTCCCTTTCCCCTCGCCTGTCCTCACCTCCCTCCCTGCCACCTCTTCCGCCCACCTGCCTCTGCCACTCGCCGAACTGGGGAACCCGGAAGATCTCAAGCGAGCGCTGTTTTTCTAAGGGACAACACGGGCTCTTCTAACCACTCGGCGCTGGGCTTCCAGGGGTCTCCAGGGAACCCCTGTTGAACCGAGGTGACTGGGCTGCTCTGCGTGGACGGGAGGGGACAGATGGCTCTAATGCAACCTACACTGTGTGGTGAGCAATGGCGCCCCGTCCACAGCTACAGGCCCCATGCTGGGTCCATGTCCTGGACGCCATAGGGCCACTGGGTCTCTGGGACAGAATTGGACGTTGGCTTCGGGTAGGAAGGAACCAGCTATTTCTTCCAGACAAGACTGGTGTTTTATCTGAGCCAGCCCTGGGCTAAGTACTGTATGTCCACGACCCGATTTCTTCCCCCAGATCTTACACTGTCCAGCTCACCCTTCCTGCCCATGTCTCCCTGGCCCTAGAGCTGCCTCCTCTTTCTTGGCCTTAAAGAACTCATGAGCCCCTGTGACAGGGCAGGCATCCCCAGGCCCCAAAATGCCCAGGAATCAGAAGGAGAAGCTCCGGGGTGGTCACCGGCTTTGTAAACCAAGCGGTGCCCTGAGGCCCAGCATGGATTCGTGGCTTGGCTGAGTCCTGGAAGGCCCCAGACCCAGGACCCAGGAAGCAAGTTTCCCTTCCATGTCTCCCATTGGCTTTGGTCACCTCCTACTCCAGACAGAAGACAGCTGACAGAGAAACGGAGGCCAGAGCAGACCAGAGGAGTCGAGGATTGCCGGACATCGGAGCCCACTCTGACCATCCTCTCCTTATACAGGTGGTCAGTGACCCCCCGATGGGCCCAGTGCCCACCTGCCGCAGAGCCTGGAACACCCTGAGTGCTGGGCCCGGGCTTCCTTCTAACATCCACCTTGCAAAGCACCATCTTCTTTTTAGTACTGGTGTTGAACCCAAGGCCTTGTCCACTGTGGGCAACCCCTGAGCTGCAACCCAGCCCTTTCCATTTTATTTTGAGACAGGGTCTCACTAAGTTGCCCGGACTGGGCTCAAACTCACCATCCTCCTACTTCAGCCTCTTACATAGCTGCAACTACAGCTGTGCGCTTCTGCACACGGTATTAAGCCACCGTCTTTCATTTGTGACTGTCCTCAGGGCCCTTGATGACAGCTTCAGAAATGCACCAGACTGAAGCTAGAGTTGGAACTCACTTTAGCCTTTTTCTCTCCTGTTTGGATATTTAAGGAGTAAAATGAGAAACTCCAGGAATCAAAGGCCGATAGGACCAGCATTTGATTTCAAGAAACCAAGCGGGCTGGGCAGAGTGGTGGGGACGGCACCACATGGAGGAGTTGGGCCTCAGGCCAAGGGGACAGCCGCTGCTGGGCACCCGCCAACGGATGCCACAGGAAGTGCCTGACTTTAGCCAGAGTTCTTGGCACATCAAGAGGAGCTGGCCATTCAGAGTTTAAAATAAAATACCATGCTTGAAAGGGCTGAGGGACAATATTTTTAAATCTAAATGCCTCTGCGGCCCGAGACAGCTCCCAGGCCGCCCATGCCCACCCTGTGCTGTAGGACGGTGGCATCTCAGGCCTCGGCATTGCCAGGCCATCTGCGGAGGCCTGCTGCAACAAAGGAAGACGCCTCGGCAGAAATGACAGCTGACATCCATTGTCTGAAGTGGACTCGTCTCTGTGAGCTGCCGCCCATTCTTCCTAAGTAGCTGGGGTGCTCATAGCAGCTGGACTTCAAAGGCGCCTCGGACAGCAGGCGGGGCCTGGGTAGCGTCACCGGCTGGTCCTGTCGAGAGCGGAGCTGGTTTACACCAGCGTCAGGCGCTGATAAGGGCGGCTGAGGGGCCTCACTGTAAATGCTCCCGCAGCGCACAATTTATTGGGCAGCCCTGGCCAGCCCATTAGTCATGGACTATTAGAAGACTTTTCAGACATTGTTTTGAAACTGTCTCTTGAACTCCATTAGCCTTGGACTTCAGGCAGGTTGCAGCAGGAAGGATGGGAGCTGAGGTCACCTGGTAGCTGGAACAGCGGTCTCTGTGCAGATGTTTGCAGGGACTGCCCGGCTGGTGCTGGGGGCTGGGAGAGCAGCCTCCCGCCGTCTGAGGGTGCTGAGAGAGCAGAGCACCCCAGCGGTCCCAGGGGGGCTTCCCTGGCTTACACACCTCAGGTCCTGCGTGCCAGAGACCCTCTCTGTCCTAGGAAAAGTGGTTGGTCACCCTACTGGCCACCCCCCAATTTCGCTACTTAGTTGTTACTTTAATTGTACAAATTCAAGGGACATTGTGAGATGCTCAATCAGTGTTCACCGTGTGAACTGGTCAGACCAGGGACTGCGTTTCTGGCCCTCTGTCGTCGTCTCTGTCAGGAGCTGTCACGCCCTCTCTGTTACTCATCCAATAAGCCAGAGGGGCCATCCGAGAGCTGCCAGGCAACCCCTCCTAGCCCGAGGCTGGCCAGGTGCGCCAGGCAGTGTGAATGCCAAGGGTGCCCGGCCATCGGGAACCCACGGGCACCGTCCTGGCCGCAGAGCCCTGTCCCTCAGCCCGAGGGCCCCAGGCAGCTGAGGGGCTTGGCAAGGACGCGTGCCTGGGGTTGTTGCAGACTTTCCATGTGGACGACAGGAAGCGGTCACACATAGCGAGGGAAACACAAGATGCAGAACAGCAGGGCAATAAACCAATTTGTCCCCACAGATCCAACCCCAGACGGGCGCCACATCCTGTGTCTTCTCCTCTGCCAGGGGAGACTCAGTCCACACCCAGCTGTGCAAGACATATCTGACTCACTCACAGCTCTTCCACCTGCTGGTTCTGTGGCCCTGGGCCAGGTCCTGGGCCTGTTCGTGCCTCAGTCTCCCCTCTGTAAAAATGGGGACCATAGCACACCTGACCTCCTAGCATCAGACAGCTGGCCTCTGCTTCCATGGTGCTGAGGGCCGAAGAGGGGGACCAGGAGCCATCACAGGGGTACCCCTGGGGTGCCCCACCCCCAGGCCTCCCTCTAGCTCTGCTTTTGACCCAGACCTCCTGGCCCTCTCTGGAGAGATGCTGTGCCGTCCAGGGGGGCCTCCGTCGCCCCTCTGAGCTGTCTGGCTTGTCCCAGCTGGGAGGAGAGGTGTGGCTGAGTCACAGTTGAAGTGCAGTTGGTGAGTGCTGCCGTGCCCCAGCCAACCTGCAGCGTAGGCTGACACCCGCTTGCTATTAACGTGCCAGGCTCAGAGCGCTCTGGGCATTGCTCAGAGGGAAGGGAGGCAGCCCCAGAAGCACAGCTGGCTGGGGTCATCAAGGAGCAGCCTGCATGAGCCACCCATTTCCCTCGTGTCCCGGCTGGCCCCGCACACACAGTGCTATCCACAGGAGAAGTGAGGAGCCCAGGGCTGGCTTCAGCCTGGTTGGGTTTCAGAGCGCCAGCACCTGCCGATGGTCTGCTTAGGTATGACCTATTAAACATTTACCGCCCATTTCCTGTACACGTCTGGCGAGGCCGGCAGGAAATTCAGAACAAATTAAACGGCAGCTGCAATCCCTCATGCTTTAGTGATCCCTCCCCGGCCCTGTGCAGTATCATAAACTCTGAGGGGCAGATCTATTAGGGACAGGCCGGTTTCGTCAAGGAAGTGTCCCCCCAGCCCCTGCCAACCGGGCCCCATAAAGCGAAACTGGCCAGGGCGCGTCTCCCTCCCCACCCCGCACCCACTCGCCCTCCCTGCTGTTCCCACACCATTCCACATGTGGTCCGAGAGGGGCACTTCCTGCCGTTATAAAAAGCAAAACCAAGACCCCAGCAAAAACAGCCTGTGTGCAGAACACCCAAGTCGACAGTGTGAGAGAGACTGAGAGAGCCTAATCCATTCCATATGACAGGCAGCAGTGGCCCGCAGGGGCGGCCAGCCCCGAGGAGAATTCCAAGCAGCCCCTCCGCTGCTCCTCACCCGTGTCCCCGACCCCCCTTCTCCAGCAGGGCCTTCAAAACAGGAGAGAAATATTCTGAGGGGCATGCCCTGGCTTTAAACTGATTACTACTATGCATTGTTCTCCCTGCACTTTGAAAATAAACTCTAGGCAGCATTAATGCAAATACAATATAAACACGCTGGTTCCTAAGTTTTCGGCTCTCCCGGGTGTGTCTGGGCTTGCTCCTTAGGGGTACAGTTTAGCTTGATGTGAGAACCAGATGTGCCTTCAGTTGGGAGCCTTTCAGCCGCGGCCGTGTAAACAGACAGCTGTCCAGATGATTGGGGTGACAGTGCCTGAAGAACACCTCGGTAGCAGATTCTACTCCATCCCTCAGAACAGCGGGCAGTAGAGGGTCTATCGGGCTTGGTTCTGAGTGTGTCACAGCAAAATCAGGAGCGGCCCCTCAGTTTGAGAAAAAGAAACAATTCTAGATGGTCAGATCTCGCGACTGGATTAACAGAACTGATTTGGATGGTATTTCCATTACCCTCACCCAGTCTTTCCATTGCTGGGGCCAGCCTGTGACGATGTGTGGTCACTGCTTGCATTAACAGATGCGCTCCATGTATTGAGTCCCTGGCAAACAGAACAATTTCTTTCCACAGCTTCTCACCACGGATACCAGCCCTCGCCTGCTTATCCTTATCACATCCAAAATAGAAACTTCCTACTTCCTGCTTCCTACTTCCTGCTTCCTGCTCCCTCGTTCCATAAACCATTCTCCATGGGAGGTGCTAAAAATGGAAAGGTCGAGATGAAAGGGCTGCTCAGAAGATTTATTCCTGCCCATAAAAGTCTCTTTGGCCCTCTGCACACAAAATCGCCACTGCTACTTTAACTTCACCTCTTCCCAAGCAGTCAATCTGAATTTTGCCTATAATTCCACTAAAACCTAAGAGGCTAACCATTTATGGGCTGGTTGTTCTGGATGACTTGACAAATTAGTATAGTAAATTTGGGGTGTCTTAAGTACTAAATTAGGTCATTTGTTTAATGAGCCAACCCCGTGGCCAGAGTCTGACCCCAGCCCACTCGGGTGGGTTCACATGGAGTTGCAAGGCGGAGACCTGTGCACTCCCATTTGTCTTTTGTTTCTAGAGAAACTGCTCAAAATTGAGTGCTAGAAATCCAATCCCACCTTAACACGGATTTGTTTGGAACTGTTAAAGTGAATTCTCCTGCCTCAGTTTCTCCCTATCTGTTCTCTCCCAACATTTGTCATCGTCCTCTTTGTCCGGCCCAACCGGAGCCCTCACTGTCTTCCACTAGGCAACGTGTGGGTTCAAACCCTGGAGCAGGAAAAGAAAAGGAATATGCTGAGTCCATTCCTTGAATTACCTCATCCAGCCCCAGGCCACAGAGAGAGACAGAGAAAGGGAGAGATAGTGCCATCGTGAGCCTCGTTTTCCAGAGGAGAGAATAAATCTTCAAGACACCACCTCCCTGGATCTCACTCACATGCTTGCTAGTTAATATTTATTGAGCAGCCACCAGGTGCCCGGCACTGGCAGCTCCGGCCGATCCAGCTGCACAGCTACTACTGCCCGGGGCTGCCATCCGGCCGTCCGGGCCGTGTATGTTAATTGGTACAATATAATTCTGCAGACTCGAGGATTCAGGCAAAAGCATACCTGAGGCACAAAGGGATAGGAAATCAACCTTGTCTCTGAAACATTCCCTGGATTATGCATACCAAGGCCAAGCTCTGTACGTGACAGTGATAGCTACTCTCCATGACTCCTGTCCCCCGAGCGGCAAGTGTGCGAACTCGCCACACTCCAGCAGGAGAGCCGTGCACCCTGCGTGGCTCTGACTGGCTCTTCCACGCACACACACTGCCGGGGGAGCTGTTCATAGGCTGGGGTAGAGCTACCGAGCTCCCCGGGCTCAGTAAGGACGGCGATGGCATCGAGATATTAGACCCTGAGTTCCCCAAGAGCATAAGCGTCACATTCCTCTGTGACCCACCATGCAGAGCACAGAGCTGGGCACACAGGAGCTGACACAGGAGATGTTGGCTTCCTAAGTTTCCTCAAGCTCTTTGAAGGTCAGTCGTCTCTGTTGGCTCCTGTGGGTTCCAGCCCAAATGGGGGACAGGCGGCAGTGTAGATGCTCCGATACGGACTGCATTCCCTCAAAAGTCAGCCCTGGATTTAGACAGGAGCAGCACTCCCCTTGGGAAGAGAAACTGAAGGGCATCTCGGTGTGGTCCACTCACTCTCTGCACGCATCACAACTTCTGCCTCCCACGCCACCTGACTTGCTCTGAAGGTTGAGGACTCATCCCGAGCCTGGCAGTCATCGGCCCAGCTCTCAGGTGGTCACGTTTTGTTCTATTGTTTTACGGGGGACTCGACACAGCTGGAAGGAGTTGCTCTGGAGCTGGGGAGCTGGGGACCTTGCCACTGTTCACTCGGTGACCAGGGCAGTGTAGCATCGCCCCTGGCTGCCTTCGCACACTTCCACCTCACGCCAGGCGGAAGTTTGCCTTTCTGCCTCCTGCCTGCATCTACATGGACACAGCCAGAGACCCGACTGTAGGCTGAAATAATTAAGATAACCAAGAGCCGCTGAGCAACGGCCTGGTGTGCTTAGACCGTGCAGTGCAGCAATGCCAGTGAAACTGCTGTTTGGGATTTTTGTATTTGGTACAAGTATGCAAACCCCCAAATCACACATGAGGGAAAGGGAGGAAGAAAGAGACACGCACACATCGCTGTGCACTTCGAACATGGCACATGAAGGCAGAGACGCTGCTGGAACGGGTGGCCAGCGACTCTGGAACCAACTGGTGCGTCCCTGACGCCTTCCTGCCTTGTCCCAGTCCCTGTTGGCAGTCCTCCCTCCAAGTGCCAACTGCCCCAACTCACCTCCCTCTCAGTAGAGGGCAGTCCCCACGAGGTTTCCCTAACTTCTACTGGAATATTATAAATGTGATAAAATGCACAACTATTAAATACGTAGCTGTACTCATTTTTGCCTAGGGACACAGAAATCTTCTAGCGTCCTTGTAGGTTCTCTTGTGTCCTTCCCAGTCCACAGCTCCCAAGTGTGACCCCAACCTCATCACCATCGGATAGCGTTGCTGCCCTCAAGCCCTCTCCAGACGGAAGCGCACAGTGTGGGACCTGTGTTCCTTTCCCCACTCTCCGGTGCCCAAGAGACTCCTGGGGTGGCAGCAGACGGGTCCCCACTCTGCCGTGTGTCTAATTTGTCATTGGTGGATGCTGCTTTTCTAGTTTAAGGTCATTCATCGGGAGGAATGTTGCTGCGGATGTTCTCCTCTCGCTTTTCCTGGGCACGTTTGCTGGGTTCCAGGCCGGGCAGATGTTGCCCCACAGGGCTCCCAGGTGTCTCCACGCCATGTGGCCTTGTCTGTCTCCTGCATGTTAGCCATGTGGTGGTCGTCCCAAGGCCCTTTCCATCACTTGGTGTCTGTGTGACTGTCATGAAGAGGAGTCTCTTCCAGTCTGCAGCCCCCTTTAGAAACGAGGTCATCACTTCCGTGTCTCACTGACCTGCAGGCGTTTGTGCCCAGATGTCCCTGTTGGGGCTGCCTTTCGTGCCCTGGTCACCTTTGTATTCTGTGGCTACCATCACCGTCTTTACAAAAGTCCTATTCCGATGAACATGCCCTCTGCTGGTCTCTGTGGTCACTGTCGGTCCACACTGAGTCTTGCAAAGGACCTGGCCACTGATGGCCTCCTCACACGGAGTTGTCCTCTCTGCGGTCTGAGGGGCAATGCCAATGTCACACAGCAAGAATGCAGACTCTGGTCACCGGGTCGGACACACCTGGGTGCTGTTGTCAGGGGTTCGCAGATGCTGCTACTGCCTGTGATCATCAGCCTCCCATGAGGGGGTGTCCGGCAGCCTGGGCGGGCCTGGCTCGGAGCTGAGGCTTTGGAGGGGAAGGGGACCCACACGGGGCACCAGTCCCCACCATGCCAAGACCCTCGGCTCTCCCTCCTCCACCAGGGCTGAGGCGGTGCTTGCCCTAAATCTCCCTTCTCCCATCAGTCTGTCCGTCACTCTGCGTCTCTGAGTATTGACAGACGGATACATAAATACGTGTGCAGGGACAGGCGGGCCGCTCCGCCTCCGCTTCCTTGCTGAACCCTGACGCCGCAGGAAGTGAAGTGAGCCCACCCGTCCTCTCTGCTTCCGTCCCTTAGCCCGGGCTTGAGCCCAGCACCTTGGCCCTTTTCAACAGCTCCTCAGCGCCTGTCCCTCGGCCCCACCGGCGCCCCCGAGAGCTATGGGCACCCTCTCCTCCTGCCGCCTTGTGGTTTGGAGCATCCACCTGGTCTCGTCACGTCCTTCAACGCGGTGTGACACCTCTTAGTGAGATTCTTACTGACTGCAAGCCTGGCCGCCCCAGCAAGGCAGCAGCCTCTGTGCCTTCCGCTCTCAGGCTGCCCTGGGCACCATGTGAAGTCACACAGCCCTGGTGCTCAGCACAGCGACCGGGCCACTCAACATGGCCTGGGACCTCCACCGTGAGCCTGCGTGGCGCCGTCAGTGCTCCCGGGCCACAGCCTGCAGAGCGCCTGGGGTCCACAGCGCAGTATCAGCTCGCTTGCTCTGGGGGATGCAGGGTCCAGGACAGCCTTCTGCCCCTCTGCCCTAAGGACATCACCCATCTCAGCTCGGCCTCGGCCTGGCTGCACAGTCTGCGGGGAAGCCCCTCTCCACCCCCTCTTCCTGCCCTTGAACAAGCCCCCCATTCTCCCGCTGAACTTTGCCCGCCCCCAGGAGCGGCTGGCTTCCTTTGCCACGGCACCCTGTCGGGTTTCGATTAGGCCAGGGAATCACCACAGGAAATGAGTCCAGGAAAGGAGGGCTGTGATTTCTTTTTTAATTTTGAATACCAGATTTGTGATTATTTTTTCTCAATGACAGTGCGAGGTTGGGGAGGAATGTGAACAATGTGCAACTGGAAACACAGGGGGAGCAGCTGGGGCTGCAAGTGCTCCCGGAGAGACCCGAGGAAGGCCCCAGGCTGTCCCCAGCCAAGGACACCTGCTTCGGGGACATGCACAGAGCATCCCGGGGTGTGTTCCCGCCCTGGGGAGCAGGAGCCGTGGTCACCACCCCATTGGTGCTCGCCATTCTCAACCCCAACAGCCCTGTGTGGCTCTCGTGTCCCCAGATCCATCCCCGATGTAAGTGTGCACGTGCACTGGGACCCAGCGGAGCTGTGGGATCGGCGGGAGGCAGACATGAGGGAATTTGTGGCAGGCAACGCACATGCCTGAGGGGCAGGTCCACAGGAGGGCAAAGCTCTGTCCCCTGCTCTGAGACCCCAGCTGATCAAACCTGGCCCACCCTCGTGATCTAAAATGACCTCCCTCACCCCAGGCAGTGACCTCAGGCTTTAACAGCATCTACAAAACCCCTCCAGCCTCACCCCCGAGGACGTGAGGGGTCACTGGGACAGCCACCTCCAAGTTGGCACAGCTGACCCTCATGGGGGCCACGGCGGGACTGGACCTGGGCAGCCTGGCACAGGCTCCACCCTCCGACACCTTTTGTGTTGCCACTCTCACTACTCAGTTCAGAGGTGTCGAGGAGCACTTTTAGGTTTACAGAGAAATTGGGCAGGAAGTAGAGAAGCATCTACCCCTTCTCTAGCCTGACTCGGTTTCCCCATTATTTCTCACCTTGTGTGACAATGGCTGTGTCAGTATTGGCACAGTGCTCAGAGCCAGAGCACCCAGCTGGTACCAGGCTTCCCTCCAGGTGCTGTGTGTACCTGGGTGTGGACGAGCATCGTGTGACTTGTCCTCACTGCCAGAGCACCAGGAGAGCCACCCCTGCCCTAAGGGTCCCCGTGCCCTCCTCCTCCACTGGGCCTGAAGACACTGGCTGCTACTGTCACCAGAGCTTCGTGGCTTCCTGAGGGTCATTGGGCTGGCTTCTTCCCCTTAGCAACCTGCATGACAGCTCCTTCGAAGCTTTCCAGGGCATGGAGCTCATTTTCTTTAGAGCTGAATAATATTCTTCTGTCTGGGTGGACCACAGTTTACAGCCATTCACCTCCTGAAAGACACATCCAAGCTGCTATCAACACCTGTGTGCAGCACTTAAGGGAAGAAAGGTTTACTTTAGCATACAGCTTATAGAGGTTTTAGTCCATAATTGGCTGGCTCCAAGGCAGGGTGGGATAGCAGAGGGGCATTGCAGAGGAGAAACAGTCCATGGCATGGTCGACAGAAGGCAGCAGTGGCAAGCAGCAGCAGCAGCATGCCTTCTTTCTGCCCCCTTGTATTCCATCCAGGCTACCATCCCCAATTGGTTGGTGCCACCCACACCCAGGGTGAGGCTTCCAGCATCACACCCTTAATCCACATTCATATTCTCTAATCCAGCCACCTTGGAAACGCCCTCGCTATGAGCACAGAGGCTTTGGGGGATAGGCAGATCCAAGCCGTAACAAGCATGCTTCATTTTGGGGGGGGGGGTACCGGGGATTGAACTTGGGTCCTTGTGCTTGCACAGCAGGTGGTAAAATCACTGAGCTAAATCCCCAGCCCCATGCATGCTTCATTTTGTAAGAAATTGTCAGGCTTTCTTCAGTCTGTAGCCAAACCATTTTGAATTCGGACAGTGACACTACCTTAATAATGTCTCCTTGTGCAGGTATAGGGTTGACACAATCCATGAAGTGGGCAGAACAGGCAAGTACACAGGTTCCTTCCATGCACACAAACTGTCGTCATACAGCAGCTGCCCCTCTGTTTGAGGCTGGCTGCAGGAGACACTGGGGAGGAAGCCATGCTCCTCTGCCCAGACCAGTGTTTCTCATCTGCAAACAAAAACTCGCAGAATAACAGGCCAACAAGCTGAGGGCCTCCCTGGTTACTCCCATGGGCTATGTGGCTGCAGCCACCTCTTGGAGTGAGCCGGCCCAGGGGCCCCAGCACCGCAGAGTTCAGGAAGCAAGGAGCCCACGCCAGGCTGGCTGGGTTCCGGATGTCAGCTCACTCGGCACTCAAGCACCAGCTTATTCTCCAGGGGCTGCCCCTGGGGGCCGTCCCCATCACCTATTGAGCATTTACTGCATGCTCAAGTGGGATTCAGGCCAGGTTCCTGGAGCCCATGAACAACACCCAAGTGCCTACTGCATGCTGTGGATGGACTCCCACTGGAGACTTGAAACTGCCGAGGAAGACTTCGTTCCCTCCAGTGTTTGGATATAATGCAAGACTAGGACGGCGGGGGCAGGCCTGGTGATTGCAGGAGGAACCGTGTCACATGGGGATGTGGGTTCGAATCAGCAGGGTTCTCTCCCCGCCCTGATTATATTGGCTTCATCAGCAAAACGGGAATCACAAGGTCCTACTCCATGGCTTCCTGGAACAGTCGGCCCAGCGGTCACTTCTGCCGCCCCCACACCCTAGCACCCGGATTTTTGCATAGTAACCTGCGTCCTCCTCCAGCCAGGAGCCTTCCCAATAGGCCACCCCTGTGGTGGGTACCCCCCTTTCTATCTAGCACGGAACCCTCTCAGCCTGAACACCTAGGCCAGGCCCCGGCTGAAGACAAGGGGAGCTCATGTGTGAAGGGGATAAAGACGCTATCACTTAGGAAATGAAAGCTCCTCTGAGCCCTCCACCCAGGGTCTGCAGGGCCAGTGCGAGGTGGAGCCCACTTGAGTCTGAGGCTTCCCACGCCCAGTGGGTCCCCTAGCATGGGCAGGACTTAGCTGTGCCTAGGACATGGATGGTGTGGCCACCCCTGCCGGCCTCCCCTGTTAAGAGGTTCCAAATGGTCCCCAAATCACGTCTCCCTTTCCTGAGACACGGGCAATTCCTGTGTCACCAGGCCTTTGTAGAGACGTCAAAGGAGGATTTCATGAGGAGAAAAGCCCCTTGACACCCCACCGCGGCTTCTGCTTCGCAGATGAAAGGGCAGGGAGGAGGCAGGTTGGGAAACAGATTGCTCCAGGCTGTCAGAGTGCGACTGGGATTTCGTTCACACCAGGCAGGCAGGCGGGAGGGCTGGGGTCTTTCTCCAGGGGATGGGGCCGCGCTCGCATCACTGAAGTGATAATCCAGCCCGCGGGCTGCACCAAGCTGGACATTTTGTCCTCGCTGTCAGAAGGCCACAAGCTCTGCAGCAGATGGAGTGGTGTCGGCAGTCGTAAAGGCTCCTGCCCCACCGGGGACAAACAGGTCAACAGAAGGGATTGGCGCCGTGCATGTCATAAAACCCTCCGGGCCTGTCATGTTCCGATAAATCTTGATTTTGTAATGGAATAGCACGGGGGTTCCCAGCCTTGGGTTTCACAGGTGAGCCCGGCTGATGGATGGGCCGGGAGCTGTGGGGTTGGGGCGGCAGAGGAAACCTTACCCACCCCGCCCACCGGCTCCCAGTGCAGACAGGAAGTGCAGCCTGCAAGAGGATCTGGCCTGTGCCCTGCACCGCGGCCCCAGAAGGCTGCTGAGGGTAAGCGCCCAGTGGAGCTGGCATTGTCCTTTCTCGGTTGGGCTCCCAGCCTCCAGGGTCTGTCACCCAGAGGCTTCGCAGAGGGGAGTCTACGTACCCTCTGCCCTCTGAGCCCCCTGTACCTTTGCTGACTCCGCCAGTGTCCCTGGGGGAAGGGAGGGAGTGCCATCTCGCTGAGGAGGACTCTGGGGAGACACCCACCAAGGACACCCCAAATGCAGGACGAGGCGGGCGGAGGACAGGAGGGGTGAGTGTCCCTGGCCTGGGCTTGGTCTAAACCAGGATGGCCAACAGGATGCAGCCAGAGTGAGCCGCAGAGCCACAGGCCCAACCTGCAATAGGTGTGGATGGCTGTGGTCCCCGCCTGCATCTGGGCAGTGTGAAGACTGTGGTCAGCGTCTCCGGCCCAGAACCGCAGACCCCGGGCTGGCAGTTCTGTGCGCCTCCGAGGGGCGGGCTCTGCATCCAGGTCTTGGTCGCCCTCTGAGGTAGACATTTGGGAGTGGGAGGGGGTGACAGAGACTTTACCACAGGGTGGCCCTGGAAGTCTGACCTGGGAATGACAGTGGGTGGCTTCTGAGTATCTGAACTTCACCTGGTGTCCCGGGAGCTGTTCCTGTGGGTCCAGAGTCCACGCCTCGGAACCTGCTGGGTGGACGTGACTGGCCACGTCCGCTCCACGGGTAGGGAAATGAGTCCCCTCCGCCTGCCACGTGGTGAGGACCATCTCCGCCGTGGGTGGCCGTGGGTCGCCATCCACCTCGCTTCCAATCTCTGTGTGCTGCTGTCCCTCTCTGCCTCATCAGCCCAAGTGAAAGCCAGCAAGCCCCACTTCCTGTCCTTGCTGGGATCGCGCTGAGGGGCTTGGAAGAAGGCCCAGCATGCCACACGGCAAGCCTCAGGCCACGGTCATTCCCTTCTCAGGGCGCCGAGGATGCAGCCTTCCTCCTCAGACTGACAGCCACGCTGGCTGTGGCCGTGGCTTGGCATGACCATTGTTCTGTGGTCCCTGGGCCTCACGTTCATGCTGCTGAGGATGAGAGTCACTCTGAGCATGTTGAGTCCTTCAGCCACCACACCCTTGATGGCCTTGGGGTCCCTTCCTGCACAGTCCACTAACCAGAGCTTCTGATCCAGAATCCTGGGGAGGTTCGGGCACCTGTGTGCCCCCCAGGCCTCTTCCTGGGCTGTGAGCATGAAGCTGCCTGGGCAGTGGGCACTGACATTCAGGAGAAGCAGCTGGATCTGTCCACAGTGATAAAAGCCGTTTCTAGAACCACCTGCTCCAGACTGACCAGAAGGTGTGGTTGATTTATGGAAAACACACAGAGCAGAGCCACTTCTGTCCATGGACAGTAGCCGTGTCTGGGGCAATTGGCTGCCACAGCAAGGACTAGAGGGATGGCTTAGCAACTCACAATTCTGGGAGGGAGGGAGGCCACCAGGAAGGGGGTCCCCTTCCACAGGTCTTTAAGAGTGGTGAATAAGGGTTTTTGTAATTGACCTTTAAGCCAAGGAAATAAACCCAAAATGCTTCCAAAGGCTGAGGCGCAGCACTGAAAGGAACCAGTGGGTCCCGAGTGCTCCGAGATCCCCGCGAACAATTGTTTGGTTCCTCTACCAGGACATCCAGAGTCACGGGTGGGGCCACATCCTGCGGGGCTCCCGGGGTCTGCGTGGGGACACTCACCCTGTGGACTGGTGTTGGCCTCCTTCAAGCTGTCACGCCGAGCCTCTCAGTCCTCTGGCTTTCATTCCAGCCCAGCACGCTTTAAAGACTAACTGTTACATTGAAACGTCCCCGCCACCCGGCAGTCTCCGAAGCATCCCGAAGCACGAGGACTCCAGAAGGCAGCTGTCTGCCCCGAACCCCAGCGGCTTCCCAACCCAGGGAAGGGCAGCGATGGGTAATCGGGCATCAGCAGCGTGGAGGCTGGCAGTGGTGTCCTGGAAAAGCGGTCCGCCCCACGGAGGCCGAGATAAACATTTTAGGGTCAGGACTTCAAAGTTGAAGGCTCAAAAAAAAAAAAAGAAAGGATGGGATGAGTGTGTTTAAAGTGAGGAGTAGTGTTTTGAGGGGAATTAATGGCAATGTTTTACTGTAATCATTTAAAAAATTTTAAACACTCCTGGTCGTTTTCAGTCACACTGTAGATTTTCCTGTGATGGCCTCATGAGCTTCTGTTTCATGGGTTTTTTTGTTCATAGTGCTTTTCACAGTTTAGCACTATTAAAGTTTATATACGTTTAAAAAAAAACTTGAAGGCTCTATTTCAATAACCAAACCTCCGCCATAAAAGTGGAAGCGGGGAAATTGGGCAGGGGCTGGGAGAATGCACAGATTCTGGGGCAGAGCTGCAGGGTGCTTGCCCTCACTGAGCCCACTCCTCCCCCTTCCGCCCAGACCCCAGCTCCGCGGACCCCTGCCTCCCCGTCCGTCCCCCTACACTCAGGTGTCTGCCCGCCCCACTGGGCCTCAGAGCCCTTCGCTCCCGTCAGAATCCCACACTGCGACTCTGCCAGCTGAGGACCCTCCCTGTGCAAGGGAGCCCGGCTGTGGTGTTTGGCTGGGAGCCGTCCACTAACCGAGGCCCCTGCAGACAGCCAGCAGAGTGGTACCGCCGAGGGCCGGTGGCCGGGGATGATGGCAGAAGTGTGCGGGCTCATTCTGGGGACGGAGCAAGGCTTCCTGGGGTGCCAGGGAGATGGGTGCACATAGCCGTGACAGTGCCCCAGCCCTGGATTTCAGGCCAGGGGCTGAAGCGCACAGCATGCAGGTCACGTCCCTATAAATCTGCTGCAAAGAGAGCTCTGAGCGGGCGCCACAGTGACCGAAGCGCGATGTCCTCTGGCACTGAAAGGACAGCAGGGCTGAATACGCTCGACGCTGTGAGGCTGAGCTCTGCGGAGGAGCTAGCAACCACCTCCACCGTGTGTTCCTCAAACCGGCGCACTGGACAGAGCAAAAGCAGTCATCTGTCAATTAAAAAGGAAAGCCCAGGCCATCCGGGCATGGGTCCCCGTGTCAAGGAAGCTGGGGACGGGACGTGTGCCTTGCCCGCCCGACCTGGGCCCTGCTCCCTCCAGCCTCCTGCCATTCCCAAGGGTACAGGTGACGGCCGTGCTCCTGGCAGACTCGGGAGCACTCACTGAGGAAGTGGAGATGCAGCGCCCAGCCAGGGCCGGCTGCGGCCAGATCCTCGCTGTACGCCAAGACAGCACCGGGAAGGACAAGGCCCAGTCCGGAGCCCAGGTGCCTGGCCTCGCAGCGTGGCCCTTCTGCAGGGCCCTGGGTGGGGCAGCGCTGGGGACCCAGCACCGACGAGGGGCTCCCATCCCATCTGGGAACCCCGTCCTCACTGGGGGAGGTCTCCGCGGGCCGGCGGGGGCTCCTGGCTGCCAGAGTCGAGCCGCAGGTGATTAATGGATGCGGAGGAGATGGAGTCAGCGAGCTGGCCCGCCCCAGGGCAGGGCATCAATCTCCCTGGAGAGGCGGACACCTCCCTGCCTCGGGCCCTGAGAAAGGGCCTCCCCCAGGTTCAAGGGCGCCTGAGACTCTGCCACGGCTCGCCTGCAGACGGGCTCAGGGCACTGGACCCACTGGCCCGCCCAGCACCACCTCGGGGCTCAGAGGGGCAGGGGCACCTGCATGTGACTCACTGGAGGCAGTTGGGCTGCAGCTGGACAGCCCGGGGCCGGGCCCTGCCACTTGCTGCCTCCGACACCTGTGAGCTCCTTCACTTTCTCTTCTCTTTGCTTTGATTTCCTCATTTGCAGAGTGGGGGCCAGAGGGACCCCCACTCAGCACCAGGCAAGGATGAGCTGAGTGCCAGGGGGCAGTGCCCTCGGACAGGCGCCTGGCTCTGCTGTCTCCTCTGCCTCCCACTGCTGCCCTAGCACCCCAGGAAGGAGGACTTACATGTCCTACTTCCCAGATGCAAATGTAGAGGCCCGGCCAGACTGCACAGTCCCGAGAGCAGCCTGGCCCTCGCCCGCTGCTGCCTGGTGGTCTGAGCTGGGAATCTGAACCTGAGGTCTCTAACTGTCCCTACTACATCCCGGGCTCCCTGTGAGCCAGCTGTGGGCACCGTGTCTGGGCCTCAGCCGTGGGAACGCAACACGTCCACGTTGCGGCCTCCGATTGCTTCTCGACCTTTGTTCTTCTTCCCGGCAGGCTTGCTCACCGCCCCTCATGCTGGAGTCCTGAGAAGCCCTTTCAGCCTGGGGTCCACACCGCCTTCGGTGGCTCTGGGGTCAGAAACCGGAGCCGGGCGCTAAAGAGACACCGCCTGCTCAGCGGGAGGGGCCTTGATGGCTCTAGCAGATGCTTCGGGGATGGGCCGGAGCCCCCCGCTGCCCCCTGCAGATAACCCCTGACCCAGCCTCCCTCAGCAGCACCCCCTCCGGGAGGCCAACAAACACCCGGGCATTGTGTGCACAGGCTGTGGTGGGCAGCCTGCCTCTGCGGCCGCCAGCCTCACCTGCCCCTCCCATCAGGGCTCTGTGCCCGGCTCTGCCTGAGCCACTCGCTGCCCACACTGCCCTGTGTGTCCTTTGGGACCCTGGGTTGGGACAGAACAAGGCTTAGAGGACCAGCCCAAGCTTTGGCCTTCTTCTGGGGCCACACACTCACACGGTTCAAATCTGAAGTTCCAAAAATTCCCTCCCACTCACCTTGAGCTGCCAGTCTCCTCCCAGGGTGCCCAAATCAGGAGCTTCTCTAGCGTGTAAGTGTGCAGCTACATGCATGTAAGCAGGAGTGTGTGCTGCCTTATACACGTGTAAGTCTGTGTACACACATGTGCACACACTCACTCATGCATGTAAATACATGCACACACCCATGCCTGCATTATGTATGTATACACACATTTTGCTCTCTGTTTTCCATGAATATGCTTTGGTGACCTTTCCATGTTGTACTGAGAGTGCTCCAATCTTTTTCACGCCTGCATGCTATTCCTCCTCATGGGCAGTTCACTACCTAGAGGTCTATCTGCTCCCCCAGTGACAGGCCCATTGTTACAAACATGACTTCCTGTGGACTTGCGAGGCAGCAGTGTCCCGTGCTGTGACCATTTGGGGCTCCAGGCACTCTGGGGTCTGGCCTCTGCACGCCCCTCCTGGTAGTCTCTGGAGACCCCTTTTGGGGTCCCCTCCTGCCTCAGGCTCTGTCCGCAGCTGGCTGACCCTAGGTGTTCTGCAGGCCTCTCCCGCTGGTTCTGGTGTCCTGCCTAGCACGTGGTTCTGGTCTCCTGCGGCCGTGGCATGTGTGTGACAGGTGCTGAGCCATCCCCAGGGCAGGTAGGGAGGAAGTCCCCGCACGTCCTCCTGGGCACAAGGAGAGCTGCCAGAGTCACTGCACATGGGGACAGGAAGGGCCGCTGTCAGATGCCTGGGCAGCAGGGGACAGGCCAGGTACCAGGCTGAGCCCACAGAGTTGGGACGGGGAGTTGAGCAATTGGCTCCTGAGCTCCAGCTCTAAACTCTACCTCGACTCCACAACTGCAGGTCCCGGGCGGAGTCTCTCCTCTGAGCTCAGTTTGGGGGTGACGGTGACAGTCCCGGCCTCACGAGGTCCTGCTCACAGTTGAATGACTGTGTGCAGCCCTGGACAAGACCCCGCACACTGCAAGTGTTGTGTGTATTTTTGCTTCTGACACTGTCATTGCTGCGGCTCTGTGTAGGCAGGGTGCCGGGGGCAAAGCTGCTCTGAGCTGCAGCACTTGGGCTCCAAGGGCCACTTCCTCTCCTGAACACTTGCAGCCTTCAGTGCTGGACCTGGAGCAAGCGTCCTCCTGACCTCTCCCCAGCCAGGCCGGCAGTGCTCAGCCACACACAAGGAAAAGCGAGTGCTCATGTCCTGCAGCCCGGGCATCTGAGATAAGGCTCCTCTCCAGGATGCATGGAAGCCGCCGGGTCTGTTTGACATCAGTGAGTCCCCAGCCCCACCACTGGCCTTCCAGTGACCTTTGGACTCAGGAGAGAGCAACGTCATTCTCCCCTAACCCGCTGAACTCTGAAAATGACAAAGTGGCCAAGGCCGGCCTGACCTCTGCAGAGGCCTCTTGGGGCCCTGCCATCATCGGGACTTGGAAAAAGACCCAGCCCAGCAGAGGCCACGATGAGCAGCAGCCCTTGCCAAGCATGGAGGGAACCCCGAGGGGCTTCTCCCTCCCGAGGGGCTCAGGCGCGGGCACCGGAAGGCAGGAGCGGCCGATACCAGCGAGGAAGAGGAGGAAATGGCCGCAGTCTAGACGCATTATCTTGCCTCGGGCACCGGCCGCTCCTCCACCGTCCCGGAATGGACTTCCTGCCTCAGGATTTACGCCCATGACCTCACCCCCTTGCTATCTCAACACTCGCTGCTGCCCGCTCAGCTCACAGGAATTAGGGGCCAGATAACGAGTCTAGACAGCGCAAAGTCGGAGATGGCGTGCCCCAGGGGAGGAGGCCAGCCTGCACGGGCTCCGGGACCCAACGCCAAGGCTGCTGGCCATGTTCAGACCCTGGGCACCACAGGGCGTCTGAGGGGCCCCTGCTCCCTGGGCTCGGAGGTGGGCAGGCCACGCCACACACCCAGAGCTGTGCAGTAGGCTGGGGGCGCCCCTCCTCCCTCCCTGCCTGCAGCTGAGGTGTTGGGCTCCAGGGAGCTGGATCAAGCCCAAGCTGAGGCAGTGACGGTCCCCATGCCCAGCAGGTGACACCACTGCCCCGCCGTGGGGGAGCCTGGTGCTGACAGCATGCACCAGGCCTTGGTGCCAAGTGCTGCTGGGCCCTGTTCTGCAGCCGCCAGGCTCACACTGTCGCCTGTCGGGCTTGCTGACCGCGGGCCCAGTTTTCTCCCCACAGCGGGGCAGCTTGTGTCCCCCTCCTGTCATGAGGTGAGCTGTGTCCTCTAATTCACCTGCTGACGTCCCAGCTGCCAGGACCTCAGGCCACGGTCTTACTTGGAATAGGGTCTCTGAGGGTGAGACTGGCCCAGCAAGGTCACGCTGCTGCGGGTGGAGAGGCCGCTGCCCGGCACACAGTGGGTGTCCCTCGGCTCCCGTCAGGAAAGCACTGGAGAGTCGCCCACAGTGTGGACAAATGTCTCACCTCTCTGTGCCTGCCCGAAGCCCCAGGGGTGCTGCACAGCCCCGTGAGCCCCCAGAGGGACCGAGCCCAGCTGCCCCATGGGTGTCCCATCCAGGGGGACCCTCCCACTCCTGACACCTGCTGAGATCCTCACCCCACCACCTGTGCTCAGCCCGATTCCCGCTGCCAAGGTGCCCCAAGACACGGAGGGAAGGGAGGAGAGAAGACGCCCAGCGATATGGCAATGGGCCGCTCTGGGTGCCAGTGCCTGGCCGTCCCGGACCCAGGAGCTGTCCCAGAGCCTGAGGTCCATAACACTGGCTCCACGTTGCCTCCCTCCTGCGCGCTGACAGCTCTGTGACGCCCCTGTGACCCTTGCGCGCCACCTCGAGTCCCTTCCACCACCTCAGGCCCCCACCTCGAGCTCCAGTCTCAGCCGCCGATGGCTCAGGAGGGACCGAGGCCCCAGCCCAGGCCGTCCTGCTCGGCCCCGTGCCTCCTCGTCGGCTCCTCCGCTCTCCCCCTGTTTTCTCTCTGGTCCTCCCTCTTCCCCACCCTGTCATCCACCTCCATGTCTCCTACCCAGCATGGTGAGGAGGACCCCGCATCCATTCCCTGTCCTCTGCCCTGGCCCTGGCACCCGCTCTTCCTCCCTCTCGGGCACAGATAGGGATTCACATCATGTGGACACCAGCGAGGCCGGAGGAGGTGCAGCGTGAGGGGCCCTGACTGTGGCGTGGATGTCGGGCCCATCTGCCTGGACACGGCAGCCCCCTTGGGAGGAATTTCCCAGGGACACTGAGCACTCAGCACCCGCCTCTGCTGAGCCAGGCGTGCTCTTGATTTCTGCAGCAATGTGGGGTGTGTGGGAATCTGGCCACGTGCAGAGACCTGAGGCCGAGGAGCCCACCTGCAGGGGGCGGGGTGGCCAGCAGCCCGTCCTGGGCCTCAGTGGGCAGCGCCTTGCTTGGCCCTGGTGTGGGCAGATCAGGGGAGGCAGAGGAGAGGCCAGGGGGCCAGCACAAGTGCACTCACTGGGGGTCACCCGGCAACGTGAACAGCATCACACAGCCACACCACACGCGCTGAGGGACGGGCCACCAAGCACTGCCCAGGGAGCGGGGTCACCTGTGCTGCAGAGAGCATCACAGGTGCTGTGCCCTCGCACAGGGAGCCAGGCCCAGCTGAGGACGGGGCTGGGCACGGGCAGGGTATCCCCTGTGAACCCCCAGCAGGCTCCACGCTGTGTCCCACACCGCAGTACGGTTTACTTCTAAAAGAAAAAGTTGAACGTCTGGCTGGTGGGAGCCGCTGTGGTTACTTTCTAGATCCGTGGGGCACGGAACATTAAAAAGTTAGGCACAAAGACGTTGCCCAAGGAGGCGCACACACTCGAGCTGAGGTGGATCTGCTATGGGCCCAGCCTGCTGCTGGGTCCTCCTCCTCAAGTGCCCCCTTCAGCTCTCTGAGGCCATGAAACAGTCGAAGGGGACCAGCGGCTGGGCACGCCCTGGGCTCGGGGTCGCACAGCACAGGCATTCTCTGGGGAAGAGGAAGCCCAGGAGGAAGTCGTGTTGGGCCGAGACGCCTGAGTGTGTGCAGGAAGGGCTGGCGAGGTCACCGGTCAGCCCATGGCCGCAGAGCTGGGCCCACACGCAGGGCTGGGGAGCTGCAGGGGGCTCCATTGCCAGCTGTCAGGCGGTAATGCGGAGGAATGAGGAAGAAGAGGTTCAGGGGGTGCCTGTGGCACAGACAGAAGGGTCAGCCGCAGGCCCTGCCCGCCCTCCTGACCCCCACACACCCAGGGAGATGCATCCTGCAGCTGAAGTGTGAGAAGCTTGGCAGATCCATGCTTGGCCTGGCCCCCAGGCCATGGCATCTCCAAATCAGCTCCAGGCAGGGCCTTGCAGCTGCTCCACACCCAGGACGCCAGGTCTGCACAGCTGGGCAGCTGCCAGCAGCAGAAACCACAGGAAGTCATGCTGGACCTAAGGGCCCATTTAGAGGACCTCATCCCTGCCACCTTTTAAAAAAGCATTTAATGAAATGCCATTCACATGTCACTCCGCTCACCCTTTCAAAATACACAACTCAATGGATTTCAGTATTTTCAGAGTCAGGCAGCCATGGACAATTTCAGGACAATTTTAGTCAATTTCAGAACATTTTCATCACTCTGGAAGGAAACCTGGCACCTCAGTCATTACCTGCTCCCGCCTTCCATCTCCCCCAGCCCTGGCGACGCTAATCTGCTTTCTGTCTCCACGGATTTGCCTGCCCGGGACGTGCTGCATAAATGGATCCATATGACAGGTGGCCCCGCCCCTGGCTTTTCCCACTGCACGTGTGCTGGGTTCACCCACGCCATGCGCTTGTCAGTGGGCATTCCCTTTGTGGCTGAGCCATCTCTGCTGGAGGACAGACCTTGCTGTTTGTCCATCCTCTGCTGCCAGGCATCACTCAGCTGGGCACATTGGACCCCTGCTTGGGTTTCCCCTGCTTGGGTGTGCCCTCCTGATGCCACCTCGCTGCTTACTGAGGGGGCAGAGTTCAGATGCTACAAAATGCCCCTTGCACATCACCCTGCAGGGGCCCTCTCCAGGAAGAAACGTCCCCTGAGTGGGTGGACTTGGTGCCCCATCTCGGTGGGAGCACGTGTTGATACTGCCCACTGCCAGCCTCTGAGGGACGGGGCAGCCCCCGGAAGCTTCCTGGTTTCTCTGAGAGATGCCCAGTGTGGGGCAGCTGTGTGCCCCCTAGATGTCTCCTGTGGGCCCCCATGAGGAGCTGTGGGTGGGGGTGGCACAATGGGGACCCCCTAGCCGAGGAGACTAAGCACAGCCATGGGACACAGACTGGGCCTGAGGACCTGGGCCCTCGCTCCACGGCCTGGTTGCATGCGACCCCTGGCTTCTCTGAGCCTTAGTTTCCCCTCTGCAGAGGGGATGAGGGTCTCATCACTTCTGCACATGCAGAGCCAGCCTCTGGAGCCCAGAGGCCACACTTGTGTGAAACCCGGGCTGGCGGTGGCAGGGCAGCATGGGTCAGTCACTTTCTCCAGATTCAAGGCAGTTTTGCTTGTGTTCGTGGTTACCCAACGACAGGAGCTGGTGGCTGCCATGAGTCAAGTGTGCTGAGGCATGCACGCTCGTGGCACACTTCCAAGGCAGCACCTCCTGGGCAGCTTGATCCCACGGGAAGCAAATCTCTTGCCACAGGTATGGGAGACACTGTCCCAGTGATATTCCGGAAGTCAGTTTGCCTGGGATTCAGAGAGACCCTGCGCTGGCACTGGGGATATCTCCCACATCCGGGGTCGAAGCTGCCAATAAAGAAAACCAGGAAGCAAACAGAGCTGCTCATGTGGAGAGGGGCTGAGGCTCACAGGGGTCCTGCAGGGAACCTGGGGGCTCCTCTTCAAGTCCAGATGGTCACTGCCCTGGCCCCACACTGGCCACTTCATCACCAAGGATGGGGGCTCAGACGGAGCTCACCTGCCACGTCTGCCTCGTGAGCCCCTCCTGACCTTGACTGTGACCTTGACCACGGCTCTCCCTCTCTTCAGCACCTGAAGGCACCACAGGGCCCAAACCCCTTCCCCAGCCTGGCTCTGCTTGGGTCGACTCAGTAGCGCGGGTGCCAAAGGCGCTGACTTTACTAATTCCCGGACACGGGCAGGTGCCAGAAGTTTCGGGTTCCAGGGGCCGGGGCACTGCAGACCCAATCTTGTCACTGCGGGGACACAGAGGCTGCTTATCACTTGAGCCTTCAAAGCCCCATATTGGGAGTCTGATATTTTTCATAAATAAATGAGGTCAAAGGCTGATAAAAATCAATACATCTGAAACAACGCCCGGTCCCTGGTGCAGGCCCAGCGGATATCTTGTGGCCCGGCGGTCCCTTTGAAACGTCCACAACAACAGCGAGGTTTGTTTTTCTATCCAGACCAAATGGAAATACTCGCAGCAGGGCAAACACAAATATCACCCAGGCCCAGAGCCTCCCGAATGCCGGGCGTCCACGGGCACTGGGCAGTCCCAACTGCCGTGGCCGTCGCAGGAACGTGGGAGGATGGGAGGCTGTCTTGGGCTGGCACTGTTTCTAAGGAAGCACTAGTGTAGACGGCATGGTTTCCAAAGCCAGATGAACCCGGGTCCGAATCCTGGTACTGTGTGGCCCTCTGTGGCCCTCAGTTTACCCATCTGCTGAGGAGTTGGTGACAGCTTCCTGAAGGGGTGAGAGGTAGGTGCTGACCTGGTGCTTGCTCTGCACACCCTCCACACTCCCGGCACACCCTGGGTTGGCCCCCCTCCCTCCCCAGACTGCCAGGCTCCTGTACCTGCTGTGCACCCGCTGGGCCGGCACTGAGTGACACTTCCAGTAGCCAAGCCCGAGGGACCTCTCCCCACACCGGCCTGCTCACCTCTTCGTCACGCAGTGCCGGCCCGATTACGACCCTGTCACAGCCAGCACATGGCTGCTCAGGCACACTGGCCTCCCCAGTGCCTCCCGCGCACAGGTCCACCGAGGTGGCTGCCCACGTGTCCTTTGCGGTCCCTTTGTCGGAGCAGAAGCAAAGAGAAGTCCCAGGGTCCGGGGTTGGGGCAATTTGGGCTAAGTGAAGATGCACTTGGGCCAGGGAAGGAGTCAGGCACCACGGCAGGGGAAGCAGCTTGGCAGTTCCTCAAAGGGGACCCTAGAGCCAGGGCCCACCCGCCAGTTCCACACCTGGTGTGTGGCTGAGAGAATTTAAAGCAGGCTTCAACAAAGATGTGTCCAACACGTTCCTGGTGGCCTTATTGACAATAGCCCCGAAGTGAAAACAATTCAAGTGAATGGGACACAGAATGTGGTCTACCCACACAGTGGAATATTACTCTCTTGGGAAAAGGAGGAGTTGCTAGCACCCAACAGCATGGGTGAACGTTACCACCCAATGCTAAGTCAAAGCAGGGAGACTCCTGAGATCATGTATTCCTTGATTGCACTCATGCAAGCAATCCAGACTAGCTAAGTCCTCAAGGGCAGCAAATACCTAGGTGAGGAGTGGGAGTAGAAAGGCAGCTTCTTCCCCTAAGAGAGGGTCCATTTGGGCCGATGAAGATGCTCTTGACCTACGAAGTGCTGGTTCATGTGCGCTATTGTGAATGCTCTACCTGCTCTGACGGCCTGTTTTAAAACAATTCATGTCCCCAGCAAAGCCTGTGTTCAAATTGGGCTACCTCCACTTTTTAGGTGCACAGGCACCATGCCAAACAGCAGGAACGTGGGACATAGGGCAAGGTGACATCCCAAGACACAGCTGTCCCAGCCCCAGACCCTGGAGAGATGCCGGCTGACCTTGGTGTGTTTTAAGACCTCCAGGGGGATGCCACTGGACACCCAGGAGTGGGAGATATAAGGCTGCTGGCCAGGCTCTCTTCCTGCAGCGCCGTGGCCAGAGCTTGGTATGGGCCTTTCTGGAGACTCTGCAACCTCCCTGGTCCCCATCATTTTCTTGAGGCAAAAATAAATACCAACATCCCCGCTTGTCAAAGTGACGGGTGTGTACACTATTAGCGTGAAAAGTTATGCCCCAAAGCCAAGCTAGACAACCAAACAAAACCTCACTGTCAGTGAGTGGATGTGTCCAACATTTCAAGCAAAGCTGTTTGCAGATATTTTTGCAGCAGACTCTCGGTTGTTCCTGTGTGGCAGTGGTGAGGCCAGAGAATGAATGAAGTTCAGTGTCCGGTCTGGAAATCAATAGCAGACTTGGAAACTCATGCCAGGAAGGTGAGGAGTCCATCCTGACAGGCTGATGGGGATGAGGCGGGCCAGACCTCCAGCAGGACAGGGGACAGCCTGGCCACCAGCCGCCTCTGCTCACAGCCCGCGTCCCTGGCTCTGTACCTCCGATCGGAGCCTGTGGTTTGGGGCTCTGCACAAGGAACCTGCACCCCCGGAATCAAGGTGCTGCCCATCCCTTCTGGCTGCCGAGGGCCCAGCCACAGTCCCCACCAGACAGCTCCATCTCAGCTGGTCATGGCTTCACCATCAGCCCTGGAGGACAGAAGTGGAGAGCCATTATCAAGTCACCAGGCTGCAGTGTCGTCAAGTGGACACCACTAGCCCGAAATGCCAGGGCAGAGGGGCTAGGGTCACGAGGCCAAGTCACTCGAGACCAACTCAGCCACTGTATGGTGCTCGGTCGGAACCCCTGAGTCTGGGCTTCAGGCATCCTTCCTCTGCCTCGGCTGCAGTGCCAGCATCTTTCCTTCTTTCACAGGATTTATCCTCCAGGTCAGAGCAAGTGCCAGCTCTTGAGCTATGTGTCCTGGGGGCATCCAGGCGACCACTCTGTCTCCTATAAATCCTCATACCTTGGCTGCAGGGCAGGTCCTGAGCATCGTGTCTGAACTCTGGAGGGCAGCCCCAGGGGTGACTGTCACCAGCACCAGGTTTCTAAGAGTGGTTCCGAGTAAGCCACTGGGCCAGTTGGCTCTCGGCACTGTCTAGGCCCAACTCCTCACTTGCCAATAGAAAGAACTAGAGCCCATGGAATCCTGTCTGAACCCAGCCACACCCCTAGTGCCAGCCCTAACCCTAACCCCCATCGCAATCCCAACCCCAACCCACCCTAACCCTAATTCCAGTCCCACATCCACCCATGCTGGGAAGGTGGCGGCAGCCAGGGAAGGGCTGAGTCACTGCACCTGAAATCCTGCCGATCGCTCTGTCCCAACACTTTTAGGAAAACAATGTGCCTTCTTTGATCAAAGCCCAGGCCCGCAATGGGCTCAGACTCAAAAACAACACAACCTCAAGTGCGGAGCCTGGGTTCTGGGAAAGCAGAGATCGGATTTGCTCTTCCTGAGCTGGACTCAAGGCTTCCTCCTGCCTGGTGGCCCCAGAGTCCTCGAGGACACTGCCGGGCACAGCAAGGAAGGTACCACGGGTCAGCACAGAAAGCTGGGGCACAAACCTGACGGGGAGACCTTGAGGAGGTGCAGTGGCCAGAGGGAGCCTCGGTTTCCCCATCTGCAGCTGTCCAGAGCTGCTGTGGTCACGCCCAGGCGGGGAGAGGGAGGCCGGGCAGCCAGGGTCTGGACAGGTGAACCTGGGGCGCCTCCACCTCCACGCAGCGTGCAAAGGCAGGCGCTGGCATGGGAGGAAGCTCCTCGTGCAGCTGGGCAGCACACATCATGGAGGCATCTCTGCGTGTGCCCAAGGCTCAAGGCAGGAGCATGAGGACGGAGGAAACCCGACGGACGGGCCCAGCTGGCCTGGCCACATCAGTCCCCTCCGGTCACCGCAGCGCTGGCCACCAACCCTGGAAGCCTTAGCAGCTGAGACAACAAGAGTCTGCTTGGCCTTGAGCCTGAAGGTGGCTACATGAGCACCCTCCCTCTCTGCATCCGTGTCCTCATCTGTGAGCCATGCAGGGATAGCACCGATGGGTCCTTGACAGCTGGTGTCTCCCCTGGGTGGCCGCTGCCCGTACTGAGCTGTCACCTGTGTGTCCTATGTGACCGATGGCCTCACAGGACCGAGAAGCTCCCAGCCACGCAGGTCCTTCAAGTGCATTTCAGACATGCCCCCCCATCACAGGCAGTGTGGACACCGGGTTTATCCCGAGAGGACAGGAAGCACCGAAGACTCTAAACGCCTCCTAACTTTTATATACATTCTGAAATGTTTCCTAGACTTTTTCGTCATGTACCATTCAACTAGAGCTTCGTATCCATCATGGCCTCAAGACCCCAAAGCAGGACTGTAACCAAATGTCGGCCAAGGCTTGCATGCAGCTGCTACCTGCAGAAACCCTGCTCTTTGAAAGTCAGGCTTGGGAGCTGGCGGGTGGAGGGCGGTGGGGAGGAGACAGGAATGACCTCAGATTGATGGTGATGCTGCCTGCCACAGTCCGGGAACGCACGAGCTGGGCCTCCAGGCCCTCACCGCTCAGTGCCTGAGGCTACCCTTGTGGTCTCTCTCCACGTCTTGTGGTGACTGGCCTCCAGGGACGCTCCACCCACCGGCGTGGCTGTGGTTCTCTTCGGTTTGGACCATGGCACTTGACGAACCGTTTCCTGCTGGGGCTGTGGATGGGCCCACTGCCCTTGGCATCCGTGTGTCCCCCTGCTGTGGAGCCCGAGGCCAAGCCAGGCCTGGAGTGACATCTACAGTCTCTCCCTCAGCTCCTCATGGCTGCTCCATGGGCCTGAATGGCTACCCTGATACAAGGAAACTGAGGCATGGGGTGGGGGAAATGACCGGCCTATGCATGCAGCCCTCCAGGGTGCATCCACCACCCGATGCTGGCCAGGCTCCATCACCTCTCTTCGTGACTCGTTCCCCAAGCTGAATTCCGAGACCAGCTGGAGAGCAATGATGGAGTCCTGGGGCAGAAGGGATGGGTAGGAGTCCACCCACTCCTGGTGGGCCCATTCTCTTGAGCCGCTAGGGTCTCAGCTCTGCGGCCACCTGGAGAGGGTCCTCAGGGCCTGGGTCTCTGGCCACCCAGCAGCCTGCACTTCCTCCAGAGCCCAGAGTCCAAAGCCAGGCATTGGTGTTCTCATCTCTTTCACAGATGGAGAAACTGACCCCACTACAGGAGGCCACTTTCCATGGTCTCATGGCTAGGAAGGGGCTGAGATTCCACAGCTGGCTGGAGGTGCTCTGCTTTTAGCCACGAGCTCAAACTGCCTCTGGATTTTCTTTGCCAAAAGAAATGGAGGCACGGGGTGCTCAGGTGACGTCTCAGCAGACATTGTCGTCAGAGCCTTCTTTGGCCAGGTGTCTGCACTTCCAGGCCGATAGCCTCAGAGACTCTCCTGAGAATACGGAGGGAGGACACGAACACAGGTGGAAGGGACCCAGTTTGCTGCCTGTCCCCCGGGGAGGGTCCGCAGCCGGGAAGCGGAGGCCTGGGTGATGCCCTGCCTGGTGAGCGGCGGACAGTGCTCCCCTCTCCCTCTGCAGGCCGGGCTGCGCAGGTGAGAATGCCTTTCCTGAGAGCTCCCCATCTGCTCTGCACCACTTCTAGTTGCGTCTGGAGTCTTTCCTTCCTACTGCAGCAGAGTGGACCTTGTACCCAGGAGTCCTCCAGCCCCACCGCCTGCAGCGGCTCCTGGGGTGACGGAATCAGGTGGGGACCTTGCCACATCCTGTCCTTGTCCCCTGGGGGGCAAGAGGAGAGGGCAGTGCCACGTCCCTGTACAGGTGCTCCAGGAGGATGGAGGCTGGGGTCCTTGCCCGGTGTCCTCCCCGCAGCTCTGAGCGTGGCAGGGGGCAGTTTTGTCCTTCCTCGCAGTGAGACCATAATCACCTCATCGGGGCTCCCGGGGTCAGAGCAGCCTGCTCCTTCCTGAGCATCCCATGTCTGGTCCAGTGTGACCCCATCTGGCTTCACAACTCCCCAGGGAGTCCCCACCCCCTCAGGACGTGTTGTGAGCTTAATTCACCTTAATCTGCACACACTGTGCTGTCAGATTTGTCATAAAATACCGCATCTGCAATATTTATACATTATGAACTAACTGTATTTGTCCAACACATTGCCACTACAAAATCCTGTCTGTAATGTGTGCTGGGACAGGGGGGTGAGGCTACTTTAGGAACGAGTGGCCACACAGGTCACTCGAGGCAGGAGAGCCTCTCCACCCCATGGCCTAGCCTTGCACCAGCCCTCAGAGTCTGAGCTACCAGGCCTGCCACGTGGATGTTGCCTCCCCAAGCCTGTGTCTGGATCTGTCACTCAGAAGACATCGTGCACCTGGCATGGAAGCTGGCACAGGGTGCCACTCACCTAAGCTGTCAACAATGCCCGGAAGCAGATGCCCGTCAGTCCCGGGGGTGCCAATGAGGAGCCGCGCCTGGCTGAGCCATGATCTCCTGTCCAAAGTCATCGGGCCAAGGAGAGAGGGTTCTGGAATCCTGACCCCTGTAGGCTGCCTTTCAGCCCAGCCAGAGTCAGGACCCGAAGGCTCTTGTCAGCCCTTCCAGTCCACGCTGGTGTATCTCCTGCCCCTGCCAGTCCCTAACCTGATCTCCCATCACACACAGGGGTCCTGGGGACAGAGCCTCCCTCTCTGCAGGGCCCCAAGACAGAAGTCTATGCTCCTTGCTCTCACGTCCAGCTGGGCCTCAGGGCCTAGCAGCCCTCGTGACTCTGAAAGACAGTCAGGGCCACTCTTTTCAGGTCTTGTTCTACGGAGAGCCTGAGGTCCAGGATGCGGCCCTTGCAGCCTGGGGTCATGGGATTGCAGGGTGTGGTACTGTGCTTGGCATGGGGCACAGGTGCTTGCCACACAAGTGCCTTCTGGGATCATGTAGAACAGTCACCTACTAGCAGTATGACCTGGGCAGGCTACTGCACTCCCTTAGCCTTGGTTCTTCTCTGTCAAATAGTGACAATGATACCAAACAGCTTCGAGCTGGGAGAATTAAATGGAATACATAGGGCTCTTAGCACAATGCCTGACAATAGCAAATATGCAAGGAATGATAGCCATCGGTACCTTGATGCCCAATGCCATCATCACCACCATTCTCATTGCTATATCATCAGCATCACCATCACCACCACCGCCTCCGCCACCATGAGCTCCGTCATTAACCATCACCATCAGCAGCAGCATCTCCATCCTCTCCCCCCTGTCACCACAGTCCTCTCCAACAGCATCTCTGCAGGTGCTCTGCAGAGGCAAAGGCCATGTCAGTTACTGCAGCTCAACGTAGAGCTGGTTAGAAGGAATGCAAAGCCTATGTGGAAGCAAGCACTGCCCAGGTTCACCTGCACACTGGATTTAATGGATCGGCTCTGGCCATAGTAAGGCCAAGCCAAGGAGGCCCACAGTGAGGCCAGCCCCAGTATATTCTGGTGCCCGGAGCCGCCGCCATGCTGTCTGGAGCAGGTGGGCAGGCGGGTTTCCGAAACACCTTGACCCCCAGGTGTGGGAAGGTCTCCAGCTGGGCTGTCCTGCGGGATGTGGTGAGAATTATTCATCCACGGGGAAGGACGGTATCAGAGGCTGTTCTCAGTGAGAGAACATTTTTTCCCTCTTGTGAGACGTAGAAGCCAGCAGGCTGGGCCCGGGAGTCAGGATGGTTTCAGGCCCTGAGCAGAGGTCTGAGCTGAGGAAGATGCCAGCTTTTCCAGTGCCCCTGCCACGGTAGAGCATCTCCTCTGTGGTGACGGCCAGTGCTCTCCGATCCATGGAGACTGCGTGTAGGGTGTGCTCAGCCTGTTTCCTCCCCAGAGGCCACCTGCAGCATGGGGCTAAGTCAGCGGGGAGAGGACCTGGCAAGCTTTTACAAGGGGCTCCTTGCCAGGAAAGTGGCGGCCGTGCTAACTTCCTTGAAGGAGGACCCAGGGCTGGACATGCCAAGGACCCCATGGGTGACGCCTGATGGTGCCCTTGGGCCTTGATTTGATTTCTCCCATTTTCTGAAAGCTGGTGTGGTGCCAGCCCCTGAGAGGGAGGGTCCTGGGACCAGGCCCTTGGCTGATGGCTCTGTGGATGGTGTCGTTTGCTCACCGTGACAACCCAAGTTTGTAGTGTTCAGTAGCAGGTCCGTGAGCGAGAAAGCCCAGGCCAGCCCATGTCCCCAGATTCGTGGACAGTCTCTGCCTATCCCTGGGTTGCCCTTTCCACTGTGCCACAGGGAATTGGACCTCCCAGCCCCCACCCCACCTGTCTTCTGACTCCCGGAGGGAGGCACAGGGGAGAACTGCTCATGTCTGGCCTGGCTCTGCCCCTGGTAGAGGCCCTCGCTCGGCGGTTCCTGTTCCCACCACTCAGGCTGCTAAGATTCCACCTTCCAGGTGGCCCTGGCCCCGGCTTCCACACACCGTCTCCTCCTTTGTTTCTCAAGCCCAAGAGGTGGTTGTGTGCTGGCATCACTGTCCCCAGCGGCTGCCCTCCCCACGTGGTCCTCACCAGTTGTCACCTGTGGAAGCCCTCCCTGTGCTGACTGCCTTCGGGGAGGCACACAGACGTGGCTGGCGGGTGCCCCACTGGCTGCCAGCTATAGCGCTGTGACAGGGTGGCAGGGAGGGGAGGCGTGTGCAGGGTGTCCGGACACCACGCTGCACACAGGATGGTCACTGCCTCACACACCCTCACACTCAGCCCTGCACCCGGCGACACGGCACCCCATTTCCCAGAGGGGAGGCCGCGGCTTCGTTAGGCCATGCACTTGCTCATCTGAGAGGAGACAGATAGGAGGTCACCCTCCTGTCCCCACATCCTGCAGCCTTCCCATGGCCCAGCCGCCAGTGACCATCTGCTGCTGTGCAGAAGAGTGGCTCTCAGCATGTGCACAGGAGGGCACGTTTTCCACATGCGCGGGGACAGCGAGCTTGGCACACACGTGTCTGGCAGGCCCAGCTCGCCGTGGGCCCACGGAAAGCATAGCCCTTGTCGCCTCCTCTCCGTTAAGATCCCAACCACTGGGCCCGGGCCCCCGGTGGCCGCCACATGGCCTGAGCAAAGTCTCAGCGAGAGCCGCTGTCGGCCCAGATTTACGGCTTTGTTATTACCGTGTTGTGGAGATTTTACAGCCCGAGCTCCCTGGAGAATCCCCGCGCTCGCTCTAGGACGCATCAGTCAGACAGGGAGGAAATATCCAAACTGCTGGGAACATCCTGTGTCACCGCGTCCCCCGGCCCAGGTACGCAGCCCTTTGTGTGCAGCCAGAGGGAGGAGGAAACTGATAAGGGGCAGGGGCTGGGGGGGGCCACGCGGCACCTCTGTGCCCCGGTTTGTTCTCCCCGTGACACATGTCCCCAGCTTCCTGGCAAAACAGTCATCGCCGTGGCTCTGATGTGCGGCCAGCACCGGCCGCAGCGCCCTCTGCAGCAGCCCCGCCCGCCCGGCAGACTGCTGACTCCGCAAGGAGCCCAGGCACCCGCAGCCAGGGCCGTGCCCACCGGCACACAAGGCCCCATTGTCCTGCCGCCTACTCCCAGAGTCCTCCGGGCCAGGGCTCTCCTGGCAGGAGAAGGCCTAAAATCTGAGGGGGCCGGTGGAAGGGGAGGAAGGGGCCTGGAGAGTGAGAGCAAGGTAGGAAAGCCGTGTCCTTGCAGTTGGAGCCTCCCTAAAAACACGGGAGCAAGGCCTCACGGAGACCCTGCTCTAGCCCATGTCCCCGCCGGGGGCACAACCCTTGCCAGGGGGCACAGAATGCCCCTCGTGGAGCCCATGTTTCCCACCCCCGTAGCTGGAGGGGCACAGAGGAGGCCTCGGGTCAGCCCAGAGCCCACGCATGGGCAGAGGATGAAGGGTCCCGGGACGCTGAGACACCTGCCCGGGGGAAGGGCCACTGCCTGTGTCGTCGCTCACACCACAGGCTCTGAAGTTGTAGGCTCAGCCCAACAAAGGCAACAGACAGAGAGGGACACAGCCCCAGGGTTCCCACTCTGCCCCCAGCCCAAAAGAGAGGCACTGCTCCTGCTTCCAGAACTCAGCCCAGTGCCACTCACCAAGCAGATGCGACTGGACCTCCCGCCCCTCTGCACCCCAAGTCCAGCCCTCCGAACCTGCCACACTGGGCCTGTGCTCGCAAGTGCAGCTTTTAGCATCCAGTGCGGTCACTGCTAAAAACACGCTGTTACAGGCGGGTGGCAGGTGGACGGCCTTTCTCAGAGTTGCAAAGTCCAGGGGAGACTTCTGTCACCCCGGCATCCAGGAGCAGAGGAGAGGCTGCTTGACTGATGCTCCTGCCAGATCCCGGTCCTGCCAGGCCCGGCTGGCTCTGGCACATGTGCCAGGAGCAAGTGCAGTCGGGCTTCCTGCGGGTCTTGATGGCATGTGAGACCCCGTCCCCCTGAGCAGGGCTGTGGCCCACACCACCTGCTTCATCTGCTTGGAATTCTCTCCCGTCCCGTCACACCACGGGAGACCCCAAGCAGAGCTCATTCCCAGTACAGAGGCTCTGCCACCGCTGTCCCCTCTGCCCCGACACATCCACGTGATGGTCACACAGCGAGCTGGCACCAACTGCAGACACTCAGGAGCCCTAAGCTGCCACTGCAGCCACCATGAAGGCAGGGCACACAGGGAGAGATGCCTGAGACTGAGCCCAGCTCCTACCAGGGCTCCCAAGGTGCCCTGGAAGGAGCCGCATTTGTCCCCAGCAGGGGACACAGAGCCCTGGGGATGACCGTGCACAGATGCTGCAGAAGACGCGAGGCTGGGTGAGCATCAGAGAGAGCCAGCAGTGAAAGCTGTGGCTTCCCCTCTGGGCATTTCAGCAAGGCCAGGGAAGCCAGCATCTCTCTTGCTTACATCCAGAGAGGGAGGGCACAGAAAAGCACACCTGTCACAACCTACAGTTCGGTGCCTTCGCGCACCCACATTGGGAGGGCTGTGGAAACCCACAAGGAACTCCCTGCCCTAGGCCTCTCCTGCTGAGGCCATAGTGCCCCACTGAAGCGTGAGACTGAGTCTGCCTCCTACTCAGATGCCATCGTTCCCATATCCCTGCAGCCTGGCTCTCCACCGAAGCCTCAGGGGGTCCAGGCCAGGCAGGACACAGGACTTCTCGCCCTTCTGTCTAAGAATGCAAGTGCCACATATGAGCTGGCATCAAGAGACAGCTGTCCTCTCCCGAGAAGGGGAGGGTGTGAGCACCAGGCCTTGGCAGCTGCCCAGAAAAACAAATTGGGCCTGGCCAGCTGGCTGGGCAGCTATGATGGCATCCTAGTGGCCAGGACAGAAGCCAGAGGTGACTGGGGCACCGGGGAGAGGAGAGGGGCATGTGGGCCTGGGGCAGCTGTAGGCAGCACCTTGAGGGGCAGAGCTGGAGGAGGACCAGCACTGGGTGCATCCCTCGGTGTCCAGGCTGGGTCCTGCCTCAGCCTCACAGCTAGCGGGGGAAGGCAGGTTCCCAAGCCACGTGTCAGCCTCCATCCCGGATGCTCCGGCTGGCAGGGCTGTCCGCCTGCCCCAGATGGGTGCTCTACAGGCCCCGCACCGCAGGGGTTGCAGGAGGGAGCCTCAAATGCACACTGGGGTGTTGGAGGCAGGGCGCCATCACTTGCCGTCCCGGGCAGGAGTCCTTTCCGGGTCTTCCCTCGGCGCGCCGTTTCATTTTAGTCCAAATGTCCCCCTGCCGAGCCCCCAGTCAAGCCCTATGACATCACGCCATCATAAGGAGCACACGCTTGCATACAGTCACACCCGCACAGCCTCTCAGGTGTGCCCGCACTAGAGGGCCATTGTCACGTGGTGACGGCTGTAAGGACAGCCCAGGGACACCGGCCGGCGCTACGCGGGAACCTCACTGCCCCCTTGCCAACTGTCACCGTCTTCCGGACCAAGGGGAGTGGGAGCCAGAGAGGGCAGCACAGCAGCCGAGGTCACAGCTGTGAGCAGCGGCAATGGACACAGGTGTGAGGAGCAGAACTTCTGCCACCCTTGGGACTGAGGGGTTTGGGAAACCCTGAAAATGGAAGTGCCCAGTTGGAAATTCCTCCCCACCATGCCACCACCCAGGGCTCTCCACTCTGTTCCTGCCACCATTGTTAGGACGTCACGGAAACCCATGTCCAAGGGCCCCGGGTGGAGGCGGGCAGGCTTCGTGGGGTCCTCCTCAGAGCCATCAGCATCTCCTGCTGCTGCTCTGGTCGGTGTGTCCCTGGGCCTGGAGGGGCATCCTGAAGCAGGAAGTGAGGCCAGGGCCGGGGTGTGATAACAGCCCCACAGGGAGGGGCAATCCCGCCTCGACTCACAAGCCTCAGCCGTCTTTGGTGGCTGCAGCCACCAGCAGAAGCCCAGACCACAGGGCCACCTCCCAGGCCACACAGTCACCACTGGTGTCCTAGGCGCTGGCTCCTCTTGGACTGGAGGCTTTGGAGTGGGGTCCGGCAGCTGGGAGCCCCTGCCCCCTCCCTGAGCCAGGCCTGGGGAATGCCCACTGCACACCGCCAGGCTCCGCTCTCCGGCTGCAGCACAGGCTCTGCTGAGCGGGCCATCCTACACAGGGCCCGGGCTGCCTGCCTCAAAGCCTCACGGCCCGGCGCTGCGACCCCAAGCACTTGCTTCAGCTGGCACCGCTCAGGGCTTCATAAACACTAAGTCTGCAGCTCCGCCGCATGCACACTGTCTCCCGGGACGACTGTCAGCCTCTCCGTGTCCTGGCTGTCAGGACGAAGATGGCCAGGCCAGGCCAGTAAGCATGGCCCCTGGGAGCCCTGTCGGGCAAGGCAGCCAGACAGCCTGAGACCTGCTCCTCACCCCGCCCCCAGTGCAGGGGCGGAGCCTGCCCTCCTTACACCCACCTGGCCTGTCACCAGGCTACTGCGGGGCCGAAAGCAGGACCAGAGGAGCCGCAGGCCCTCCCTCAGAGGCTCCGGCCCGCCCTGTGGGCTCTGGCCGCCCGTGCCTATGGCCTGGCCACGTGAGAAATGCCCACCTCCGCAGGTGCTGGGAGTGCCCTGCGCCTCTCCTTCCGGCTGTGTTGGGGAGTGGGGCAGACCCTGCTCCTCTCACCCCGTCCTCCCTACCCACTGCCCCTCCAGGATCCCACCATGGTCTGCAGCCCTGGGCTCTCAAGGGTGGTGCGTGGCTCTGTCAGATCAGTGCAGAAAACAGAACTCCAGTCTCCTGCTTCCGGGGCGCGATGGCCAGTGCGAACAGATGGTGCCTCTCAATAGCTGTGTGGCGGGTGTCCAGGGGCACAGGGGACCCCAGTGCTTCTGCCACTGTGTCACCAGCAGAGCGGGACTTGGCGCCAGTGACCGAGGTGACATCCTTGGCCCCCAAGAGGTTGTGGTGAAGCCCGACCTGAGCCAGAGGGATCTCAGGCCCTCGTGCTCTCTACTGGAACCCCACCCTCCACACACGTGCACGCACCTGCACATCCACACACGTGCACACACACACGCTCACACGCACACACGCACGCATGCTTGTGCGAGTGCACCTGCCTTGGTAACATCACTGTCGCAGGGCTCCCCCTAAGATGGAGAAACTGAGGCCCCCAGAGGGCCAAGGACACACCCGACCCCCAGACCATCCACAGGGGACAGCGTGGACCCAGCCAGGTCTCACTGGCCACAGTGTCCACCCGCCCCTGCCACAGCCCACCCAGCAGGGCCGGGTTTCTCCCACAGGACAGCAGTCCCAGCTGCCCCGGCGCGCGGTGACCCAGCCGTCACCGAGGGAAGGATTTAAAGATGACTCGGCCTCCAGCAGAGCCCGCAGGCTCCCAGCAGCCCCCACCGGGCTGTCCAACCCCAGTAATTAGTGGGGATGATGGCGGCCAGCTGCTCCTCTTCCCTGAGACAGAGTGGAGCTGCCCGAGTGACACTCTTGGAAGTTTCCCTCAAGTTCCTCTCACAGATCATGGGGCAGCCAAACCCCAGGAATCTGCCTGCTTGACGGATCAAATCCACTGTGTTGCTGCCCACGCTCAGGACCCGGAGGGTCTCTTGGACAGGCTTGATGTGGCAGCTTCTGGATTTGATTACGGGGAAATCTGTTCTCCATCTCCACCTCTCCCCTCTCTGCCCTTGCCTGCAGGAATGCAGTGCTGGCCGATTCTCAGCAACTCCCTGTTCCTCGCAGACACCGGACTGTGAGCCAACTTCCTACCTCGTCTGTGCCCATAAATTACAGCCCAAGCAAACAAAACATGCAGAACAGGCCAGAAAGCTAAAATGTACGAGCTTCCTGGGCAACAAATTGTCACAAATCGGATGGCTTAGGGCACCAGACAGTGACTGTCTCGTAGGCAGCAGCCAGGAGTCCCAGGTCCGGGTCTATGCAGGGTCATGGTCCCTCTGCAGGTGGGGACAGGCTCCTTCCTGCCTCTCGCTGCCCCCAGTGGCCGCTGGCATCCCTTGGCTTGTGGCTACAGCACTCTACTCTGCCTGTCTTCACACGGGCTTTTCCTCTCTGCATCTCTCCTAAGGATGCTCACTGGGTTTAAGGCCCAGCAGGGTCTTAATCCAAGACTTCCACATGCTGAGACCCTAAGCCCAAATGCAGAGAATCTGTCTCCAAGCAAGGTGCCAGATGGTGACACTAGAGACCAGGCTCAGCCACCCTGGAAGCAGGTCCACATCCGGCCATCCTCCAGGGAGGGGACAGTGCCAGTCACCCCGGCCTCTCTGAGCAACTGTGTGAAGACCCTGGGCAGAAGAGCAGCTGCAGCGAAGAGGGATAAATTAACAGGCCTTGGGGACAGGCACCAGGACGGTGCCTTAGAGTACCAGGACCCCTGAGGGCCTCTCCCCAAAGCCACCTATCTGCAAACACCTCCAGGCAGTGCAGGGCTTGGGGTGGGATGCGGGCTCCAGACAGGGCACTTGGCTTGATGGCCATGGTACTCACTCACAAGCGGCTCCTTGAAGCTGCCCAACACCTTTGGGTGCGTTCTTCTCGGGGCCCGCTGTACAGAGGTGCTGGCTGGGGCACCGAGAGGCTAAGTGACTGCTCCACGCCACACAGCTGTGGGGATTTGAACAGGAAGTCCCTTCTGCAACCTGTCCACACTACAGCCTCTGCCTGTCTGTGGCCCTGCTGCTGCGGTGGACAGAGATGTCCTGGGAGCAGAGCACTGCAGACAGGTGGCGTCAGCACCAGGGTGGCCCGAAGGCCCTGTGTTCTCTGCCTGGCTTGGGGACACCCGCCCGGGGATAGCTTCCCTGAAGAAGTGGTCAATGATGCAGGGGCCGGGGTTCACAGAATCACAGGAGGAGGGAGCCCAGCATCCAAAGTTGCTGCTTCTGCACCCCAACACCCAAGGCAACACACCCAGAGGTGGGGTGGCAGCAGCCGATGGACAGGGGTAACTTTCCAGCACTGCAGTGCCAACTGCCAGGATCTGTGACCCAGGGCTCACACCTGTGTTGTAAATGACAAAGGTTCGTGACACAGGCTCAGCCTCATGGCCCCAGTGAGTGTCCTTGATGGTGAGGTCAGAGGGTGGGGTGGTGGGGGTCTTCCCTGAGGGCTTCAGGACTGGCTCCAGCACAGGGAGGCTGACGGGGATTTACTTCCACCTTTGCTGTGTGGCTGGGCCAGCCCCAGAGGCACACTCTCTGTGCCAGGCTTTCCCCTCTAAGATATCCACTTGGGAGTACCTCCTCGGAGGCCGGCCGGGTCACTGGGCTAACCCGTGTGGCTTTCACCCCCTGCGATGCCCGATGCTCCTGAGAGGTGCTGCTGCCTTTGTGGAGGTCGGGCCCTGCGTCCCTCCACCACCTTTCCCTCAGTGCTGTCCAGGGGGAGCCCCTGTGCCTGTCAGAGCCCCAGGGAGGCGATTGATTTCCCGTGCCCTTTGCCTGCCCTCCCCGAGCCCTCTCCCGAGACCATGCAGTTGTAAATGTGTCCAGAGTGAAACGGGACCCTCGAGCCCCCAGAAAGTGGCGGCATCTGCAACTGCCATCGCCTTATCTGATGGGAAACCAATACCTGCACTTCCCTCCTGAGTTCCAGGCTCTTGCAGTGAGGAGCAGCCTGCTGATTCTAATCTGCGTGGCACCCCCAGGACAGGGGGGGCCCCGGGGCACCAGGTGCGGCCGCATCAGCCACCACAGCGGGCAAGGTGGAGAGACAAAGCGTGAGGGAGCGCAGCCCTGCCTCCGGACCTCCTGCCCGCTCCAGACCCGTCCTGCCACTTGTGCGGTGCACTCCCTGCTGCGTTCCCCTGTGAAAAGCCTCAGAGATTTATGGAACAGAACGGCCCAGGGCTGGTTTGGGGGTTTCAGGCATGGCTTGCTCCAAAGGTCAAGCAGGTCCTCCGGAAACTGGCTTCGCTCTGTGCTTCAGGCCCCCTTAGTGCCGCTGGGCCTCCCCGATCACCAGCTGCTGCCTGTGGCTGCAGTACACAGAGCTCAGCTTTTCGTGGGGCAGGAAGAGCGATGTCTTGTACCCAGCCTCCCACGCCGCCCTCGCTCTGGTCCGGCTCTGACTTCTCCAGCCTGGGGAAAGCCCTGCCAACTCTGGCGCTTCTCAGTTCCTCTCAGGCCTGGACTTTCCCGTTCGAAGTGCCCCAGCCGGAAGTGAGTGTGAGCGTTAGATGGGTGTAGAGGAAGGGGGACCTCAGGGCAAGCAGAAAGGCAGCCTGGAACCCCATCTCCTGCTCCCACCTGGCTCTGCACGTGCTCTGTGGAGCATCACTGTAACCAAGCGCGTCTCAGTCAGCTGCACCTGGTAACAAACTGCAGGTATTGGGGTGTAAACAACAGGTATCAATCTTCTCCCAGTTGTGGGTGTGGACGTCCATGGTCAAGTGAAAAGGGTCAGGATATGGGGAGGATTCTTCCTGCCTCATCCATGACTCCTACTCTGAATGCTCTGGACAGAACGACAGACAGCTCACCCCCACCCTTCACGCAAGGCCACTAACCCATCAGGCACCCCAGCTCCTGACTGCACCAGGCCAAGCTCCTGCCATCTGTCCAAATGCCATCACTCTGGGGAGTCAGCGCCCAGGGATGGAGCCAGACAGCCCCTGCTGACATTTTAGGTGATAAAACCAGGACCACCACAAGGGCAATGGGGATGGCGCCTAGAGGAATCCGGGACCCCTCCTCACAGGGTCTTTCCCAGGTGTCCTCGAGGGCAGCCAGCCAGGCAACTGACCCAGCAAATGGCCTCCCGCCTGGCACCAGCTGAGCAGGGAGCTAGACGGGAAAAATCTCTTGGAGCCTTCCAGTGGCTCCCCTGCATCTCCGTTTGTGGACACACAGGCCGCTGGGTGACTGGCAGGCAGACGACTCGTGGTTCAGTCCATCAAAAGGTGGCCAAGTGCTCCAGGCATGCAGAGCCAGCCCAGGGCCCAGGCCTGTCCAGTGGTCCCCTAGTCTGCTTGTCTCAGGGGGCGTCTCCCTTTAAAATAAGTAATTCAACACCTAGCTATTGAGCATGCAGATGGCTGTCATAAGGAAACTCCAAATTTCATCCAAAAAAAGGAAAAAGTATGGTTTTCACTATTGGCATATTTGAGTCATTATTCGTCCTTTAGCAAGACTAAGAGTCATCTCTTTCCAGTCACGAAACTCTGGGCCAAAACACTGAAAGGGAGCAGCCACCGCTCATTGGGTTTGCAGGAGTCTGACACGGGTCCAGTTCTTAACATTAAGCAAATTTTGAGTTTTCAGGTGGAGGCGTGTCCCACTGGAGCCCCCTGAGGGGCCTGGGAGGGGTGGTCACCCTGGAAACTCCAGTGTGTCCCCTGGAGACTTTGTTGCCAGGACACCGGGAAGCACTGGGTCACCCAGGGGTTCTGACTTGACACCTCAGCAACTGTGCGTCCTGCGAAGGAGGCGATATCATCTCCTCGCTGGAAAGGGCACAATCCGGGTGGGCAACTTCCCGCCTGGCCGGACTCCCTCAACCGGGGACCTCGAAGCAGGTGCTCGATGCCACCCAGCAGGAAGGGGACCTGGGCGTCTCGACCAGCAGCAGGCCCGGCCCATAACACCCCATCCCTCTCAGACTGGGAGGGTGCTCGCTCGCTCACGGTGTCGCTCCAAAAGCTTTGGCCAAGTCCTAGCCTCGGGCATGTGTGTCCCCAGCCTCACCTGGGGACAGGCTCTCTGCAGAGGCGAGCCCCCGAGATTTAAGGTGGCCCCTAAACCCAAAGGCAGGTGCTGAGAAAGTGGTCGGAAACCACCACCGACACAGAAGGAGAAGGTAAAGGTGGGAGAGAGGCCCAGGCCAGCGCCACCGGGGCCAGGAAGGAGCCTCGGGGGGAGCCCGGCCCAGCCCCCTGTGGTTCATGCTCTGGCCTCCAGAAACTCCAGGTCAGTCTCTGGCAGCCTGCTACCACAGCCCAGGGTGCTGACCCAACTCCCTGCGGGGTCCCCCAGGCCCACGTGCTCCCCTGTTCAAGGAGAGGGGAGCTCTGGCACTGGAGGTGGCTGTCTGGCCCCAGGCTCCCTCCGCAGGAAATGTCCAGGCTGATTCTCCGGCCACAGTGCACTGGCCATGCCCTGGCAAAGATCCCACCCCAGGGAAGCCTTCCTCCCCTCCCTGTGGGGGCCTCTCAGCAGCCACCCTACCAGCTCCCTCCAAAGCCCATCTGCCGCCCAGTGCTGCCCTGGGCTGGGACCCCTTCTTAGCCGGGCGCTGACAGCCAGGACTGCAACTCTGGAAGACCGGACCCAGCAGGTTCCCCACACACACACACACACCCCCCAGCTCATGGCGCTCCTGCCTTGGCCCCGCATGCGGTCCCAGCCCTCAGAGAACCTTCTGCAGCTCCCTCATGCACTGAGTCCAGCTGAGCTCTAATGTGCGTCTCAGAGTGCTCGGCCCTGCTCACCCCACACCCACCAAACACTCCCTGCTTCAGCCTCCAATGGTGCCCTGGGTGCAGGCCCAGCGGTCACGTCTGCCCCCAGCCAGGAGCCCTCTCACTCCTTCTCTTTGTCCATCCACAGCCTCAGGCGCTGAGGGACACAGCAGGTGCTGGGCAAGTGGAGTGGAGGTTTTTGAGCACCTGCTGCGGCCGGGCTGTTCTATGCCCTGAGATTCAACAGTAAGAGGAAAAGACAGAAATCTCTGACCTCCCAGGCTTTGTTCTGCAGTGGGGAGACAGTGAATTAACGAGAAAAATAATTACAATGGGTTTTAGAGGATGCTGTGTGCTAAAAAGAAAATGGAAAACGGGGAAAGGAGATATGAAATGTTGGGGCCTGAAGGGTTGGAAATTCTGCAGAGTGGACTGAGAAGAGCTATTGGAAAGGTGGATGCAGGGTACAAACTTAAACCATGAGAAGCACATCATGCAGATGGCTGATGGATGGACAGAAAGGAGAGAGGAAGGGAGGGAAGAACGGGATATATAGATGAGATGGTTGCATCAAAGGATGGATAGATGGATGGATGTTGGATGGGTGCTGAACGGCTGGATGATGGTGATGGACCGATAGATGATGGATGATGGGTGGATGGGTACAGATGAGGGGTGGAATAGATGGGCGCTGAATACTTAGATGACGGGGGTGATGGGTGATGGATGGTGAGCGAGTGAATAAAACGAATGAATGTATGAGCAGCCTCTGACACACACACTACCTTTTACCCCCATCACTGTCCCTGCCACTCGGCTTCCTTTCTCTCCCCAGGCATTTGGCCTTCAAGGCCAACACTGGAAGCCTCATCCTGTATTGCAAGGCTGCATCCTCTCTCCTGCTGTCAAGTCCTAGAACCTGCAGGGTCTGGGCCCAAATTCAGATGAATGTAACCTTCCTCGCCTCAAGTGGGATCAAGCAGAGGACCCTAAGATTTGTTCATGAAGAGGTGTCTGCAAGAATCTTTTCTCTGTGCTGGATCCCAGCGTGTTTTCTTTTTCATCAGTTGCAGCAGTCATTCCTTTGTGAGGGAGCAGGGGATGGCTTCGGGGTGCTACAATGTAAGAGCGTTGAAAACATGTCTAACAGATCCGTTCGTACATGTTCTGTACGAAGTACAATCATTATTACACACCCGCAGTGACAACAGCTGCCCGAAGGCCAAACACTGAATGCAGCATGACTTTCGCTTCCTGGTTCTCCGCAGCCCTCTTTGGTTTTTCTAAGTTCTTTGCATTTTAGAATACCCACAGGGCTGTACAGTCTTCACCACAATCTAATTTTAGACCATTTCCATCGCCCTAAAAGAAACCTCAGCCCATTTGCAGGCACTGCCCACCCCTCGGCCCAGGCAGCCATTAATCTTTGATCTTCACCGATTTTGAGACCACAATTACGCATTTCTGACGCATCTTAACGGGCCTCAGCCTACAAACTCATGAGCTAACTGGGCCTTTCCAATGCTTAGTATGTGCTTGGCATCACTACCCCATCCACATCCTTTGTACACACTTGGGGCACTATTTCCCAAAACGTGCTCCATGATAAAGGGGCCCTGCTCGGCAGGGACTGCCAGCTTCCTTTGGTACTTCTTTGCCGTCCATGGTCAGTTGAGGACAACTGACTTTCAGTTGAGGACAACTGACTTTCAGTTGAGGACAACTGACTTTCACTTGAGCACATGATCACCCAGCAAAAACTGCATTTCCCAACATCTTTTGCAGCTAAGTATAGTGTGTGACTATGTTCTGACCAACGGAAAATGATGGGCACATCACATGACCACATACTGCCCAATGGGAAATGATGAACACACTTCTGGGAAGTTTCTTGAGAAAGGCTGTGGGTGTGAATAGGTGGGAAGCCAAGAAGGGCTGGCTTGGTCCCTCCCCTTGGCCCTTCCCACTTCCTGCTGGCAACACATAAATGTTGTGGTAGCAATGAAGAGGATGTAGAAGCCAGGTCTCTGGGCGTGAAATAAATTACTGTCTGGTTCCAGGCCCTGTCCATTTGGGGTTAGTTAGGAAGCCAGACCTAACCAGTGGATCCTAGCTAATGCACTCCACAAACAAAAGCGAAGATGGGGGCCCAGCTCAAATTAATAAGCACTGCCTATGCTAACACCATACATGGACTCCTGGTGTGTGTTATGTTATTAAGGCTCTGAGAAGTCCTGCAACTCAGAAAACAGTTGAACTCCCTCCAAGCCTGCAGCCCCAAATATCCATGGGTTTCCTTGGATTCTTATCTCTTTACAGCTCATTTAAGAGTTTGTGTGGATTTCCAGCCTGACACAACAGAAATGCCCCACGCAGGCCCAAAACAACAAGTAGGATTGACATTTGGTCCAACCCTGCCTCAGTAGGAAACTGAGGCACAGAGCCAGCAAGTGAAGAGTCGGGACCCCAGAGGCTGCCCTGCTCAGTGCCAGTGGTCCCCACCCCTGAGGCCCTAGCAGCAGCAGTCACAGGTCCAAGCCCAGCGTGCAGGGCTCTGCAAGACGCACTGTGCTGGTCTGCAGCCATCCAGCCACCGTCTTCTCTCGAGGATCCAGAGGATGAGATGACAGGTGTTTGCTTGCCTGCTGTGGCTCGGGTGCTTTTTCTTGGTTATCAGGAAACTTTCTTATTTGGAGATGTGATAGACACATCCCCTTGGGATAGCTGGGCCGACAAGCTTTTGGCTGGGTACGATGTCCAGTGAGTCACCTGGGCATGGCCCGGCTGCAGGAACGGATCTTCCCCACACGCTCGAGTGGCTCGGAACGTGGCCAGGGCCCAGGGATATCAGGAGGAGCCATACACTGAGCTTGGAGGCGTCCGCCTACCAGGGTCCCACAGCTATTGAGTTGCTCAGCCAAGACTGGGTCCCCCTCCCCGAGGGTCTCCGCGGCTTTCAGACTCTCATCAAAGCTGTGGGTGGTGGAACCCGGGCCTCCCCTCTCCCTGGGCCACACAGCTGTCAGGACAGCAGGGTGGCTTAGAGGTCAGAGTCTGTATCTGGACCCTCTGCCAAGCTCCAGCCCAGCCCTGAGGCCGAGAGCGTGAACTTGGTAAAATCTTGCACCTACCTGACCTCAGGCTGCCTATGTAAGGCCAGAGGATGGCTGGGGGGAGGAGCGGTTCCCCAAGGCCCTGGGACTCTGGCTCTGCAGCCCCACCAGGCCCCTGCACATTCACGAAGCTGCCATGAGTGCATGGGAACAGCACGGTGCAGCTGTACGGCCGGCCAGCAACCACCAACTCCCTCCACAGTGCCCCTCGTGAGCCAGGGCCCGTGCCAGCTCTCGGGTGGAGGCTCAGAGACCCCGACTTGACCTCACCTGCCTTGTTAAGGGGGCTCCCTCGCCCACCCCTGTTCCTCCCCTGTAAGGGGGGAATAACAGGCCCACTGATGCAATGCACGAGCACACATGCAGGGAGCTAACAGACCCTGCCGCTGTAGTCTCACTGTCCACGTCCCAGAGCCTGGCCCCACCCAGGGAGAGAGCACCATGTAACAGCCACCGCACACCAACTGCCACAGCCCTGTGGCCCTGCTGTCCCCACTTCTGCAGAGATTAGCAACAGTCCCGGGCTTTCAGCCCCAAACACCATCAGTGCCACTCATAACCTCTCTCCATCCTTTTGTTACTGAGGAAGTTAAGGCACAGAGCCAGCAAGCACAGAGCTGGGCCCTGGGCCCAAAGCCTGGCTTCGGACTTGAGCTCACCTGGGCTACATCTTGGATGAGCACCTCAGGGACTCGACTGTAAAACCCAGCTGTGAATCACCCCGGACGGGCAGTGGGGGACATGGTTGGGAGCAGAATCCATCTCTTTTACAATCGTCCTGACTGATTTATAGACCCAGGATCTAGGGCAGGCCAGGGGATGGCCAGAATTTTCCAGGTCCCTCGCCTCCCTCCACGTGGGCCAAGTCTGGCCAGGTGCTCTGGCCATGAGCACCCTGCCTGTGTCAGGCCGGCTGGAAGTGGGGCTCAGAGAGCTGGGAATGCAGCCCCTCACGGGTGTCCCTCAGAGTCCCCAGGGGCTCTATGCTGTTCAGGGTGATTCTCCGGAGTTTTTCAGTGACCTGTGTTTTCTGGACACAGGGCTGGACTCCGGGAGCATCCCGGGTCAGGCCTGAGACCTCTGTCCTCGTCGGATTTCTGTCCCTGAGGGTCGGGGCAAATCAGAGCCGGAAGGGGCTGGGGAAGCTGCACAGAAGTTGGGGTTAGAGGGGCCAAATGGAAGCGGCCAGGGGGCCCCAAGTCCACCAAGGACCTCCTGTCCCGTCGGCCTGGACCAGCAAGCGTGCAGAGCTGGGAGCATTGGTGGGGAAGGAGGAGCCCAGGCCGGCACCCTGGAGTGGGAGCGGGGTCAGAGGAGCTGTGTGCAGATCCCCTCCCGGGTGACCCCAGACCGGAGGGTGGTCAGAGGGCCAGGCAGCCCCAGGCCTGACGCCCGCTTCCCACTCTGCCTGTGGCTAATTAGCTGCAAATTGCTCAGGCTGCAAACTTGGGTGAGAGCCCTCCGTCCCTGGTGGCCAAGGAGCCCAGCCTGTGCCTGCTTCCTGCTCTGCACTTCCAAGACAGCACTGCCCAGGACAGACCCCTCCAGCTGCCGTGTCCTCACTGTCCCTGCAGGGCGGGGTGTCACAGCAGCGTCTGGCCACCTCCGCTGCCAGGGACCCAGCTCTGAAGAGGGCTCAGCCAGGTGCAGCGGCCCGAGCCTGTCATCCCAGCACTCCGGAAGGCTGAGGCAGGAGGATTGAAAGTGTGAGCCCATCCTGGGCAACTTAGCGAGACCCTGTCTCAAGAAAACTAAATAAAAAGGGCTGGAGACGTAGGTCAGTGTGCAGTCCATCCCCACTACTGCAAAATCAGAAAAAAAGACAAGCACCCACTCAGCTCCTTGAAAACACAACCGCTCCTCCTTGGCACACCAGAACTGGATCCTTCACAGCCTGAAAATCGCTGGAGAGCAGGGGCCTCTGCAGCTGGGCCCTCAGGCCCTCAGAGGGCAGGGCACACAGGGGCAGGGGAGGGAGGCACCTGGCCCAGCCCACAGCAAGCTCGGCACCCCTCTCAGGCCAGCAGGTGGAGGTGAGCCATGTGCGGCAGGGAACAGGCCAGCTTCCTCAGAGAGTGGGCCACTTAGGGAATTTCAAAAGCTGAAGTCTTCTTTCCGTTCTGCTGCTGTGGCCCTGCCCAGAGCGGGGCGGTGGCCAAAGCTCCCTGGAAGAGCGATGTCCGCTGCACTGCGTCAGAAGCCGGGCGGTAGCCGAGAGCTGGGGCTCCACGCCCTCCACTTGCAGGCACTTCTGACCTTGAGCTCTTGGGGAGATGCCCGTGAGGTCCTCCCAGGCCTCTCACCATCCCCAGAAGCTGCAGCCTGGGGCGGGCAGCTGAGGGCTCCTGGGGACCTGGGCACCTCACTCCTTGCAGCTCTACCCACCTTGCTGCCCCCAGTCATGGGCAGCAGGTACCTGACGCGCCTCTGCATGCCCGGGCCCAGCAGCTCTGTGACACGGGGCTGTTCGCACACCCATTCCACACACCAGTAGAGAAGGGGCTCCCTCTGCCAGATGCGGCTCCCAGAGACTCATCCCAAGAATGGCAGAGGGGGAGGTAGGCCTCCCTCCTGGGGCTAGGGCTGAGTCTGCTTTTTTTCTTTTTGTTTGTTTTGTTGGGGTGTGGGTGTGGGTGTGGGTGTGGGGGTGTGTGTGTGTGTGTGATTTTATTTTGAGGCAGGGTCTTGCTATGTAGTCCAGTCTGCCCTTGAACTCACCATGTACCTTATGCTGGTTTCCAACTTGCAGTGATCCTCCTGCCTCAGCCTCCTGGTACACCCCCATGCCTGGCTTGAGGGAGGTGTTTTAACAGTTTGCTAGGCACCCAAGGCTCTAGGGCGGTAGCACCAACCCTCCATAGGCCGCATCTCTGAGGCCTGGAGTTATTAACTCAACAGGCTTTTCAGTGCCTGGCTCCCGGAGGAAGGCCGGCCCAGGTCATGGCGGGGTAGGAGCGTCCACACAGCAGGCGGTGGGCAGGGAGGGGACTGCACACCCCAGCCCATCTCGGGCACCTGACTAGAGCTCAGCCCCGGGCCCAAGACTAAGGAGAAGGGGATGGTGTCTGGGATGGTGACAGGAACTGTGCAGCTCTGACCCCCAGCTCCTCGACCGGCTCTTCCCTGAGCGCCTCAGTTTACCCTGTGATACCCCTGGGCTGGGACCTCCCACCCCCCCAGCCCCTGCCTGCTCTGCTGGCGACTGGCACCTCCCGCAGGGGCCAAGTGACACAGACACTCTGGGTCCTGGGGGTGCAGCCCGCTCTGTGCTAGGACAGCGTGGCTGGCAGCTGGCCCCCCGGGGCAGGACAGAGCGCAGAGCCTGGCGCTGCCTGCTGGGGGCAGATGCAGTCCTGCTTGGAAGCCACAGAGTCACGGCCAGGGCCACCTGGGGCCTGCAGGAATGGAGGGGAGGAAGGGGCTGCCCTGGCCTCAGGGGCACGGCCTGGACTCCCCAGCTTGGGGCCCTTGGGGGCGTTGGGGTCCTCCCATCTTCAGCATGCGACACTGCCCTTCCAGCGGTCTCTCCTTCCCCTGGACACAGACGCCTGTGGAGCGGACAGGGGCCTGAGGCAGTTTGGGGGTGCTGCGGTCAGTCCCATGGGCTCCATGCTCCCACCCTGGCCACACAGCCCAGGCAGAAGCCGAGCAAGGAGCGTCACGGGCCACAGAGGGGACAGGAGCACTGTGTCCGGCCATTGTTTGGGCAGCGGGGTCTTCCTCACCCCTAGACCCCAAACACAGATGTGCGGGGTGGGGCCCAGCGCTAATCAACTTAGGAGGCTGCGTACACTCGACCGGGCCTCGGGGTCAGCGGGAAGCCTTGAGGTGGCTGTGCTGTCTCTAGCCTCCCAGGCCCCAGATGAGATGCAGGAGACTGAGGCCCCCAAAGGGCAGGTTGGGGAGGGCCCTGACCCCAAGGGGCAGCCATCCGGGTCCCCTGTGCTGCCACCATGGCCCGGGGCCGGTGCTGAGAAACTGAGGCACAGAGTGGCGAAAGACGAGGATCCCTGCAGCCAGGGATCGGTGAGCCCGCACTGCAGCGCTGAGTTTGGGGACATTTGGGGAGCACAGGAAACCGGGCACAGGGGGCTGGGGAGGGCTGGCTTTTCTGAGCCAGAGGAGGGGCCCGTGCTCCCCAGCTGCAGGCATGGCAGGCCTCAGGAGGCAGGGTGGGTCGGCTCTGGGCCCCCAGCAGGTTTAGGGATCCGAGTGATCCTGGGGAGAGGGCTCTGTGGGCTCAGCGCTTTCTGCACTCCAGTTACAGCAGCAGCGCTCCAAGCCTCCCTCCTCTCTCGGGCTCTCTCCTTTCACAGCTCCAAGAACAGGCCATTCTCCTCTCCTCCCCTCAGCGTGGCTCTCCGAGCAAGCGAGCATTTAAACCCTAATCAGAGCCTGACTGATGGAGAGCAAACCCCTTTCGAGGGTCCTCCAGAGCATGGATGGAGCCGGTGAGGCGTGCAGAGCCGCAGAATGGCCCTGACGCGCAGGATGGGATCGTTCGATGCCCTGCTGGAAAGGAGCTTTGGAGGACAAGGCCAGTGCTCAGGGTGTCAGCACTGCACACCGCGGGGGGAGCCACTTCACCCTCACCTCTGCAAGGCTTAGGGGCTGAGCAGTGCACGACCTGTGCAACCTCACAGGGCACTCTTTCTAGAGATAGTAGATAAAATATAAATGCAATATACAATCTGCCCACCTGCTGAACCCAGTTCTGAGCCTGATGGGCCCTGTAAGGGTGAGGAAGCAGTAGCAACCAAGCAAGTGGTGAGAAATTCAGACACTGAGCCAAAGCAGAGGGGAAATTATTATGTCAGAATCTCACCTTCCAGTCCCCAAATTAAGTGCACTGTGCTTATTCTTAAAGACAGCACTGCACCTCCACTCTGGCCCTCTGCTCCCTGCTGCGCTGTTCTCTGGCAGCCTTTTTCCCTCCCGTCACGTGTACTCGAGCAAGAGTTTAGATGATGCCCCCTCCCTCGGGGACCCACAAGCCAGGAGGCCGGGAGAACTCAGGCAGCGAGCGGGTGAGCGGGAGCTCCGTGAGGACGAGGATTTCGCCAATGACCCAGAGAGCAGGCTGGGCAGGAGCCGCCAAGCAGGTTGACCCCGACTCAGGGACAGGAGAGACACGGGGGTCACTGAGCCGGCCGGCATCTCAGACCCAAGGGAAACAAGTGCAGAAGGAGAACAGCAACGCAAGGTGACACCAAGAGGTCAGAGAGGGAGCTGAGGCTGGCTCCAGCGGGTCCTGAGGCCTGAGAGCAGGGAGCCCCATGGCCCCCCCGAGCCCGACTGGCAGACACAGGGTCCACGGGGCAGGGACTTGCAGGTCCCCCAAGTCGCCCATGAGAAGAGCTGCATAATTAGAAAGGAAGAGCCGCTGCCCGAGGAGTTTCCCTCTCCATAGGCTAGGCCATGAACAGAGGCAAGGCTCTGAGCAGTCCTGCAGCAAAGTATCGGATTCAGGTCTCTTCCCCACAAACCTAGAAAAGGGGCAGAGGGCTGGAGGGCCACAGGCTCGGGGCCACCAGACAGGAAGAAGGTCACCAAGGCGGGCAGGTATCTGGTGCTCGGCTCACACTGGCCACTGCCCACCAAGCACACTGGGAGGAAGAGGTGGGCTGCTCTAGGCACTGTGAACCAGGGACGTGTCCCCTGGAACACACTGTCCCCTGTCACCAGGACAGAGGGGACAGGATGGAGGCCGAGGCTTGGGTGGCAGCACTGCAGTGTATGCCAGGGCAGGGCAGGAACCAGGGCAGGAACCCATCCCTTGGCAGTCAGGAGGCTTAGGAGCCACGAGTGCAGAGCCAGGGAGCTGCGGCATCTGGACCCCATTACCTGCCCACACCTGCTGGGCACTGCACAACCCCACCATCCACAAACCCAGCACGCAGAGGGTTTAAACGGGGTCAGTTTCCCTAAATGGACTGTGGTGAGCCAGTTCCAGCCTCTTAGGAGCAGTGACACTGACAGCCATCCCTGGACCTCACGGGTCCTTGGGCCACGCCATCTGCCACCCTGTACTGTCACCGCCTGGTTCCAAAGCCCTGTGGGCAGGGGCGGGAGCCTGGGGCCTTGGCACAATCCTGAGTGTCTCTGTGCCTCAGTTTCCCCATTGCTGTGAGCCTTGGATGAGTTGCACCCTACGAAGCGGCAGTAACACCCCTGGCCTGCAGGAAGTGCTCGGCACACTATGCTGGAGGCAAAGACTGGCACACCCAGCTGCCGGAAGACGAAGTGTTCACAGGGCCCTCTAGGCTCCCCAGTGCCAACCCCGCCCTCAGGGCGCCCTTCTGGGAGCTGAAGCAGCCACCGCCCAGCCCCCAGCACCACTGGGCCCAGCACGGACACAGCCCAGTCCCAGGGTCGCCCTCCTGCCTTTGGGGGTGTTGGGACCAGCGACAACCTGGCTGCTGCTTCTCCCTGGACACTCGAGGACACTGGAGGAGGCTGTCACTCATTCACACCTTCAGAGGGTGGGCCTGGAGCCCTGCACACTGGAGGCTGCCCAGGAGGAGGAGGGCCTTCCACCCCAGGGTGCAGCCCCTGTTCAGAATTCAGTACAGCCCCATGCAGAGTGAGGCCACCTGGCCCCCACACCACTGACCCACACAGGCGTCTGACGCAGGCTATCTGCATACCAGAAGGAAGTGCTGCTCCCAGACTGGCACACAGCTTGCAGTTTGTTTGCACTACAGGACTTCTCAGAGCCTTGAGGTGGTCGTGGGTGCTCTCTGGTTCACGCATCCTCCAGGGGGACCATGGTGAGAACCACCTCCCGGCCCCTGCTGGGCACAATGACAACACAGCACATGCATGTCGGGGGTGTCTTGATGACTCTGGCTTCAGACCTTGGCTTAAGTGACTCACCCCACTGAGAGAAGGCACTCCTGCCCCATGCCAGGGTGAACGGTCACCCAGAGCGAGGCGGCTTCCTGTCCGCCCTTCCTTCTGCCACTTTGAGCCTGCACCTGTGTCCCCAGCTGGCACCTCTAGGCTGGTACCTCCGCATCCACCCAGCCAGAAAAAAAAAATCCAATCAAGAATGGAAATTCAAAATAAAGCAGGCAGAAGATGAACAGATATTTCAACAGAGGTGATACAGGGATGGCTAATCCATGAGAGAGGCTCAACATCAGTGGTCATCAGGAAAATGCCAATCAAGCCCCCATGAGCTACCAGACCTGCCCACGCCCACTAACAAGGCCGCAGCAGAGAGGACAGAAAATGACAGCGGAGGAATAGAAAATGGTGTGGCCCCTTGGGAGAGCATTTTGGTGATTTTTAAGCCCAAACTACAATCTGGGCCTGGAGTTAGACGCTCTGAGAAGACAGAGCAAGGCCGCAGCTTAACACAGCATGGAGAAGCCCATGAGCCTGCCCACCACCGAGAGACGGGTGAGCCAAGAGGTGCCATGCACGCACATGTTCCCCGCCAGGGTCGCAATCATGATCCAGCAAACATGTACTCATAAAAACTTCAGAATAACTGAACGACAACAACAAACACACACGTACACAGACATGCAGAAAAGGCGAGTCCACAAAACAGAAAGTAGCTTCGTCAGCCGTTACCAGGGCTGGAGGCGGCCAGGGGCAAGGGACCCACCGAATCTGAGTGTGGGGATCTGACCCATGGGGACGGTCGCCCAGCCCAGTGAAGTTGCTGAAATCACTGAATGGTGCCACGCAGGGAGGGTGTCGGCCACAGTGTACCCAGCCACACAGAGCTGCTTTTGAAGAGCCCCAGGGGCCTTGGCTTGAGGAGGAAGGAGCCCAAGGCCTCCACCCTGGCTCTGGGCAGCACGGAAGGCCCTGGGTGGCCTTTCCTGGGGACGAGAGGGGCTGCAACCCTAGCTCTTCCTCCACCAAAGGGCTGGCAGGGGCCCAGGGTCCAATATCCACTAGGGCGACAGCTCTTTGAATGTCACTCAATCCCTCATCTCTCCTGCCTTGTCACATGGAAGCTGTGTGACCTTCAGCGAGACACAGCCCTCTCTGAGCCTCAATCATTCCATATCATTCCAGCTTCCGGTGAGAACAGTTGGCCTCTCAGAACCAGGACCTCGCTCCCAGCTTCCCATTAAAATTCTGCAACCACAGCCCCTCACACGGCCTTGGGGGACATTTTAGATCTATACGTAACTCCAGTGCTTCTGGGCTGCAGCTGCTGGGCTGTAGCTCATGTGTGACTTCTCCCCCTTTGTTTGGGCATCTCAGCATGGTAAAGGACAGACAGACAGAGGTCTGGAGTTGGCAGCCATCAGAGGTGGCCTCCCCTGCGGACCAGGCAGCCCTGTGCCCATCAGGACTGCCCAGCCTGCGGGCAGAGCTCTGCTCCTGGAGAAGAGGGGCAGGCGAGGCAGCCAGGGGCTAAACTCTTGGGAGGACCTGATGCAGACTGGTAAACTGAGGCCCTGGAAGAGAAATCCCAGAAGGCTGGAGTGTGCAAGTCCACAGCCAAGCTGGAACTCAGAATCCCTGCCCCAGATGGGCTCAAGGGCCCAGCCCATCGGACCATCCTGAAAGTGGCCCCGGAAGCCAGACCGGGAAAGCTCAGCTCACAGGGACACTGGGCCTCTGTGGGGGAAAAGTCACCCCCAGGGACCTGCTGGGACAGTGTGCGGCGTCATGTTCTCCCCACACCCTGCAGGCACCTGCCTGCACTGGGTGCTGAGCCACATGCTGCCAAGCGGCCTCTGTCCGTGCAGAGAAAAAGATGCTGTGAAATGAACATGAACTCTGCAGCCAGGGCTCAACGACCCAGGGACTGAGCTGGAGGATGCAAGGCAAGCCGGGGGTGACCGGGAGTCAGAGGCAAGGGGTGCTGGGAGCTCTTGGGGTCTGGAGGGGTGGGACACAGGAGTGGGTGCACCTGGGTTAAACTACTTTTTAGTAAGATGAAATTCACCTGACAAACACAGTATTTTTAGGTGCGTTGAGTAGATTTCCAGGGCTGCATGTCATCTGGTCCCAACACATCCTCATCGCCCCAGAGGAAACTCGGCTTGTTCGCTCTCCCCCTGGAATCTGACCCCCCCAAAGGCCCTGGCACCCCGCTCTGTTCTCTGTCTCTACAGATTCCCTACCTGAGTGTTTTGTGTGCAAATCATATTTTCAAGGTTGATTCGCATGGTAACGTGTCAGCGCTTCTTTCCTTTTAATGCTGAGTAATATTCCATTGAGTGGCTATTCCTCCAATAACCTTATTTAAAGAAATCAGAACACCGATTTCCTAAAGTTCATAAGGAATTACAAGGGACTCCAAATAACCACAACCTTTGGGGTCATGTTGGAGGACTCGCTTCTGGATTACAAAACCTGCTACAGAATTTAGAAAACACTAATCCAACAGTGGTGCTGGCACAAGGACAAACTGACGGACCAGTGGAGTGGACCTGAGTCCAGAGAGACAGTTCCACTTCTGTGCTAGCTTGGTTCCCACAGGGGTCCCGAGACCCCTCTGCTGGGACAGGAAGTGGTGCTGGCCAGTAAATATCTCCGCATGCCAAACGAAGATTGGCCCCCTGCCTCACAGCATATATAAAATCAAGTCAAAGTAGATTGAAGGCCTAAATGTGAGAGTGAAACTGTGAAACTTGGAAGAAAACAAAGGGGTCCGTCGCCGTGACAGACTTACACTTAGCAGAGATCAGCCTGCCCTCGGGCTGAGCACATCCCACTGGGGGCCCATGGAGAGCTGCAGGGGCTCCTTCCCCTCCTGGTCCCGCTGCCACCCTCTGCCTGTCCCCACCGGAACCCGGGAGCCATGGAGTCCCAGCCCTTTCTGACATTGTCTCACTAAAAGTCTGCAGCCACCTGCTTTGTGCAGGACAGGGGACCGAGGCTCAGGCACCATGGAGGCCCAGGTCTCCACAGCCCAGCCCGAGGCCTTGCCCTTAGCCTAGGCAAAGGGCCGCGGTCCAGTCTGTGCCCCAGGGTGCTCTGCTTCTGGAGGGCTGACTCACACCACCCCAACTCAGAAGAGACTGGTGTACAAACCAGACTGCCAGAGCTCACGGAGGTGACTGTCCTGCCCATGGGAGACTGGGGACTCAGGGTGGAGGAGGCGTTCAACCCAGGAAGCAGACGTGCTGACCAGCCTCCACCATGTCCCTGTCCTTGTGGCTCTCGGGCTCCAGAAAATCATCACTGACCAGAGCAGCATCTGCTCCCAGAAGTGCCAGGCCCTACCCAGGCTGGCTGCAAGGGACACAGGGGCCTCGGGACAGCGACATGGTGGGCAGGGCCTACAGACGGCACGGGGAGCCCACGCCAGCAAACCTGGAGCCGCTGCAGCCTCCCACAAGGGAGCGGCCACCAGCCCCGGGGTGTGTCCCCGGCTTAGGCTGTGCTGGAGGCCACGTCACTGTCCTCCCGGGCCAGGCCCTAAGCATGCAGGTGGCCGGCTCCACAGACGGACGGACAGACGCTCCCAGACCCTCACAGGTGGCCGCGTCGGGCTGGTGGGACATGGGCAGACGGATCCTGAGCTCTATCCAACTTGGCCCAGGTGGACAGCAGCCACTAGAGCCACCTCTGCAGAGGTCTCGGCCAGCGGGAGGGAGGCCCTGGTTCCACACGCACTGTCTGCCTTTGAGGCTGAGGCTTGGTTATCCACATCATAAATCATCACCTACTCACACTGAGGAAGAACAGCCCTGCTTCCCGGGAAGCCCTAGCCTCTCCCAGCTCAGCCAGAAAGGGCTCCTCACAGCTCCTGGGGAGCAAGGAGGGACTCTTGCTTTTGGATCATGGAACATGCCAGACCCAGGCAAACCGCCAGTGTGGAACCATTCATTCGTTTGCTTATTCAGTCAACAAACCCTAACCAAATGTCTTCTCTGGGTGGCAATTGTCTGCAATGCTTTAGATAGACAAAAAACACAGTACAAGAAGGAGACACACCCTGAGACCTGGCAGTCAGCCTCAGAGATGCACAAATATGGCAGACACGGAGATTGGGTGGCTGAGGACCCTGCAGAATCTTTGGGGAGGAGGAGACATGGTGAGAATGGCAGGGGCAGCTGGGGCCGGGGTGGGCACACGAGCTTCACAACCTTGTCCTGTCCACCCTGAGTGGACTGTCCTAAGTAAAACACCGTGCGAGAGACCAGGAGAGGGCGGCCGTATGGTGTGTGACCCACTCACATAAAACCTCCAGCAAAGGCCAAGCCGCAGCAACCAGAGAATTGAGGCTGGGGGGCTGGGGCAGGGCTGGGGGCAACTGCAGGAGGGACACAAGGTTCCTTCTGGGGAGCAGCTGGAGATGTGCGTGCGATGTGGTGGCCATGCCAGAAGCCACCAGGCTGTTGACTTTAAGGTGGGAGGTGTCATGCTATGTGAACTTCTGCTTCTTAAAGAAGCAGCCTGGGGCTGGGGGCCACTCGGAGCCCTGGGAAGCCCATTTTTCCAGCCTGGCATGCGTTACGTAAGTGGTGAGGGCCGCAGTGGCCCTGCTGGCCCAGAGTGCGGGCGCGGCTCACAGTGCTTGGGTTTAGAGTAACAGGAAGCCCGAGTGGGGTCATAAATCAGGGTTTTCTGACTGGGCTTCTTGTCCCGAGCAGAACTGAGGGATCGAATATCCCCAGCCTGCATGAGCGCCCGGCTGCCAGGCCCTGCCAGGGGAGCCTGCTCATCTGGCACTGACCTCAAACTGAAAATCGCTCCCCCAAAATTAGTTTTCAGCATTTAACAAAAATCAAGCTGGATGCAGTGCACCATGGAAGCAGGAGCATGGGGGGCTTCTGGAGGAACAGACAGGCCCAGCCGGGGACACGTCCCCTCCTGGGCTGATACCAGCACTCGGAACGGCTGCTACAAGTGACAAGTGCGTGCCCCGTGGTCCCTAGGCCTGTGACACGCTCCTGCCCCTCCGCCAGCTCCCGCAGGCGGTGTCCACACCCAGAGCTGGGACTAGTGCCTCAGGTCCTGCCCGCCTAGAGGCAGCCACATGGGGTTAACAGGGACCCCGGTTTCTCCCCTGCAGCTCTGTGGGGCAAAGTGGCTCTGGGCTCTAGGGAAGGTGCCACCTCTGGCTACTGGCAAGCATTCCATCTGCCCTTGGTACAAATGCACCAGGCGCTGGACACAGCGGTCCCAAACCTGGGAGGGACACTCGGCCCCTCAGGGGATGCCTGCCCACTCCGTGCTGGCCCGTTCCCAGTCTTCCTGAGGCCTAGCCTTCTCACTGCGACAGGGGTGCCAGGAGCAGCTCCTTGGGCTGGCATGAGAAGAAACATGACTTTTGCATCCTGTCTGTCATGGTCGGAGTCTGAGCTGGATGCCCCAGGCTGGGTGAGCCCCCTCCATGCCCAGCTACCTGCCTCCATCTGCGTAGACCTGGGTCCACCTGTGCCACCCGGGGTCACCTTGGCGCAGGACCCTTCACCCAGGACATCTGTGAAGTCCCTTCGGCTGTGACAGCACGGACTCGGGCTCTGTGGACACAGACTCCTCAGGGAGTTACTCTGTCAGCCTCAGGTGGGAAGCAGACAAATGGGTGCAACTTAGGGCCCGTGGAACTGCAGCTTGGGAGGGAGAGATGAGACACAGCCACGTGGGCACTTGTGCTCGACTGTGGCTACGCCTCTGTCTCAATAATGACAGTGACCAAACAGTAGCTACAGAGCACTGATGTGTCCTCAGAGACGTCACCACTCTGTCCGAAAAGTAATGTCAGGAGGCCAGTGTAACGATCAGCTGTCCTGTTATTGGAACCCAGCGACACCACAACTTAAAGGAGGTGGGGCTTATCTGGCTCATGGTTTGGGGGATTCAGTCCATGGCTGGCTCATTCTCAGGCAGGAGCATGGTGGCAGAAGGGCATGGCAGAGGAAAGATGCTCAGCCAGGAAGCAGAGCAGGGGAACAGCACCAGCCAGAGAAGACCAAACAGTCCCCACAGCCACGCCTGTAGGACCTCGCAGCCACACCACAGAGACCACTTTACCAACCTGCTGGGCATCTCTCAAGCCAAAGAGCAACACCTGAGGATTAACTGTCACAGTGGGCCTTGTCGTGCCTACTTAGCAGATGTAAAAATGGGCTCTGGGTGGGTTCCCACTCATGTGTTGACTCCACCAGGCTGAAGAGGGGGGGGACCTGAGTTCTCAGTTGCTCCATGTGCCCTAGATACCAGAATGGAGTCCCAGATGTGGCGTTGGAGATGTGTGTCCACTTCCCCAGCCCACGGCTCCTGTGCGGACCACGTGTGGAACACCCTGGCTGGAAGGTGCCCGCTCTGCCCAACCCACCCTGCCCAGTTTCTAGGTGAGCTCCCCTGCCTCGGGCCAAACCAGGGCACAGGGAGGGCCACTGGTCAGGTACAGGGCTCACACAGCCCACCTGGACACTCGACCAGGAAATCAGAATCCAACTGTGGAGTTGCCAGAAGCCTGTGGCAGCCAGCAGGCTCCATGGCCCTGGGGAAAGGGGCACTTTTCTCTGGCTGTGAATCACAGGTCCCCTGACCTTCTGCTCTCCTGCACTTGGTGACCTGGAGGCAGACATCCGGGGTTCACGTGAGAATGAGGAAGGCATTGGAGGTCTTTGGAGCCCAGAACACATGAAGCAAACCTGAATGCCAGACAAGCGAGTTTTATTTCTTCAGGTCCCTGACACTCCCTCTGCATCTCTTTCATGCAGATGTCACAACTGTGACATCCTGATTCGGTAGGAAAGGCAGATAGGGCAAACACTGTGACCTCCAGAGACCTGGGACACGGATGACAGTAAAGGCGATAGGAAAACTGAAGACTGGAGTAGAGCAGCTGGAGTGGGTGACAGGTCCTGAGCCCTCGGCGCCCTGCTGCAGCGCATGTGCAGGGCAAGGATGACCACCTCGGGCATCTGTGTCCCTCTGAGGGTCTCATGGCAAGGTGGGCAGAGGAGGGAGTGCAGTCGGGTCGGCTCTCAGAAGCATCTCCTAGATGAGGAGAGTCAGATCCACCTGAGAAAAAGCGATAAAATGACAGAGCCTGCCCTGATGCATGTGTGTGACTGGGAAATGAGGGGAAAGCAGGGCAGAGCGCCAGCCACTGACCGGACAGCCATAAGCCGAGACTTGTCCCACCCTCCGAAGACGGCCTCAAAGATACTTATGTGCTCCACCTGTGTTCACCATCTGATCCTTTATTAAAAAACTTTGCCCAGCCCTGCTACAGACAGAGGGACAGGCAGAAGACACGCAGAAGACTAACCCGCAGCGAGCTCCCGCGAATGAGCTAAGAGAGGTTGCAGACTGCCAACATCGAGGGCGAACCGGATGTGGGAAGAGAGACTCTCACATGAGAGGGTGAACATTCGAGAAGTTGAGCGCAGCAGGAGGAAGGCAGGAGAGCGGTCACCACAGAGAGAGGCTGGGCTGAGCGACACTGAGGAGGGAGCACACAAAGCCCTGGTCGGCAGGGTGCCGTGAGGAACAGAGGGAGAGAAAAGCACTTCCAGGCCAAAAGGCCCAGCTCGTGGGTTAGGGGGCCCTGCAGGGAAGTCAGGAGGAACAGGCCAGGCACTGAGGCCCAGCCCGAGAGGGCGCCATGCCTAGAAACGTGCGGGGTGGCACAGGGAGTGAGCAGAGCAGCCAACTCCAAGGCAGAAAGCAAGACCACAGTGAAACGCCCGCCAGCCAATGAGGCGGCAAGAGTGCGCGATTTCCAGAGAAGAGACTAGACAGCCATCACGCCTTCTGATAGCAAGACTTTACGGCGGGAGAAAATGGGTACTCAAAAAAAGGAAATTTGGGCAAAAGGTTTTACACTCAGCAGATCTGAAAAACAGCATGGATGTCCTATGAGCAGAATGCAAGACCCCAGGAATGTGGCTCCCTGATCCCTGTGTGCTATCCCCAGAGGACAGGCCCAGGGCAGAACCCAGCCAGGCCACAGCTGTCGCAGGCCAGGGTGACGCTGACTCGGGTGCCCTGGGTGTGAAGCTGAGAGAGACTCGGAGGAGGCTTAGCACGGGGCCAGCATGTGCAGGGGTGAAATCAAACATTTTAGGACTTTCAGTTACGGGTAATGTTAGTATTGCTATCTTGGAATTATTGCCTGTGTTAAGTTGGCTAAATTAATAACCATGAAACAGTATAGTGATATCAACTCCTATTTCCATGATAACCAAAATTTTCAGTGTGGAAGAAACTATATACGTCTCTGAAAATATATAGAAACTATATACTATGTTTCCCTGAAAATAAGACCTAACTGGACCAACCTAACTGGAACCAGCCCTAGCCGGTCATTTCCATGGTGATGGCCAGCATGTCGTGCAGAAGATTAAACCTCACTAGTCTCTTGCTTGCTTGGTAGCTACTCTGTAATGGCAGGAAAAGCACAGATAGGCTGGTTAGGGCTGGCTATTTTTTCTGGTTATGTCTTATTTTGGGGAAACATGATAGTATACATATGGCTATATGAATAGATATGAGCAGGCATGGATATACAATTCATACACACATATGAATTATGGAAAAGAGTCAGTAAAAACCCTAGCTCTGGATGTGCAATGGAGTCAGGGGGTGACTCATGGGCATCTGTTCTCGTGAAGAAATACTAGAAACAAGGACCAGCTGAGGGACAGTCCCGAGTGCCCACACCATGGTAGTAAAAGCATCATTGCTCATTAAAGAACCCCAGGAGTCCTGGAAAAATGGATGCTTCAACGTCCGGAGAGGAAACGTACGGATTGGCCTGAAGAAATAATGTAAGTCACAGGGAATGACACTTCAGAGACTGCAGGGTCCTGTAAGGAGGACACCAATTCCTCCGTGTGCCCTGCAAGAGGACTGCAGCTTGGAGAAGGACATGTGCTTCACTGGGTTGAGGCTCACTAAGTACGTACAAATCAGTGCGTTTGGGAAGGTTACATTTGATTGTGTCACCTTGATTGGCTTGGAAAGCACCAGGGGGAATTGTTGGAGCCCATTTCTGGATGTGTCTGGATGGTCATGGAGGTGTAACCTGGGGCCTGTATCTGGTCCCTCGCCCCTTCCTCTCTGGCACTGTTCCCCTGTCTGCTTCCTGGCTGTCGGAACTAAGCAGCTTGGCTCACCCACGCCCTTCCGCCATGATGCTTCTGCCTTGGAGCCAGCGGACCATGGACTGAACTTCTGAAACCATGAGCCAAATAAACCTCTTCTCCTCCAGGCTGTGGGTGGTGGGTGTTGTGTCCAGAACAAGGAAAGCTCTTATGAGCTCAGCATGATTAAAAACAAAAACCTAAACGGTTTGAGAATAAAAGTTAAAACATTTTTGAGAATGAGAACCAATTCATCATCTTGAGAACTGTGTAAGTAACAGGACAGAATCACTTACCCTCCCTCTCCTAGATGAACAAAACCCCAGTGACCAAATGATAGTCGAGGGGACACGTGTGTGTGTACTCGTACTCCAGACAGTCAGTGAAGCTGGAGTGATACTGTGGGGATGTCATTACTCCACAGCCCCCAGTGAACTGATACAGCTATCAGCTATCGGCAGTTGCCGACACCGAAATGCTTACAACGCTGGGGAAGGACCCACGAAGGAAAAAGGTCAGAACCCTCCGCAGTAGGCAGCAAAGCACAAGTTCCAGAAACACAACCACAGCTTTAGCTCCAGCAGAGCCACAGCACCCAGGTATAACCAGCTGATGCTTGAGGAGGTGCGTTCACGTCTCTCCTGCCTCGGAAACAAGCCAGAAGGAAAGAAAATCCCTTACATTAATCTAAATATCTCCTTGTTTGCATAATGGTCACCCATCCGCATGAATTGCAAAGTTGTATTTAATGCAATTCCATTGTGTTTTATATCTATTTTTAGTTTTGATCCTTGAGGCAACTAACATTCATTTTCAGGAAACAGATCTATGCAAACTCCCTCAGCTCGTGGGCAGTGGGCAGCGAGGTCACGCGGCGCACAGCTCTGCCATCTGCAGTCCTGGGAGTCTGGGCTGCAGGAAAAGGCCAGCCCTAATTAGATTTCACTTGGCTTATTAGTGCATCTCGCATACTGGCCTAACGAGAAACAAAAGCCATGTGATAAAGAGTCGCAGGCAATAAAATGTGAACTAAATTTATACAGCAGAGGGCTTAAAATTTTCCCTCCGTATCAGCAAAACTGAAATCCACCCTGGAAACAGGAATTGCTATAAATGGCTTCAGATCTGAGCATGGGGATCTTTTTATATTCAGGATGTAGCTTATTCCAGAGAAAGCACACAACAGCAGGCATTCAGAGGGCTAGAAATGCATCCTTGCCGTTGCTAGTCGAGGGCAGCCAATCACAGTGCTCAGTGCAGTACCTCATTTCACTTTATGGGGTGGGCGCCTATCAGTCGCTTTGCAATGACGGGGAAGACTCACCTGAGGCCACTCAGAAACCAAACGATGGCGCTCCTGTCACTCCTGCCTCTGAAAACTCGAGGGAGGTCGCATGATGGGACAATTCCAAAACACGATTGTCAAGGAGAGAGGTTTGGGGCACTGTGGGGTTCCCAAGTTTGTAGCCTGCATACAGACCCTCCCTGCCACCCATCCTGGCTGTGTGTTGGTGGTGGTGGTGGCACAGAGTACCGAACCCAAAGAGCACTGAGCAATATGCCCAGCCCTTCTATATTTTGTATTTTGAGACAGGGTCTCACTAAAGTCGCTAAGTTGTTCAGGCTGGACTCAAATCTGTGATCCTCCTGACTCAGCCTTGTAAGTAGCTGTGATTACAGGAATGAGCCACTGTGCCTAGCCATGTTGGCTTTATCGTAGTAACTTACTCTGGGTTTTCATTAACATCAGAAGAGTGACAGGTTTCCCCGATTCTCAAAGGGCAGCAGGGGATCCTGTCCGAGTTGGAACTCAATGACACACTCACAGGACACCTTAACCTTATCTGACACAGCCTCGGCAACCCCATGACAACAAGCAGAAAAGAGTTGCTGTCGCTCAGCGTGGCTGTAATTTGCATAGAAATTGTGGTCCTTCTAGTAAATGGGCTTAGATACTTACAGTGTGCTTGCTAAGCCCTGGTCTGTCCTGGTCAGCCTCCTTATGGTCACACTCCTGGTGAAGGACATGCCCACCCTCAGGGTGCCAGACCCACCCTGGTGTGGCCTGCACTGTGTCCCATGCTGGGGCTGTGCCTGCCCTGCCACCCTGTCCCCTGAGCCACCCTGTCCCTGAGGACCATGGGCTGCCCCACCCATGACTCAAGAGCCCTGAAGAGCTGTGACCTGGTGCCCAGTCCAGGTTGGGCAAGGAAGGCCAGCTGGCCATCCAGATTGGCTCTTCCTGAACTCAGCATGGGCGGAAACTCCAAGACATCTGACAGCACTGTCGTTAGCTCCCTGGGCCCAGGTGCCAAGAGGCCCAGTGCTGACCACAGCCCCAGTATTCCTCCCTGGAACAAGCCCAGGTCTTGTTTTTCAGTGCCAGTTGGAGAATTAGTTGGGACTCTGTTATGGTTTAGATCTACACTGTCACGCAAAAGTCTTCACATTCGGAAGTAAGACCTGGTTGGAGGTGACCACTGGGGTGTGACCTGGAAGAGTATATTGTTGTCTCTGGCTCCTTTCTTCTCTGCTTCCTGAGTGGTCAGGAATGGCTTTGCTCTGCCAGGCCCTTCTAACATGCAGTGTCTGCCTTGGAGCCAGCTGACCATGGACTGAACCCTCTGAAACCATGGCCAAATAAACCTCTTCTCCTTCAAGTTGTGGGTGTTTGTATTGTGTTCCAGCAACACAAAAGCTAAGACAGACTCATAGCTACAAGTCCAAGAAATGCACCTCAAACCAGCTTAACCAAAAAGGCCATTGAGAACACTTCCTCTCCCCTCCGGTACCCTTGGTCTCAGCTTTGGCAGTCATGTCTTCACAGTATGTAGAAGTTAGGGTCTGAGAGGGGCACAGCTAGACCCCGAGCTGACCTGGGGTTGGCTTGGGATGGCCCCATGCCTTTCTGTCCCTCACTCCGGGAGGAGGATGGAGGACTCTGAGTGGCCAGGCCACAGCCCTTTCCATCCATAGCCCAGGAAACAGGGCCACCTCGCTGTGGAGGGAAGTACTGGCTCTACAAAGGAGGTGACACCTCACAAATGTCCCCTGGTCACTACCGTTTCAAGCATAGGGCCCTGAACTAGCTACTGGTCAGCTGTCAACAGGGGAGCAGTGGGGCAGAGGGAATCAGGGAACGGAATCGCCAAGGATGGGGATCAGACAGCTGGACAGGGAGAAGGGCTGGCCTCCAGGCAAGGGGACGGAGGGCCCCTGGGCCCTGAGCACCCAGAGAAGACCCAGCTCCAGGCCTGAGGGTGCACAGAGCCGAGTGCTGGGTGACACTGTCAGGCCCGTGGTGTTCACCTTGTCATCTCAGTGGCAGACAAGAACCCTGCAGATGACCACAGAGCTGTGTCCCCCTGACACACACACCAGGAGATGCTCAGGGAAAGTGGCTTCCCTGTCCTCGGCACAGCCTTGAATGGAAGTGTCGGTGTGACAGGGACCTCATATAAGACCCGAGCCTGAGGGCCTGCAGGGGGGTCTAGGATCCACTGACCCTCAGAACTGCGGCCCACTCTGCTACCACCTGCTCCCAAACATCTGCCAGATGTTCCATCTGCCCTCAGGACGGCACCGCTGACAGCCTGGCCAAGACAGCCGAGCTCAGAGCCTGAGCAGACGCCTCCTGCCACCCTGAGCATCAGGATCATTCCTGTGGGTACTCTGACCCACTGTGCACCTCTGCCACTTCCCTCCTTCACTCGAGGAAGAGCCGGAAGCCACCACACTGAGCCAGGACCCCTCCTCCTCTGGCGACCCCTCTCGCTCCCTACTGGGCCACACACAGCTCCTGCTGGGTGCTCCGCGGGCTGGGCTCCAGCCTCCCCCCACAGCTTGGCTGAGGCTCCCAGGGCCATGCTCAGGATTGGTGCCATGCCTGGTCCCCAAGTTCTCACCCTCGGGGGCACAGCCTCAGTAAGGTCCCCTAAAGATGCCCAGGAAGATGGTCCCAGCTGCCCCAACATGACCACTCCTTGGTGTGACCAGCAACTCCACCCCAAAGGAACTTCCTGGGCCCCTGGCCCTGGGGTCCCTGCCGCTGGAAGCCAGGGGCCTCTGCCTATCTGGTCCCCTCTTCTCACAGTCCCCCGGGGACAGGCTCAAAACTGCAAATGCCTGAAGCCGCCGTGAAGCCTGCAGCAAAAGGAAGAGCTTAATAACTCGAACCCTGCCTTTGTGAAAAAGGGTGGTATTTTGCTCAGGAATTTTGCATTTTTTTTTATTTTTTAAAAGTATTGTATTAGGCCATTATTTGTCTCCATGGTGGGGGACTTTGGGAGCCCCCTTAAATTTTGCACACAAAGCAAGGGCCTCGCCTTCCTACCAAACTCCAGCCCTGCAGAACTATTTAGGTAAACGTCCAGAAGGCTCATGGGGAAGCCACAGAAGCAGCTCAGCTCTGTACGCCGGGGAACGCTTGTCACCTGCCCAAAACAGACTCAGTGATGAAGAGAGCTTTTCCATGGCCGTGGGTCCAAATTCCTCTCTATTGTGTGGAGAAACTGAGGCATAGCAAGGTCCACGGTAAGCTGAGCCCCTGCAGTGGTTTTGGGAACAAACTTCGCCTGGCGGCCCAGGCCTCAGGGATAGACACCCTTCCCTTCCCCAGACCCCAGCATCACTACCGGGAAGCAGCCTCTGTTCTCTGCGGCCGTGGGAGGTCAGAGCCCGCCCCGGCGGAGAGATCGGAAGTCCCACAGGGAGGGGCCCTGCGGCTCCTGAGCCGAAGCCAGGCCTGCGGGGTGCGAGGCCAGGCAGGAGAAACCCCTGTGTCCCTGTCCACATCAGAGTGTGACATCAGAGTGCGGCAGAGGCCATCCTGGGAAGGAGGAAGGAGCCACAGAGAGGGCAGAGGCGTGTGCAGGACAGCTCGCCCCTCCTTTGCCCTGGCCATGGCAATGATCAAGAATAGAAATCATCTCTGGCTTTGTGAGGAAAGGTGGTGCCCACCCCAGGCTACTCATGAAATGTGTCCTTCTCTCTCAGCCCAGTAGGAGCCTCGGGGAAGACACTATTGATTCCAGGTCCACTTTACACAGGAGGAGTCCAAGGCCGGGACAGGTTCGGGGCTTCTCCAGCATCTCTCTGTGACGTCTGAAGTCCAGACTCAAGGTCAGGATGTCTGGCTTTGCAGCAGCCTTGTCACTGTGAGGGCACGAACTCCATGGAGGGGCCCCATCCTCTGCCCCAAGGGGACCCCACGATCGGTGCCAGAAGCCACAGGCAGGGTCCCCCAAGCCTGCCCCCAAGAGCTGCAGTCCTCCAGCCCCTCCTCCCCGGGGGCCCCTCCCTCCCTCCAGCCCACCCACGGGCTCCCAGCCCCTCCTTTCTACGCTGCTGTCTCCTCCACCAGGTCCCTGGGGACAGCCAGGGGACTAGGTTTGTGCCCCAGTTTGCACTCATGCTAGAAAGAAATCAGCCCAGAGAAGATGAAACCAACTTCTCCCTGCCCACCCACATGCAATTCCTGCAGAATTGTGGCATTTGGGGGTGGACAGAGCAGGGTTTAAATACTTCTGATGGGACAAGGCTAGAGCTGCTGGAACCGAACTCTGGCTGGGACCCTCTGCCGCCTATCAGTAACCGCCAGCGAGGATCCTGCAGCCTGGCTCAGCCAAGAGCACCCGCCCCAGCTGCACTCAGGTTCCTGCCCAGCAGCAGGAGGAGCTGCCTTCCTCCTGAGAGGCCCATTTCCTGCTCCAAACAGGTGGAAAATCTGCTAAGCTCAAAAGGTCAAACCTAGTTTAATTTTATACCCTTTTTGTTAAGAATGTTCCCTTTTTAAAAAAAACTCATGTTTCTAACTTTTCAAAAGTTAATTCATGTGGAAGAAAACAAAAAGATTAGGATAAAATTTCAAATATTAAATTCAAATGCAGGATTAATGACTTTTACTTCGAAGCCCAAGAGGTTGTCTGGAATTCAGGACATTTTTGGAGTCGCTGATACCAGACACAACCAGATGTGGTTGGGTTTTGGACCAAGTCAGCACAAATCCAGCACCTTAAAAATCTATACCCACATCTGTCTCTGTACAAACAGTCGCCCTTTGATCAAAGCTCTGCCCAGGATGAACTCAGAGCCATTGGCTTGAAGGCAAAGACTAAACACTTGTGAAATGTAAGTGGAAGTAGCTGATGCCTGAGAGCCTCTATTCAACATTCTCTTCCACAGGAGCCTTCTCCCGCCCCGCGCTCTGTAAATACACCCCACACACACACACACACACACAGCCCAGAGGGCTGGGCCAAAACTGCTACTTCGAGTGATAGAGAAATTCTTGAAGCCCATGGCTTCCCTGGAGGTGCCAATGCCCACGACCCCAAGCAGTCCCACCCACCACCACACGCAGCCTCACTGGGTCTTTTTTCCAGCCCACGGAGGTTCGGATTACTAAGAAAAATCCTCAGCAGGACTCTGGATGATCATCTCGGTCCACAGGTGAGCCTCCCAGCACTGTCCCCTGGCCTGCTATGTCAGCACAAACAAAAGGACACAGAGGAGAAGGTGCGAGCTAAGTGTTCTGCAGAGCACTGACACCTCGAAGAAAACACCACAGCCCAACGTGTCTTGAGAACACCCCATGCTCCAAGACGAGGGCCAGCAAAGTAGGAGCCCAGCCCAAAGCTGCTCACCCCTTGGCCTTGTAAATAAAGTTTTATTGAGACACAGCCATGCATCTTCTTCCGGCCTACCCAGATGCTCCTCCCACCCGGGTGCAGGAGGAGGGGCCAGGCCGATCCTCCCCATGGGGCCCAGCTCTGTGGCCTGGAGTCCAGCCCACGGGATGACAGGCTGCTGCAGGACTCACAGTGGAGCAGGAGGAGCTGGCCGAACCAGAAGCAGATTCCCACAGGCACCTTGGAAGCAGGACCTAACCATAGGCGTGGGAGGGCACCGCAGGGGAAGCCTGTGCACTGTCCTGTCTCCCCCAGCTCAGGGTCATGGAAGTTGGCACGGGGCCGCACACCTGGAGCCACGGGCCTTCAATCTCTCAGGACACCCCAGGAAAGGGTGCAGCTGAAATGCTGTCCTCGACCCTTTTATTACCCAGACGAGACTTAACCTGGAAGCACCGTTGGCCCCAAACAGCAAGATACAGCCAGCAGTGCACACTGGGACATGGCCCTGCCACGGGCTGCGGGGGCCGAGAGCAGGGACTCCAGAGCCGGGGTTGGCGAGGCCAGGCCTTGGCAGGGTGGGGATGGGCAGGGGATGGGCAGGGGAGGCCGGGGCGGCACCTCCCTGACAGCTTCCCGGCCACTCACTCCCATGAACATCATCAGGGCGCTGAGGTCACCAGCATCCCAGGCCTGTGACGTCACCACGGGGCAGGGCCACTCACTGTGGAACCCAGAACGAGGAAGTCCTCTGTCTCCGGCTGCAAAGGGCTGTGACCCTCGGGCAGCGCTCAGGCTGGATTCCGGGGGCCATCGGGGAGCAGGCGCCTACCCCACACGGAGCAGTGCACAGCCCCACCATGGTCCCCACCTTGGGGGAACAGTGGTTCTGGACAGGGCTGAGTCCCTGCAAGTATGCAGGGAGCCACCGCTGTCAGCCCTGGGGCTCCTGCAGTCTGAGGAGCCCTAGACTCTGTAGGTGGAGCCCAGCTGGGACATAATTATTAAAGGGGTGCCAGCAGCAAGTCTCCCTGTACCTCCCCACTCCAGGGCCAGCCTCCTGGCCTGGGGATTCACCCGGCCCCTCAGAGACCCTGCCCAGCTCCCGTGCTTCACTGCGGCCACCCACTGGCTGTTCCCAGAGGACACAGGCAGGCACAAGGGGCCTCTGAGGTCAGGTGGTGGGCTCCAGACTGGGGGCCACACCCACGGCTCCCCAGTGACCGGGACGGCAGTGATGGCAAGTCCCCCTGGCTCCAGTGTCAGAAGCAAAACCAAACACCCTGAGGACGGCCTCAGGCGGAAGCCAGAGAAAACGTGGCAAAGGCTGAGGAGCCCAAGGCTCTGTCCAGAGGGCAGAAGTCCTGGAAGCCAGCGATGGGCGAGGGGCCAGGCAGAGGAGGATGGTGTCAGCCTCAGTGATGGCATCGTGGGGCAGACAGAGGACTCGCCCCGAGATCAGCCCCGCTGAAAGGCCAGAACATCATTCCCTAGGCTCCCAGACTGGCTGGGGTTTGGGGAGGGACAGTGACCAGGTGCCGCTCTGTCCCCCACAAACCACATGGGGTTCCGAGATGCTGGCTACACACAACAACGTCCAGGAAAAGCAGTGAGGCCCCCACGGCCTCCCAGCTAGTCCTCCTGCAGAAGGGCCCCTGTCCTAGGACCGAGAGGCCACATCTCCCTGGTGGGAGAGGCTCAGCCTGGGTGGCCCGGGCCTCCCCAGGTGGCCGATGGCCACCGCAGCACCATGGACAGAGAGCAAGGCAGGTCCCCAGCACATCTGCTCCTCGCTCCTCGTCCCAGGGATGACGCCCGCTGTGCCCTCACCTCTGAGCCCGGCTGTGCTGTGCCATGGCGTCAGCATGCCTGCCGTGACCTCGAAGGCTGTCGGAGGCCAGGTCTTCGCCCAACACAGCTGTGGCAACCTCAGTGGATGAGGTATCACGAGGGCCGCCCATCCCCTGTGTCCCCACAGTCCTGGAAAGGGAGTGGAAGCCAGACAGCCAGGAGCAACGCCCCGAATCGCTTGGCGAGCCATGCACGCCCGCAGTGCTGTGTGACGGGGCTTCCATGGGGCCCAGCAGAACCAGGACTCAGTGGTCCAGTCAGCACAGTGGCAGAACTTGGCTTTCTTACCTAGAGGCCAAGGTCCATCAGCCCAGGCAGGATAGTTCACACCACGTCTGCACCAAGCCCCTGGGAGGAGGGTACTGGACACGGGTCCCCTTCCCTCCTGTGACAGGCAGCTCATCATGGCTGCAAAGGGGGCTGGGAAGGTGCCTCTGAACCGCAGTGTGTCTAGCTAAGCATCCTCACCAGGGAAGGGAGGGATGGAGGCTGGCACCTCCCTGGCATCTTCCTTCTTCTGGGCCAGCTTCCGTTTCTCTGAACAGGACGAGCGCTCTTCCACTCTGTTCCCTCTGCCCAGGACACTGTTCCTCCGCTGCCTGGCCAACAGCTGCCACTTGGCACACCCCAGGCCTGTGCTGCTGCTCCCCTCACCCCACCCTGGCCTTGCAGGTTTTGCGATGATGCTTTGGATGGCCGTGTGACCAACAGCCACCTTCCTCCGAGGTCAGTCTGCTTCCCAAGGCCACCTGGGTCTGCTCCTGGTGACACTGCTGCCAGGGGGACCGAATAAATAAATGCCCAGTGCCCCACCCTGTCCTGATTTCAGACCATTCGAGGGCTGGTGGTGGAGACCCCCACTCTGGCACACACTGGCCTGCTGAGCTGGGGCTCCCGTCCCCTTCCACAGCCGGGACACCGAGGGACACAGCTCATCTCAGGGGCTACGGGGTGGCACCAGCCAGTGCCCCTTCCGCTGGGAACCCTAGGTCCCTGGTGCGCAGGCCGCCGAGGCCCCCATCTTTGGCTCACTGGTGGCACCTTCTGCCTGTGGCTGACCTCTGTGTGTGTCCTCGACTCCACTTCTAAGGACCCCGACCTCCTGAATTGTGGACTCCAAGATCACATTTCCCCCAAGTCTCCTGCTTAAGGCCCCTGTCTGCAAACACACACACTGAGTCCTGGGGTTAGGACTGCAATGCCTGAGCGCACAGGGCCAAACCCAGCACACACCCGTGGAAGGGCTTCCGGTGCCAGGGTCTGTCCAGCTGCACCCAAAGCAATAGGGCGCCTCCCGCAGGGCACAAGAGGCTCAGAGTCCGGCTTCTCCCCAGCCCCCCGGCCCCTCGAGGGTTAATGGGAAGGGTTGTGGGCTGGGTGGGTTACTGCCCGCTGCATGTTATCATCTCGCCCTGCCCCACAGAGGGCTCACATTTCCCACTTAATTACTTGTCCTGCAATCAGAAGGGATGGCCGGTTTCTGGGCTGCCTGGCTGCAGCTGTGAACTGTTTATTTACTTTTCCTCAGCCCGGGAATGGCTGTAATTTAAAGGTTCAGATCTCAGCTACCCTGGCTGGTGCAAACCCCCGCTTAAACACTTCCATATTGCCAGCATGGAATGTCTCTGGGCGCTGCCCCGCCTCCCCTGGCATCCCTGGGCAGCGGGGGAGGGGATGCTGCCACCCCTCCCTGCCAGGCCTGTGGGCCCCGAAGAGCAGGCGGAGGAGCCGCCAGCCGTGAGAGGGCCGACCGCCCTGCTGGGGCCGGATGGCCGCCACCCCTCCAAAGGAAAACCCTCGTCCTCATCACAGTTCAAGCCCTAACTCTCCCTAATTCCTGTGCCAAATGGTGTAATTACCACTTAGGTTGTCAAATGGCATCCAGATGGTCTTACCTTTCACACCAGCGGTTTAATAAGCTTTTAGGCGTGACCTGGGCAGCTTGTCCTCCACCTGCACAGGCCCCGATCTGTGAAATCTGAGCCCACAATTAGATCTGATAATGACAACGAGGCGCCCAGCCTTGAACTCTGCATGCTGCTCCCAGGGGTGCCCTGGGAGTCACCCCACGCCACTGACAAACGGCATGTGCCCCTCCACAAACGGAGGGGCCCTGCACAGAGCCCAGAGGCCACCTTGGAGACCATGGCCCCGAGGCTTGAGACCCGGGACACAGCAGGCGCAGGCCCTGTCAGGATGAGGATTCTGGGGAAGATGCCCCAGCCAGATCACCCCCTCCAGGCCTGGGCAGGTCACCGGGATCATCCCCCAGCTCATGTGCACCACACAAACCCAAGCCAAAGCTTCCCGGAAGAGGAGGATAACATGACTTCAACACCAAAGGATCCCCCTACTGTCTGCTTGCAAAAGTCAAGTTATTCTTTCTGGTTTGGGGCACCAGGCACCATTCCCAGGGTTCACACATACCCACCTAGTGCAATAACCCGAGTGCTCTGTGTACCCCCTTTGTAGACTGGACGGCTGTGGCAAGAGGGGTTAGATAACTTTCCCAGAGCCACATAGCTCATAAGTCGTGGGGATGAGATTTTAAACTAAGGAAGAAGTCACATGTTACAAACATGTACATGTATGGCCCCATTTGGATTTTTAAAATAATCATTTAATTACAAACTTACTGATACGCATGTAGGCATAACGCGACAGGCCAAATACATTGACCAGTACTACATCTGCAAGGGTTTGGAAATGCCAAGTGTTAAGGGAAGAGCCGCGGGGGAGAACCTCAAGGTCTCCAGCACCGGGAGAAAAGGTAAGCAGAGAGAGGGGCAGAGAGATGCCTCCTCCTCTACTGGAATCAAGGGTGCTGGCTGCGGGCCAGGGAGCAGAGTTCCGGGTGGGAATCCTGCCCCCAAACTTGGCCAAGACTCAGCCCTGGCTGGAGCAGCCGAGACCAGAGCTCCAGGGAGCTGTGGCCAAGGGGAACACGCAGCATCTTTGTTCTGACTCTCCTTGAGGGGCCGGAGCCCAGGTTTCATGGTCTCACCGAAACCCACAATGAAGACTGTGCCTCCACTCTTACTAAGATCCAAACACCTGACCCATAGGAACGGGAGCCTGTGGTTCCTGTTATCACCTCAAAGTCAACTTGGCTTCTCAAAGACAATGAGCAGAGCCAAGATCACAGTATGCATCCAATATCATCATTTTTACTAAAATAAGGATGGGGGGAGCAATGGCTTTTTTTTTCTGGGATAGGGTCTCACTAAGTTGTCCAGGCTGGCCTTGAACTTGTGATCCTCCTGCCTCGGCCTCCCAAGTAGCTGGGACCACAGCCTTTGCCTCTAAGCCCAGCTGAGCAGTGGCTTTTGAAAACAAATCTGCAGAACAAAAGTGCTGTGGGCTGCTGGGGACCCCAGCCCACACACATTCCACAGCCCAGGCTTGACGCCCGCCCGTCTGCGTGAGCCGCCTGTGTCCCTTGTCATTCGTTTCAGAGGGTGCTGACTCAGACCTGCGGGTGCTGTCACCTGCATCCCAGCTGCCCCCCTCCAACTCTGTGGGCTTTGGCCCCTCCCCTGAGCTGGGTCACGGCCGGGAAAGCTGTGCTTTCTCTCGCCGCCTCCTCCCCCCGGCTAGATCGCCAGCTCCCGGGGAGCGGGCACTCAGTATCTCCAGCTCCATGTCCCTTGGATCCAGCCAGGCCAGGAGCCACCATGGCCCTGCCCAGTCCTCTGAGAAGCCTTTACCTGTGCACTTTCAGAGGCACCAGCCTCACAGACCCCAGAGTCTGAAGGCCACGTCTGCCACCCCAGGGAGACGCAGGCACCACGACTTCCCTGCCACGCTCCAGAGGAGCCAGGCGGAGTCCCAGGCTGATGACTTCGGAGCTGCACTCTGGGAGAGAACAGGGCTGTGTCTCAGGGTCTGGGAGAGAAGGTGGCGGGGACAGGGGCCCCGTGGAAAATGGAGAGGACTCTGGTGGTTACCTAGTTCCAAAGTGAGTCTCCACGTGTGTGTGAGCATGCATGAGTGTGTATGTGCATGTTCCTGTGTGCGTGTCCAATTCTGCCTTTAAGTGTGTGCATGTGAGTTATTGCACATTCATGAGTGTGTGTTTCCCTCACATGGAAAAAAATCCTCAGGAAGCCAGCACAAGGCCATTTGGTTGGGCCATCATATTTTACATTTTATTGCACCGGGCTTTGGGAAAACATAAGCCAATAAACGTAAAAGCAGCCCAGAGCCTGAAACTTCCTGCTCAGGGTCAACAGCAGCCCTGGATGAAAGAATGTTCAGGGATTCCCCGTGGCTAAATAGAAAGTTCATAAAAGATGAGGACCCCGAAAATCTGAAAATCACACTGATTTTCAGAAAACATCAGGAGTCAGACTGACAGCTCCCGGGCAGAGGCCCCGCCCTCCTGTCTCCAGTCCTGCAGGTGTCTTCGGAAACAGGTGTCCACCAGGTCTGTTCCACAGAGCCCGGGCCCAGGCCCGGGCCGGGCAGCCTTGTGCAGGTTGGGGCGTCCTGGGCCTCCTCCAGTTCCCAGCTCTGGAAACGGAGACAATGCTCCGAGAGCATCCCTAATGGGAAAATCTGACATCTGAGATGCTCAGAAATTCGAAACTTTATGTTATTCAACCTGGAACATTCACGAAAATATTCCAAATTCCTAAAGCTCTGAAACTGGAAGTACTAGGAGCCCTCACTCTCAGGAACTGAGAAAGCTGGAGCAGTGGCAACCCTGGGTGGCCCTGGGGGCGCTGAGGTGCAGAGGTGCCAGGCAAAGAGCTAGTGTGATCTGCACACCCACAGGTAATGCCTGGGGCTTGGTCACACGCTCCACGTTTTCTCTACACCAGCCTGGCATCTTGCCTGGGGACAGCCCGTGTATCCCGCCCGACTGCACTGTGTCTGATGCATGTGTCATTGCCCTGCTCTGTCGCTGACCCACAGGGACCCCCTCTCCAGGCCCAAGGCCTCAGCTCTGAGGGTCCCTCCGTGCTCCAGATTTGGGGTTTCTGAAACCAGTGAGCAGCAAAGAAACCAGGACCCTTGATTGGCCCACATTTAAAATTTTCCAGTAGAAACAGTGCTGGCAGCTGGGGATGTAGCTCAGTGGTTTCACCACCTGCCTCGAAAGCTCAAGGTCCCGAGTTTGATCCCCAGTACCAAAAAAAAAAAAAAAACAACTATCAGAAACAGTGCTGGTACCACAGCGAGGCCCAGAGCAGGTCCAAAGGCAAGGCCTCTGCTCTCGCCCCAGCCGCATCAGCTCAGCGCAGGCTCTGCGCCCGCTGGGCTTCACAGAGACTGTGGGAGCGCTGTGCCTTTGATTGGCAGTAGGGACAATCAGAAGCAGCCCTGCCTGCATCAGGTTCGTCCTGGGATTCTCCCAACCACCCCTTGCGGGAAATAACATCAGACCCAGTTTCGGAAGAGGAGACTGAGGTTTGGAGGGCTGGTGAAACAGAATTTGCCTGACCCTAGACCCCAGGCCAGTGTACCTCCAAATTCTCCAGATCAGAACCCCCCAGGCCTCTGGAAAGGACAGATGGCTGTCCATGTCGCTCCCGCCCCCCAGCATTAAGGAGGTGACTTTGAAACCAGAGACCTGAAAATATGCATACAAAAAAACCCAGCAGTGGAGGTAAGATTTGGGGCCGAGGCTGCACACCCGAGTGGAATTAGACTCACTGCGATTCTCCCACCTTGGTTTGTAGGACCTGGCACTGAGGCTGACGTGGGGGGCGCCGCCCGTCCACCTGCACAGCGCCCCTGCAGGCCACCCCGCAGCTGCACCCCGCAGCCCCTCCCGGCCGGGAGCCGGCGCTGCCCACTGCCCAGTGCAAAGAATGGGCGGAAACAGGAACTCACCCCTGGTCGGTTCACACTGGCCGTCGAGGCCGGGCCTGCACAGGGGTTCCGGGACTCGGGGCAGCTGAAAGGGCCAGGGACACAGGCAGAGAGGGGTGGTGGCAGGAGCCTGGCCGTGGTGCCGAGGGGCCTGGGAAACAAAACACGGCCTCCCTCCCCTCGAGCTGGTGGAGCAATCGCCCCCTGAAATCTGCAAGCTCATCACTGCGCTTGGAAACCTCGCTGGGGACACAGCACAGGACGCATCCTGCTCGGAGAGATAAGAGAATTCCCAGGCTTTCACTGCCCAGCGTCCCTCTGGGGACGGGTTGCTGGCAGCATCAGGGAGGACGTGAGAAAGACGCCCAAAACAAACAGCGGGCAGGGAAGCTCAGGGAGCGCGGACAGCACCGCCCCATGCACGGGGTAGACAGAACAGGCGGGGAGGGGCCGCACCGCCGGTCACCAGCTCTGCTCATCCCTGACGCTGCCTTTCAGCTGTGGCCCTGGGAAAACAGCTGTGCCTTTGACCCTCAGCTTACCCTCCTGCAAAATAGGGCTGCAAGTGGAAAGCAGCCCTCTGTGCCCTTCCAGGGGAGAGTGGCAGCCACCATTACCGAAGACACACCATGTTCTTGGGACCCACGAGGCCTCGCAGGCACTCTCACCTGCTCCGTTGCTGGGTGGGGATATGGGTGTCCCCTGGGTCCTGGGGTTTTTAAGTGGGCAAGAGGAGGGCACTGAGCAGGGGACCCTGCTCAGCCACGATGACACCTCGTCCCCTGAGATCTCCATCAGGCTGACTCAGGATAAATGTGCAGTGGCTCAAGTTCAAGTTCCAGTCTCCTTCAGGGGCCACTGGGCCAATTTAATCCCAGCACCGAGTGTGCAGGTCATCTGTACACGCCCAACATGGCAACAGCCTGCAGGGTCAAATCCAGCACACACCACCCATGCAAAGATCCACACAGCGGCCAGGGAGGAGCAGCTACTGCCCCTGCTCTCCAGGTGAGTGAATCGAGGTGTCACCTGTCCAAGTCACCCAGTTACCACGATGGGCACCTACCACCTGGATGGCCCTTGCTTGGTGCTCCTGCCTCCACAAGGACCTGATGCTCAAATGATGGGCACCCTGAACTCCAGGGGAGTGGGGTGGGTTCTGGCAGAGTGAGGGTTTGGTGTGTGTGTGTGTGTGTGTGTGTGTGTGTGTGTGTGTGTGTGTGCATGCATGCATGGCTGTGTGTGTGTTTTCCAGGTTGCAGCACTGATGTGCTGACGGGCCCACATTGGCCACCTGCCCTGTACACAATCCCTTTGTTAGGATGGAAGGGCTCATGAACTGGAAGCCCCCTGCAAGCTCATGCAGCCTTTCTTTGGCCATGCTGATGCCAAAACAGCACCTGCATCTCCACATCTACCTGGACCACCCCTGAGCCACTCATCCCCTGGTGACTCTGACCAGGAACAGCACCTGCATGGCCTCTGCACCTTCTCTGGGGCCTTCAAGTCCAGCAGGTGCTAGAAGCTTGGTCAGGCAATACTAAAGCCCACGGCCTCCCACAGTTTCAGGTGAAGGTCATCTTTTAGGACTCCCAGAGTTCCCGGAAACTACACTCCACTAGAAAGCCTGCAAGAAATGCTTTCAGACCCACCACCTTCTCCTTCCGGTGATCTGACACTGAGATTTGCTGAAGCTAATCAAGGAGCCCAGGCAGGGACTGCAGTGGATGCTGTGGGCCACTTTTCCCTTTCTGCTGCCTCTTCGTGCAAGGCCAGAAGCCCGCTGCGTCCTTTATCATCAAGCCCAGCAGCTGGAGGTCACCAAGTGACCTGTTCTGACCCTGCAATGTGAAGGGAGTCTACTGGGACATGCCTGGAAACCTCTGCCTTCCTCACAAGGCCCAGAGCCGATAACCTCTTCCTTCCCTGCTGCAGCCACCATCAAGACTGAGACAGAACAGGCCATCCCAGCACAGCAGATGATGTCCTTTCACCAAGAAACAGCCGGATCCTAACCCCACAACCTGCAAAAGTGTTAGGCTGCATGACAAAGAGAAATTAAGGCTGGGGTGGAAGTAGCCTTGCAAGCTGGCTAACTGTGTGATGCAGAGACTGCCCTAGATTACCCTCACGTGTCAGTGTGAGCACTGGGTCTTTGGAAGTAGAAGAATGGGATTGAAAAGGGGACACAGAAACAGGCAGGGGCAGAGGCTGGAGAGATGCTGTGCTCCAGCTCTGGAGATGGAGATGGTCCAAGAGCCAAGAAAGGCAGGTGCCTCCGGAAGCTGGGAAAGACAAAGAAACGGCCTCCCTGGGGGGCTCCAGAGGACCAGCCTTACTGACACCTTGGTTTCAGGCCACTGTCAACCTCTACCCTAGGTGATAATACACCTGTGTTGTTCAGGCCACAAGTCCTGCTGTCCTTTGTTACAGCCACAAGAAACTCAAATAAACAACACAAAGCCATTCTGTCCATGTTTGTTGAGTAACTGATCAGATGCCGGGAGTTCTCTCTCTCAGATTTTCTTACCATGAGAGAAAAGTAATCTGCACTGTTTTAAGCCACTTTCAGCTGGACTATTTGGAACTTGAAGTCCAACACCCAAAAGTAAGATACTTGATGGGGGAGGTAAAAAGAATTAAGTGTGTCATGTACATGTACCAACTGCCCCCAGTGAATGTATTCATGATGTACCACAAACAGGTACTAATGAAAAAAGAAAAATCTGAAAATAAAAAAATTATTTTTTGAGAGGCGCAATAGTGTCTGTAGCTAACATGAACTGAACACCCGATAGGAAGGGGTAGTAAGAGCAGAATCCCTTGAGCAAATCTCTTAGGAAGACTTTCCATCTATCTAATGCTCTACAGGCTTTCAATACCCTAAGAAGAGAAATGGATTGGTAATTAGCTTTTTGAACAGAAAGCCACCAATCCACAAGGATGAGGAACAAAGTATACATAAAACAAATAAAAAGAAAAAGATAACAAAATGACAAGAATACAGTGCTACACTGTATCCTCAGTTCACAAATGCTTCTGTTTCGGCCACGGCCATCTTTCCCACACAGACACAAGTGTGGCCATCTTTTCCAAAACGATAGAACAAATTAACTTTGAGAACCAAGGTGCCACTGTACATCTCATTAATGTAACTCTGAATACGAATGGTCTAATTTTCCCCCTTAAAGGATACAGACTGACTGAATGAATAAAACCAGACCCAATGATACACTTCACATAAGAAACAGACTCCCTCATCCGTAAGGACCTACATGAACTGAACATGAAGGGATGGATAAAAGATGCGCTATGCAAACAGAAACCAGAAGCAAGAAAGAATAGCTACAAATTATATCAGATATAATCAGATATATTATAAATTATAATATAATTAAATTAAAAACTGTAAAAAGAGACAAAGAAGGTCACTATACAATGACAGAAGATCAATTCAACAAAAGGAAACAACTATAGTAAATACATATGCATCCAAAGTTGGAGCACCTAATTCTATAAAGAAAACTGTAAAAGGTGAGATAGACTCCCATACGATAATAGTTTAGGACCTCAGCACCCCACTTGCATCAGCACCTGGCCCAAAGAGATAAACAAACAGCATCAGAGTTCAACTATACCATACGCCAAATGGACCTAACAAACATTGGCGAAACACTTCGTTCAAAAGCTGCAGATCACACATTCTTCTCATCAGCACACAGGACATCCTCCAGGCTAGACCACATGTTAGGGCTCAGAACAAGTCTCTACAAATTTTTAGAAAATAGGATCATAGCATTTACCTTCTCTAACTACAACAGAATAAAACTAGAAGTTACAAGAGGAACTTTAGACGTTGTAAAATACATAGAATTTCAAAAACACACTCCTGAAAAATGACTAAATGAAATCAAAAGAAAAAATTTTCAATTTCTTGACACAAATGAAAATACAACATACCAAAACCTATGGAATACAGAAAAAGCAGCCCTAAGAGGGACAGGTATAGCAACATGCACCTATATTCAAAACTAGAATAATTTCAAATAACAACTCAGCAAACTAAAGCAATGAGAACAAACCAAACGCAAATTATTAGAAGGAAAGAAATAACAAAGATAAGGGCAGAAATGAATGAAATACAAATGATCAATAAAACAGTTGATTTTTTGAAAAGATAAACAGCATTGACAAATCTTTAACTCCTAAATAAGTAAAATTAAAGATGAAAAAGGAGACATTGTAACTGATACATAGAAATACAAAGGATCATTTGGGACTACTATGAACAACTAATATACCAATTGATTAGAAAAACTAAAAGAAACGGTAAGTTTCTGGACCTATATAACCTACCAAAAATGAATTATGATGACATAGAAAATCTGAACATATAAATAAAAAGTAATGAGATTAAATGAGTAACAAAAAGTTTCCCAATAGGGAAAAATCCAGGGTCCAATGACTTCACTGCTGAATTTTACCAAAAAAGAATAATTAACACCAGTTCTTCTCAAACTCTTTCAAAATACTGAAAGGCTGAGAATCCTCCCACACTCATTCTATGAAGACTGATGCCAAAACCAGGCAAGAACCCAGCAACAATGACCAAAAACACTATGGACCAATACTATATGAGCACAGATCCAAAAATTCTCAACCGAAGACCACCAGCAGGCTCAGTTCATCAGCGCACAAGATTATACTCCATGATCAAATAAAATTTCACCTGGTTCAACAATGCAGATAAGTAAACATATCATATCACGGCAATAGAATGAAGGACTATGATCACCTGTAGTAAAAATATTCAGTAACATTCAGCATTTTGCATGATTAAAACCCTAAAAAAATTAGGTATAGTAGGAATGTACCTCAAAACCATGAAGGCTATGTATGAAAAACTCACAACCAATATCATACTGGCAGGGGAAACTGAATTCATTTCATCTAAGATCAGGAATAAGACAAGCATATCCACTTTTACCACTCTTATTCAATATAGTATTAGAAGTCATAGTCAGATCAATAAGGTAAGAAAAAGAAATACAGGACATCAAAATAGGAAAAGATGAGGTCAAATTATCCCTGTATGTGGATGGCATGATTTTAATACATTAAAAAACCTAAAGACTCCACCAAAAAAACCACTGGAACTGTGAAACAAATTCCACAAGGTTGCAGGGTATAAAATCAACATACAAAAATCAGTAGCTTTTAAAATTCACCAATAACAAAATTGCTGCAAAAAAAATCAAGAAAGTAATCTCACTCATAATAGCTACAAATAAAACAAAGTACCTAGGAAGAAATTTAACAAAGGAAGTGAGTGATCTCTACAATGAAAATTATAAAACACTGATTTAAAAAGTTGAAAAGGACACACAACAAAAGAAAATGGAAAGACATCTTATGTTTGTGGATTGGAAGAATTATTATTGTTAAAATGCTCATGCTATCCAAAAGGACCTGCAGAGTCTATGCAATTCTTATCAAAATACTAATGATATTTTTCCTAGAAATAGAAAAAGCACTCCTAAAATTTGTATGGAACCACAGAATACCCCAAACAGCTACAACTATCAGCAAGGGAAGGGGGAGCTGAAAGCATAATAATTATTGACTTCAAAACACAACAGCAACCAAAACAGCATTATACTGGCATAAAAACAGACTCAGAGACCAATGGAACAACACAGAGAAAGCAGAAATAAAGCCCAACTGAATTTTGACAAAGACAGCAAGAACATACAGAGAAAAGAACATCTCTTCAAATTAATGGTGTTAGGAAGCCGGACACGCATATACAGAAGGAAGCAAATTTCTGTCTTTCACCGTAAATGAAAAATCAACTCAAAATGGATGAAACACTTAAATGCAAAGTCTGAAACTCTGAAACGACTAGGAGAAATATAGGGGAAATACATTGGTCTAGGCAAAGAATTTTTTGGAGATGATCCCCAAAACAGCCAACAAAAGCCAAACATGACAAGTGGTTCCACATTGCATTGAAAAGCTTCTGCACAGCCAAGGAAACAATACAGAGTGAGCAGAAAGCCCACAGAACAGGGGGAGGCCTGTGCCAGCCATTCAGCCAACCATGGACTAACCTCCAGAATACATAAGGTGCCCAAGCAGCGCGGCAGCGAATGAAGTAAATCTGATTTTTCAGTGGTGAGACTCGAGTAGACATTTCTCAAAAGAGGATAAGCACATGAGCAACAAGCATGTGAAAAAATCCTCGACATCACCAATGCAAATCAAAAGCACAGGGAGACACCTCCCTGCAGCCAGAATGAGTATTAGCAAAAAGACTAACGTGACCAGGGCTGGTGGGACGCAGAGGAAGGGGCCACTCGCACACCGTGGGTGGGGATGTCAATGAGAGCTGTGGTTGTGGGAGAAAAATGGGGTCCTCAGGAAGCAGACCTGGAGCCACCGCGTTACCCAGCAGCCCACTCTCAGCACACCTGGAAGGAAACGCGGCGGGGGGGGGGGGCATCCTTGGCCGGCACGTGGCCTGGGGCACCGCTCCCAGGAACCGATCGGCCTGTGTTGGTCCACGGGCGGCGGGTAAAGACAACGGGGCCCAGATACACAAGGGGACATTATTTGGCCATCAAAGGAATACAGTTCTGTCGCGTGCGGCAGCGTGGAGGGAATGGAAGGAAATGACGTAGATGAAAGAAGTCAGACACCGAAAGACAACTGCCCCGCAGGGATGCCAAAGCGTTGACCTCACAGCAGAGAACAGAAGAGCGGTGGCCAAGCCTGGGGCCAGGATGGAGAGGAGGAACCTGGGAGGGAGAAGCACATTGCTGCCCTGCAGCGCGGGAGGAGACGGGACTGACTGCAGCTCGCTGGGGTTCCGGAACAGCCGGGAGAGTGAGGCGCACACGTCTCACCTATCTGGACACTGCGTTCACGCACCCCTGCCGCCCTGCGGCCCATAGGTATGAGCTGTTACTGTGTGACAACTGAAAATGAAAGTGTATTTTAGTGCAAGTATTTGTTTAAAAGAAAAGCAGGTTCCAGTGCAGAAGAGGCACCTTGCTTAGCGTCTGCCGCCCGTGGCAGGACGGCTTCGGGCCACTGTCGGGTGGGAGAGCTGGGTCCGTGGGGCTGGGAGGCCGTCCAGGCCCTCGCAGTCCCGCTCAGCCTGCATTTCCCCCGAGCCTTCTTCACGGAGGACGAGCGGGTCGGGGAGTGGGAAGCCACCGTCACCTGCTGTGAGGAGCCCCAGACACCTGACAGCAGCGTTAGCCCAGCCTGGGCCCACTCGGCCTCAGCCACACCAGCTTCTGAGGGGGCGGCCGGGCTGCTCCCGGAGGCTGGAGTGGTCAGGTGACCTCCCACGGGATTGGGACCCACCCGGGCGGGGAGCCGCCTGCGTACCCCAGGGCCTGCACCTGGATGGGGTTGCCATGGTGATGACGGCCGCGCGCTACACAGAGCCAGGGCCACGTGCCCACGACCCCCAGCGCCCTGCCGGGGCCTCGGACTGCCCACTCCGGAGGGGCGGAGCCTCGAGCTGGGAGAGAAGGGGCAGCTCCACAGGTCTGGGTGTCAGAGCGGCGGCCAGCACCACATCGGGGCGGCGAGAAGCAGCAGCGCCACCTTGGGGCCGGGGCTCCAAGCTCAGGAATCGGAGGCCTGGGGCTGGCACTGTGGCCAGGGGCACTGTGGGCTGAGTCCCGCCCTGATGCTTAGCGACTGTGTCCCCTCCCTTCTGTGCCTCGATTTCCTCCTCTGTGAAAGGCCAGTCATAGAAGAAGCCGCCTGTTTCAAGGGAAAATGTGGCCTGAACCACGGACCCCTTTTTCTCTCAGCTGTCAGAACATGAATTTGTTCTGTCTCACGGGGCAGTGAGGGAAGTGCTCCAACTCCTGGGAGAGAAATATCTCATGGGAAGGGGCTGCGCTTCAACAAATGTGCCTGTCCCCTCCCCATCCCGAGGCATCACCAGGTGACCACAGGCCTGGGCCCTGTCTGTGTCTGGGCCCTCTGCTGGTGGCCAGCACATCCAGGTTTCAGAGAAACGAGCCCTAACCATGAACGTGGCATTTCCCAGATGCCCCTGCAGAGGACAGTGGCCACATGACTCCCTTCTGGCCAGTGGGAGGGAGGCATGGGTGCCCAGTAGGGCATCCCTTCCTCCTCCTTTCTGTATTCTCTGTCCTTCTTCCTGGGTGGGACTCGTCTTGTCAAGGATACACAAGTGAGAGGAGCTGGGCTTCTGGTGCCAGACTGTGCACCTTGGCCCTCCACCTGGGCAGAGCCCTGCCTGGACCCAAACCTTCCCTCTCTGTAACCACTAGCAGCCATTGCTCCAGCCATCACATCCACTGCCCCTCAAACTCACTAGTCCATGCATTCACCCAATAAATAATTGTTTAGCAAAACAGCATGAACCCTGTTAAGAAGGTATGGTCTTCAATCCTCCCAGCCCTGCACAGTCACCCTACAGTCTGTGGCCTTGGAATTCTACTCAACCTCCCTGGAACTCAGTTTCCTCAATCGTCAAGTGAGAATGCTGACACTGCCCACTCCCTGAGGTGTTGGGAGATGCTGAGAATCAAGCATTATCATGTACGTATCTTGTGGGCTGCAGGACGCCAAGATACCCAGCAGGGAGACAGTTGAATAGAGAATTCAAAGCTAAGGAATCTGAATGACAAGTATGCAAGAAGCGGACTCCCAAGAAGGGGCGAGCAGGGGCGGCCAGCAGAGCAGGGTGGCTGAGCAGCAGTATGGCGAGTCCCAGCCCCTGGCCTGGCTGGGTCTGGTCGGTCCCTGCGTGGGCACAGCAGGCGCACTGGGACTGGGAGGGGACTGGGTGGTCGGAGAGCTCTCTCTGTTCTGACCAGGAGGCCCTGGAGACGCCAGGGCAGAGGCCTGGGGCTGGCACCCTCTCTCGGGGACATGGGGCCTGCAGAGGGGCCAAGCCAGCGGTTCGAGTCCAGCTGCTGTTTGTACAAAGCTCTGAGCCTCCTTCAGGCTGACCCCTAGAATCCCAAGAACGCCCAACTCCTTCCAAGAGCGTTCACGGACTCCCACTGCGGCCTGCAGGCCAGGGCTGAGGCCAGGAGCCAAGCCAGGCTCCCCTCGCTCCATGTGTGTCTCGCTGTCCCTCTGGCTGACACACAGTGCCCTAGTTGCATTCAGCCTCGAATCCCCAGCCCCACCTTCCTTTGCAGAGATCAGTCGTGAGTTTTTAAAAAAAAAAAAAACGACGCCAAAAGGTTACAGATGCGGCCAGAACAGCGGAGAGCAGCCCCCCAAGTCAGCGGCAGAGGCGGGAGCCCACACAGGAGGCCGAGCCGTCCACTTCCTGCCCTTCCACGGGAAAGAAAAGGCGCCCACAGGGCCCGCGGGCCACGTCCCGCTGAAGTCTCATCAGCTCGCTTGACAAACTGAAACATTAAAAATATTTTAGGCTGGAGTGGCTCGAACAGGCTGGGTGAGTTCATTTCATAAAAACTCTTTCGCCTAACCAGTTAAGTAACACACAGCAAGTTGCCTTGCTCGGTTTTTGAAACCTGAAATATTTTCAGCTAAATGAGAAAATGCTCGCTGTCGAATGGCCTATTAGGGCTGTCACAAATGTGATTTCTGGAAATAAACAAGATCGCAAGAAGGCTGGCAGAGCAGAAACGCAAGTCAATGCTAATAGGGGCGTAATTAAATCATCCCTTCGGCAGAGGTGCCAAGTGACACGTATTTTTTTCTGTTAATTCTAATATGATCATTGCTGCACAACAGCACAATTGGAAAAGCTCTCGCACCAGAGTTGCTAATTTTATTTTCTGCACTTTCTACATATCAAATAGCTCCCTCTGCTCTACTAGCACACCAAGGTACTTGGGACATAGAAGTTCATATTTTCTGTATCATTTTACAAAAGTTCACTCAATACAAACTGGTTCAATAAACAATGTTTATTTTTTATAGGTTAGTATCTTGCAGAAGAAAATTAGAACTAAGTTTCAGGAAGATTTATTTACATTCTAACTATTGTTTGCTGGCCTCTGCCACTCAATACTTAAATGACTTTCTCCCCAAAGGGCAAAAATCTTTAAAGCAGAACAGAATTTATTTAAACAGCTGGTTTTTTGCGCAACCATTTTATTAATATGTAGACTCGAGTTATGAATTGTAGGCAACTAACGTGCACAATTTGTAAACACAGACAGGTATAAAAACTGGCCTGTCATTTAATGAAACTTGTAAAGACTGATATAAGATTAATTAAGGCCAGACCTGATGAAGTCATTGTACCGTGCTACATTTACATATTTCTACCTCTTTAAGTAGTATTTAAAATTGAAGGCAAATGAATGACTCATTTTTTTCCAAAAAAGAAAGGATAATATCATTCTTAGGTGAAGAAATAAATCTTCTTATTGCTGTTGAATTCCAGCTTATTTAAAATACACACTACTCCTTTATATTAAAACATGTATACTACCTTTTATATTAAAAACAATATGACAAGTTATTTAAAACAAATTAATGAATCATGTTGTTCCATGGCAACCATCCAAAAATGTCTTCAAATCCTTTTCATTTAAACATTAAATATGTTGAAGAATGTGGTTGTCATTCTTTGGGATTCTGTCTAGTGAGACAGGAAGAGAGAAAAATGTTAGCTTTTGAAATAAAGTGGAAAATATCCCAGTGGGAGAGGCCAGGTTGCCCAGGACTAGTTGGTGGAAGACAGAGTGAGGCCCAGAAGACGGTCTTGGCTTTGCAGCCGATGAGGAGACACGGGGCCGGGGCTGTCCTGAGAAGGTGAGACCCTGACGCCACTACTATGTGTTCCGCCTGCTTTCATTTGTTCATTTTCAGCCATAGACGATTCCCTGTCCTCCATATTCTTCACAATTACTATAGGAGAAAGTAAGCAAATTTATTTTCTAAAACCTAGCTAGGCTACTGATGAAAGATCAAAATAGCTCCTAAATTTCTCCCCCTTCTCCCCCAGACACTTCCAGGACACAGAGCTCTGAACTCAAGGTGGGCACTATCTCAGACCATCTCAGAAGGGATGTCTTGTAATTAACGTTTGGCTTAAATACTTTAAATACTCTTTGAGGGCTTGGCACATTGCACATGGGGCCTCGAAAAGGTTTTTCTTCCTTTGTGTAGAGCCGGTTAAGCACTCTGGAAGAAAAGAGGGGTGACCGGGATGGTTTAGGGGGAAATCAGTCTGTCTTCCCCACCCCCAGCCCAGGGCAACTCTAGAAGTAACATCGCCACCTACCGGGCAGCACAAGGGGACAGCACCGGGAGAGAGCTCAGGGCCCTCAGACGGGATCCGGCTCGGGGGCTGAGTAACCAGAAGAAAACACTCCAATTACGAGCACGAGGAAGCAGAGGCCACCTCTTCCTTCCACATCTCTGCTCTGTGATAACTGTAAAAACTGCTCGAGTCTATTGCTGGACACCCTGCAAGCCCCCTCCCCAAAAGAGGAGAATTTCCCAACGAAGAAAGCTATTGTTGTTCATTTTCAGGGCTTCATATTAGCTGTTACTCTGAGGATGGAAGTTGGTTTCTCCCCTCACCAGCCAGCTCCTACCGCTCCTGCTGTGTGCTGCTGGGACTGGGGCGTTGGGACACAGGTACACACGTGCGTACACACACACCACACACAGGCACACACACCAGTTCTTGGCCCAGAGCTCTGTAATCCCTCCTGGACCCTAACAAGGCTCCCAGAACACAGAACATCAAACTAGGATAACCCAAATATTATTCTAAATTCTTTTTTCAGGCACTTAAGGAAAATAACTTTCATTTTTTGAAGTTTATGTAACTTCTCTTTATGAACATAAAGAATCAAGCTACAATTTAACATACGCTTGATGTCAATTTCTGAATTTTCTTACGCAAATAACCACCCTCCTTCCCGGGTCTCCTCAAGCCGAACATGTCGGGTTTGTTCTCCGACGCGGGTGTCAACTATTTTCCCTTTGTAATGAAAGGCCGGGCATCCTTGTCCCAAGAAGGCACCATGGTGTGTGTGGTATCTCGAATTAGTCGGCACAGTTTCCCACAAAGAAATGAATGACGGCCCAGAACGTCTATGTGTATTTCCTCTGCAGTCCTCACCATTTTGAGAAGATGTTCAGAAGAGTTTTTAAAACAGACAACAACTTACATTTACAAACGAAAATGACAATTAAATTTATTATCACAATTCACCTATTTTTAAAGATTTTTTTTACTGAATCTCATTTCTCTTCATTACATGTCACCAAAAAAATCAAATGTCCTCAGAGCCCGCAGCCAGCCCTGCTATTGTATTACTGTCACAAATTACTTCATTGTGTGTGTGTGTGTGTGTGTGTGTGTGTGTGTACCAAGCTATTTACATTTTGTAACTTAATTTCTCACTCAATAGAGTTTGAAAGATCTGGACATTATAAAGGCAAACTCATTTTCTGCTGCAATGGAAATGAGAAAATGAAAATTTTAAAAATTCATTTTATTAGGTAAATTCAGTAGGGACGTGTCGTTAGCTCCTGAGATAAGCCAGGCTGCTCTGTTTACTTTCTCCAACTTTCGGAGCCTTAAATGAAAATTGCAGCCCCCTCCTATCTGATGTTTGTATAGGAACCCTAGAGCCTCTTAGGCTGAGGCGGAGGCTCACGAGAGCATGGAGCCCCCGCAAGTCTGCCTGGATGGAGGGGGACAGGGGGTCGGGGCCCTGGGGGAGACGGGGCACTCACAGTTCCGAGTCCACGGCGTCTCCTGGTCCTGACTCCAAAGGGAATGTGGCACTTTTTGTAGAACCAGAACAAATGTCCAGGAAGTTGGCAGAGTCACTAACTAAACAGTCAATAGTGGAAGCACAACAAAATAAGAAAGCAAATTCAGGGCTTTTTCCATAAGGGAAGAGAAAGTGAGTGGAGACCCCAGAGCTCTCCCGCGACCTGTGGCCCAGGTGGATCTGCCGAAGTTTGGAGCATTCCCCCTTCTGCTTTCAGGCATGCAAAGGCAGGCGTTTATGGACTGCGCTGGATTAGGCTGATGCAGACCCCGAATTCACTGTGTGTAGTGGCCAGAGTTCCTGCCGCAGATCTGAAAAAGGTTTCCCTGTGAAAATACACTTCAGAGCCCGGCGACCCCCACCCCTAATGAGGGCCTTCAATGACAGGAAATGTTAACCATTTTAAGCGCTTTTTATTTGCGTTTGCTCTGCCACCGGGAGTCGGAGAGAAATGTGCATTTAATGATCGCTCCTGAAATTAAGATGGATGGTGGGAGCTTGGACAAGGTGTCTCTGAATGGGGGTGGCATCCTGGGTCCCCAGGGAAGCCCAGGTGACAGGGATGGCTTTGCTCTGAATTCCCACAGAAGGAAAAAACAGCGTGCCCCTTGCAGTAGAGCTCCATTTCAAATTCTGTGTTGCTGATAAATTCAAAGCCACCCCCTTCCACTTCTCAGCTGGGGCATCTTAAGGAAAATGCCTGTCTTGCAGGGCTTATGATGCGTAGAAAAGAAAAAAGAAAAAAAGAGATTTTCCCCACATTAACTAAACATTGAAGCTCAGAAACACACGGAATGTGTACAACGTTGTCTTTCAAAACTCCACTGCAAATGTGTTTAAGTCCTCTCTTTGATCAAAGCCGGCGGAGAATTACATTTCTCTCCATTCTGTCGCCCTCGACAGGGACTAGCACAGGGCGAGTTTAAACAAACAGATGGGCAGGACAAATGCTCCCCAAGGTGTGAGTGGCTGGGGTGAGCCAGACCCTGTGGGGGCCATGAGGTGACAGCAGTTGGGGGAATTAGTTAGAGAGAGGGGAGAAAAGCTACGAAGTTGGAGGGAAGCTGAGACAGTAATCAGCCCGTGATGAAAAGTACATAAAGCCAACTGCGCGCGGTGAGCCGGCTGTACCGGCTTAAAGGTTGAAACTCTTCTGCCGAAAGATAAGTGGCCTCCTTTGTTCAAGAGTGTCAGGAAGGGCGGGGGGTTTAGCTCAGTGGTTCCACCGCCTGCCTCAGCGAGCGCAAGGTCCTGAGTTCAATCCCCGGAACCAAAAAAAAAAAAGAGTGTCAGGAAGGGAAAACAAAACTAAACAAACCCCTTCAGAGAATATTCGCAGATGATCTGCTCACCAGGGCCTGCTCAGGGCCGCAGGGGGCAGCTCTGGTGCAGACACAGAGAACTCCCATCCCACACCCAGAGGTGCGGGGCCCCAGGGCACTGGCCTGGTGAAGCCCTCAGGGATCAGGGCAGGCTGCCCCTCCAGCCCCCATCAAAGCTCTGCTCTTGGCCCCGCATCTGGACTCCATGCCGCTCACCCAGGCCACGAAGGACATCCAGGGTGATAAGGCCCAGTGGCACATTCTGGTGCCCCTGCAGGAACTATGGAAGATCTGAGGGAGAAAGTGATGCCAGCCAGGAAGGGGGCCAGAAGACACACAGACTCAGGCATGGTGGTGCACACCTGTAGTCCCAGCACTCGGGAGGCTGAGGCAGGAGGGTCACGAGTTCTAGCCCAGCCTGGGAACTTAGTGAGACCTTGTATAGAAAAAAAAGAGGACACATGGACTGTTGGGACCCCAAAGCCCATCTCCACAGTGGCTTCTTGTTTGAAGGAAAAGGACAGCGCCTCCCCAGGCCATGCATGGGTCATTACCTGGACCCCGGAGACTATTCTGTGGACTGCAGGACAGACAGACTCTGCTCCCCCAGTCATGGGGACGCCTCACTCCTCCACCTCCCAGGGACCCCACGGACTTCCCGAGCCCCAGCCAGTCGTGGAGGCGGGGCCTCTACCTGTGGCCGGGGCCAGGTGGATAACAACAAGCAGAAGGCACCGTCGAGCATCACTAGGGAATCGTCTGGGACGTCGTGTGCGTCCCCTTCTCATCCACAGAGAGCACAGCCCCCTGAGCTCGGGCAGCGATGAAGGCCGGGGAGTCATTTATTAGCAGTCGCCTGTGCCCTGCAAGAAGGCAGTTCAGGAAAGGCCAGGCCAGAGCAGAGCCTCCAGGACACTGATGACAAATGGGGCACAGCCAGGCTGCCATGTGGAGGAATTCGCGGGGCCTCTGGCACGGGTGAGGCGGCCCATAATCCAGCCGCCACCACCCCGCAGCCTCCTGCAGTGGCCTCTCCAGCTCCCTGACCACCGCACTGGTGAACGTCCTGCGCGTCTTGGTCGCTCAGGTCTGCTTTTCAGCTCCACTGGGGCAGACACGGCCCCAGGCCAAGTGTGAGCAGGACCCGCAGCTGGCGGAGAGGTCTGGGGACAAACAGGAAGGAGGTGCAGGGAGCAGGCAGAGCCAGCCCCCGCCCGGAGGCCACTGACAGCTTCTTTCCCTTCACTGATCTCTCTGAAGTCCCACAAAATAAACCAGAGGCGGCATAAATGTATGTACAAAACAATTTAGAGCCTGCATGCTCACTGGAGGGTGTGTATGCACACACGCGCACGCATGTTTTATGTTAAATTTATTTATGTTAAATACCAGGCTATTTCTGTGACTAAAGGCGGCTTTTCAGTCCTTCATCCCTGCTCCCAGGGTGTCTCTCCTGAATGTGAACCGGGCGTTTCCACAGCCCTGGCTGAGCCCCATGTGGCAGTGGGAACACATGTCCTGTCACCATGCTGACAGGCTCCAGGGGAGCCAGCTGGGGTCTCCTATGAGTCCTGGAAGGTGACAGCAGAGCTGGCAGAGGAGTGGGAACACGGACACAGAGCAGCCAGCACCCCGGCCTCACCTTTATGGGGCCGGTGCTTCTGCCCGGATGGGCCGCGGGTTCTTATTAGCCGCTTGATGAATTGAACTCAGGGCGGATTGCCCTCCTGGGGCCGCCGAAGGCTCGAAAGCCGAGTTTTATGAACCTAATAAAGCGAAAGCGGGAATGTCAGGAAAATTTCAGCTGGAGGAATAAGCGCAGGCAAGTGTGCTACACTCGTGGACTCTGAGGATACTTAGAACAGCTCCTGAGGAGAGCCCGGCTGCGTTCACAGGTCCGGCTCCAGCTGCCAGGCGAGCGACAGGTTCTGAAGAAATCTCACAAGATGTCTGCTTTGCTGTCCCCTCTCAGGGACGTGCAGCCAACCAGACCTTTTGCATCGTGCTTAATGCCAAGCCGGGGCACAAATGAGAGTGCAGAGGGCTGCCCCGGGAACCGGCGGGAGTCTGGGGAGACACTGGGCCCTGTCCTGCTGGGGATAGAGGGAAAATGCAACTCCTGGAGCCTCCTCCATCCCCGCCTCACAGCCGTGAGGGGAGGGGCTCAGAGCGGCCCAGCAGAGCTGCTGCTGCACACAAACACCTCCGGACCTCAACTTCGGAACCGGGCCGAGTGCGTCTACTTCACCCAGAGGCCATGCACATGCCTACCATGGCACTGGCTCACTCCATCCGAGCCCCAGTCAGGAGCAGTTCGTCATCTCTGCAGCCCAGGAGCAAAGGCTGCTCGGGCTGTGGTCACAGGGAGCTTCGGGGAGGGAGGGGCCGCCCTGGTGCCCAATAGGCCTTCTGCTCACTGTGTCGGCCCTGTGGGGACAGACTCAGCAGCCCCGCGCCACCGCCTGGGCCTCCATAGTCCCCCCAAGGGCACGCGCTCACCTGCCCATGCCTCTCCTTTTCAGAATGATAATGCACACATTTTACACCCACACACCGTGTGGTGTATAAACGCTCCCTTCCTGAGCTGCCTCCACCCAGTCTTCCGACTTCCGCATTAGCTGTCCAGCTCCTTGGCCACTTAAGCAGCTCTGGAAGGCAGGACAGCTTTCTTTAAAGGTTGCCTTTAACTGTCGCTGCTTCGGAGTCTTCAGAGCGGGGAAAGTGCTGTGTGTGGCGCCGATGGTGGAATGTGACATCTCACGTCATCCGAGCCCACAGGAGGCCCAGGCCAACGCCTGGCACTCTGATCACCAGTATGGCGCGAGTCGGCTCTTGGGCTGTGACAGGGCCCCACACTGGCCGGAGACACTGCGGCAGGGAGCCCACCCGAGGCCGACAGGAGCTCTGTCTGCTCAGGCTTTCTGTAAATCCGAAACTGCCCTAAACAACAGCCTCCTGATAAACAGCCTTAGTGAAGTGGCACAGTTTTCCCTCTGTGTGTTTTCCTCCCCGTTGGTATTCCCTGGGAGAGGACTTGCAGAAAGCAGGGAGTTTAGATCCACACAGCACAGACCCTCGGTGGTGGCTGCTTGGCAGGGACCTGGCCCGGGGCACAGTTTCCCGGACCTGCTGTGTCTGTGCCAGAGGCTGTCTGGTGCTTCTGCTGTGGCCACAGCAACAAAAGCTGAAGTATTGGAGCGGCATTCAGTCTAATCCTGTTGTGCCCGTGTCCCCTGCACTGAGGGCAGTCCCAGGACAGCTCTACGTGGACGGAAACTACTTTCTTTTTTTGCAGCTCACTCAGTCCGACCAGCTGTCACCGTGACCAGAGGATCACAGCCCCATCTTCCAAGGCCACGACCCTCTCGAGCCAGCGCCAGTCTCCAGAGAGGAAGGCCACTCTGCACACGCTCCACGGTCAGGGTCTCTCCTGGGGAGCCTCCTGCCTCAGCCGTGCCCAACACCAGCTTGGCCAGAAGAGAGGCCCTGTTCCTGTTAGAGAGGGACCTGGACAGGAAGACAGAGAGAGACAGACAGAGAGAGAGAGAGGCAGAGACACACAGGCAGCGATAGAGAAAGAGATGGAAAGGCGAAGCTGTGGGAGGGACGGGGCCTGGAGTACAGCGTGGTGGCGAGGGCCAGTCCTGCCCCTGCCCTCGGCCTCCGGGAATGCACATCTGCAGACCGCTCCCCCTGCTGTGTGCATGCGGCGGCCCCGGCACACTGCTCCCCGTGTCAGCCTGGCCCTGCTGCCAGGAGCTGCCGTTCCCCATGTGGCCAGGGCGGACCCCTGGGTGACAGTGAGACAACCCTGATCCATGCCCGGCCCAGGGATGCGCACAGTACAAGGTGGCCGAGGTCTGGACAGGTGCAGGAGCCTTGCAGATGGGCTGCCACCACCAGTCCAGCCAATGCCACGCTGGCTCAGAGAGGGGGACTGGGGACCCCACGACAGAGGGAGCCGCCGGGCAGCTGGCGCTTGTACAAGGCCAACAAGAAGGGGCTGAGAGGAGCACCCAGCCCTGGTTCAGAGCCTGGAGGCGGCCAGCTCCTCCAAGTGGAGCCTCAGCCCTCGCGGCCTGGTTAAAGTGCACGGGTGGTGAGGGCAGAAAGAACCTGCCCCGCAGGCCGGGAGTGGGCGCCACAAGGGACCAGGCCACCAACCGGCTCTGGGAGCTGAGCTGGGGACCATGAGGCCCAAGCTCCAGAGCCCTCCCTCCCAGGGTCCCTCCTGCGGCTGCTTCCTGGACGGAGCCACAGACTGGCCTACAGCACCCTGCAAGGGCCAGTTGGTGCCACAGACCACGGGCCACACCCACTGACCACACCTCCCAACACTGTGCCCTGGAGGGGACACCATCGGAACCCCACACTCAGATCCCCACGCCAAGGCAAGGCAGGCGAGGGATTCACCCATGGCAGCTGAGCCAGGGTTTGAACCTGCTCAAATATATACCTCTTATTTTAGAATGAGGAAGCCCCTGAGAAGCATAAAACAAAGGGAAAATGAAAACAAAAGGATTGATGCTCATACACACACAATTTAAACGGTCTCTCTGGCAAAAAGTAAAAAAACAAAATTAAAATACAAATAAATGGCTGAGAAAAATATCTACAACCCACGTGCCAAATAAAACACTGTCCTTAATACGTGAAGAATGCTTACGGAGGCAAGGAAAATGCAACAGGGCATGAGGGGAATGCACAAACGCCTGGGAAACTCCTTTCAACTTCAGCCTAACTCGTAATCAAAGGAGCAGAAATCAAAGCAAGGTTCAGATGGCCTCTTTTCCCTTCAGCTGACAAGAAAGGAGCTTTTAAAAGTTCTTTCATGCCGACAAAGGTGTTTTCCATTCACACAACCTTTCTGGTGAGCAATCTGACAATATATTTCACAAATTTCACAAGTGAAACATCACACACTTTGAGTCTTTTTCTAAATTGACCTGTGAAAAGTGCAAAAATGGCTGCCTTTCATGAGCAATTTCCATACCGATAAAAACAGAAGCAACTTAAATTAGGAGTTGTGTGATGAAATTGGCATAAATCTGCACAGCAGAATATTGTGCAACCATTAAAAATCACCTAATTTGAAAACTTTTTAAAAATCAACAGATATTCACAATCTAGTAGGTTACAAAAATGTTACAAAAGAGGATACAGGACAAACTCCTGATAGAAACAAAAGACTTGACAGTATAACCAAAACGATAGCAGTAGTTGTGAGGCCCAGTTTTAGCTGTTAGTACTATTTTCACCTGTGAGTGTTTCCTAAATGTTCTGCAGCAACCATGTATTAATTTTATACTATGAATCTGTAATTTAAGATATATATATACCATTTGCCTTAGTAATTCTTCTGGGAACTCACGTATATGAGTAACTGAAAATGAATACATTGATTAAATTATAAATAAATCACAAATAGTATTTATAAATATTATTAATAATTATTAACCAATATTAACCAGAATCATATTAATAAATATTTACCAGTAAGCAATTCTCGGAATTAATATACAGAAGTAATAATAAACATTTATTTAAATTATACCAAATATATTACCTATATTTGAAAGTATTATTAGTCAATATGAAAGAAAGATTTGTGCATAAAATACATCCATTTTATTACTATAACAAAAATTCAGGGGGAAAAAATAAGAACCAAGATACATCATGTAAGGACAAGATCCCAGTGATGAATGTAACTGTATTATAAACCTAAAATGTACCAAAAAACTTAATGGGAAAAAAATAAAAATAAAAATTCAAAGTGCTCCTGCCCAAAGTGCCATTTAAAAGTTTCTTTTTGGTGTTTTTTGGTTTTGTTGTTGTTGTTTGGTTTTTTGAGACAAGGTCTCACCGTGTAGCCAAGGCTGACCTCGAACTCACAGTGATCCTCCTGCCTCAGCCTCCTATATGCTAGGATCACAGGCCTATGCCCACACCCAGCTCAACAGCCTAAAAGTTAAAGCGAGCAGGAGAAAGAGCTGAGCAAATCCTCACAGCACAAGTGCCTGCTCTCTGAAAGGTCCCAGCCCAGTGCTCGGGTCTCACTGCAGCCTGGGCTGGAAAATGCACGCGCGCCTCACAAGAAGGAGGTCCTGGAGGAAATGTGCATGCAAAAAGGCATGAAACGGCCCAGTGCTCACACAGACACCAGCAAGAAACTCTCCAAACCCCTGACTCTGTTCAGGCGCTAAGACTGCTGATAACGCCTTTCAGGCTGTAATGTTTAATGTTCCAACTACTTGGAAAATAAACAGAGGAAATTTGGAAAAGATGAAGAAATATAAACAAAAGGAAAGAGAAATACCTTTCCTCCTGAACTACGCGTACGTCCACACACGTGGTGACCACCTGAGCCGCACCCAGCATCCAGTGCAGCTCGGGCAGCGCCCACCCCGCCAGCTGGCCCAGCCCTCCCCGAGGACCCAATGCCCTCCCACACGGCTCCCGGACCAGGGCCCAGGGCTTGGGCAGCGGGACCCAAGGGCTTCCAGGAGCAACGCCGGGCCTGGCTCAGAGTTAGCTTCTGAGGACAGTGGCCACTGCCTGGGCACTATCGCCGTTTTCCCCAGATAGGAGGCATGGTGTCGTCAGTGCATTTGACACTCAAGTGGCCTGGCATCTCCGACCAGTTAGCGAGAGACAGACCAGCCGGGCCGTGGCCCAGCACGGACCCCGTGTGGACCCCCAGGTTTGTCTCTGCTGTTTAGCTGTGTTCAAGCTGCTCCAACTGTGACAAGACACAGCCAACACGTGGGCAACCGTCCCCACAGACCCCTCCCCACCAGTCCCCTGTCACACGCCAGTGCCCACAGCCACACGGACAGAACCACAGGCAGCAATGCAACAACAACAAATAAAAGCACAACCAAAAACAAATTTTTAAAAAAATGCAGTGAAAGAGAATTCACCAGTGGAAAACCAGGGCCCAGAAAGAGCTGACCTGACCTAAACTGATCCAAACCCCAGTTCCTGTGGCCCAGATGGGAAAACTGCAGTCCCTGGCTGAGTGTGGATGTGGTCTTCGGGCTGCCGGTCGTTATTACCACAGTCCAAGAGGGCCCCAGGTAGCAGCTGGCTTTGATCCAGCACCACAGAATGCAAGGAGGAATAAAGCTGTCTCGGGGCACCTGCAGTTACAGAGGGAATGTTCTTCTTGCCCAGAGAGCCCTTTCCCTCCCTCCAAGTTTCCAGACATGTTACTGTGGAGACACGACTGCATACCCATCATGCATTGTAGGCATCCCAGGATTCCCCAGCCATGGCGACTCAGGTTTCTAGTGCTCCACCCATACAGAACACAGCAAAATGCCTCTGAGGTGTTATTGAACCTGATGGGTTATGCTTTAGAGCTAGAGGCCCCCCCGAGAGCCTTGGCCGCTCAGAGGTGGAGCTTTTGGAAGATGATTGGATTTGGGGGACTTAGAGCTGCCTTTCTGTAGGAGGTGGGGCCTGGTCAAAAGAGCCAGGTCACTGGAGACAGAGCCTGGAAGGGTCTGCCTCCCTCCCGGCTCCTCCCTTCTCTGTTTCCGGTCCACCATGCTGTGAGCAGCTCTCCTGCACCAGGCCCCTGTGCCGAGATGGCCTTGGAGCCGGCTCCCCAAGGACTGAAGCTTCTACAGGCTGTGAGCCAAAATCAGCCTCTCCTCCTCTAAGTGGCAGTTGTCAGGTATTTTGTCCCAGCAGTGAAAAACTAAGACACAGTGCTAGTTGTGTAAGTTAGAGCCCTCCAAGTCAGGTGGCTGGGTCAAATTTTACTGTATGCCTCCAATTTCCAAAGTCATCATCAGAGTGTTTCCCCGGAAAGGCAGCAATGCCCGCCCCACCCAGGGGCCTTGGCCATGGTGTTGCCCACCTGGGCCGACCCTTCCTGTCCCTGTCTTCGTCAGAAGGCAACACTGACTCGACTTCCCTTTGGTTGGCATTGGCTCCGACCCCCTTCCCAGCTGTGTGTGGAAGATCCCGGGGGCTGAAATGGGGCTTCTGCCCTGGCATGATGCACCTAGCAGTCTGTTTGTGCTCTAACACCTCAAAGCAGGTGCTCTGATCTCCCAGGATCCTCGGTGGGGTCCTTGCCTCTGCCTCCCAATCTCAGCATCACTGGGGACTGCCTGTTCCTGCCCAGGAAGGAAGGGGGCCCAGGGTCAGCAGATCACAGAAGCCAGTCCTCTTACACCAGGACTCGTACAGGGCAGGGGTCTCCCCATGCAGCCACTCTGGCAGCCTCGTGGTGACGGGGATACAGAGCATGCTAAGCCCCAGACCCCTGGACCAGATTCACACACAAACCGGAGGCCAAAGCCAACAGGCTGGCTTGTCAGCACCCAAGCTGAGGTGGCCTGGTGAGAGTCCCATCACACCTGCACCCCACGGCACCTGGACTGCTCCTTCCACGCCTGGTCCACCTGGCCCTGACCTGCACACAGCCTTGTCTCTTTTACCTGCAGGAAGAAACAGACCCACGGACACACTGCTTACAAGTGCACGTGTACGTGCAGGTCGTAAGTGTGCACATGGCCACCTGTCACTTGCTCCTGGTAATATAAGAACCACATCCTCGGGTGACCTTGGTGTCCTGGGAGCCTTGTAGCTCATGCCCCCTCCAGCAACCCTGGCTGGGACAGGTCATCTAATTGCTTGATGTAGTCGTGTGATGCAACTGTGACAAACTTTTATCTGCACACTAAAACAACAACACATAGTACGGCACCACACAGTAGCCAGTGAGCCGGTGCCACGTGGTACAGCATCACTACCAAACGTCAGCACTGCCCACCTCTGTGCCGCTGTGCCTGTGAGTGACAGCGTGGTCACTGGGCACCAGCAGCCCGGCAGTGAATGTGTACACATTGTTGGCAGAAATGCTGACAGGCAGAATATGAGTGTGCGCGTGCGCACACGCACGCACACACTCAGGAGTGAGTGGGAATAAATGGGTGTTCGCAGATATAGAGGAAAACTAATTAACTGTATCAGAAGTCAGCGTTTCCCAAGCCAAATTTTCCCTCCCAGGATATATGCGCCCCAAAACACTCTGGCTGACCTTAGTGAGATGATTTCAGCAGGTGCTGCTTCCTCCACCCTCCTGCTGCTCCATGCAGCCCAAAGCCCTGCGTAGCCTGCAGCCAGGGGTCCAGTCCTCCCACGTCTGGGTCAGCACCTCCCCAGCCAGGCCCTGTTCCCGGGCTCCTTGGTGTGCCTGCCATCAGCTCAGATGGCCTGGATCCCCGGGCACCTGCTGCCGAGCAGGACCGGAGCACCCTGTCACAAAGCATCATGGGAGGGCAGAGTCACAGCAGCAGCCATGCCGGGCCCTGGGGGAAGGCCTCCTGCCACTCAGCATGACATGATGGGGGCCACAAGCAAAAGCTGCGGGGTCTGCAGTCAGGGCCCAAGAAGTCTGGTTGGATACAGTGACATCAGGTCACTGGCGACTTGGTGGAAGCTGATTGGGATACCAGAAGTAGAAACCAGACTGTAAATGGCTGCAGAGGCAGCCGACAGCAGACAAAGCACGAGGCTTGTCTAGGTAACGCCTGAAGTTTGGCTGGGGGCCGGGCTGGAGGATCCGGTACAAGGAGAGGGGCGTTTATTTCTCTTACTGTGGGAAAATCGGTCGTGTTTATACACCTTTGTAAAAATCTAGTAGTTCCCTTAGCAGGATTTGCAATGCACATCTTTATCTGATCAGGGTCCACGGTGGAATAATCCTGTATGGATTCACACACAGCCCAAGAATCTCACTGTGTGCCCGGTTCTTCCGGACATGGCCCTTGCCCTTGACATGTTACACACGATATAAACACACGTGCTGCAGGGTGTCACTAGCTTTGTTTTAGGCTGTCATATTTTCAGAGCAAGAAAACATAAGAAATAAACTTCACATTCCTCTTCGTTTTTTCCACATCCAGCCTTTTTCAATCCTTTATGTAGACCCAAGATTCTGACCAGCTTCTGCCTGACAAACTTACTCAAAGAGTTTTGTAGGGCAAGCCTGCTGATTTTAAAAGCTCTCATTTTTGCTTGTCTGAAAAAACAAACCTACTTCTTCCTTTCTGAGAGTTTATTTTCACTGGGAATAAAACTCTTGGTTTGGTTTTTTCTTTTCTTTCAGCACTTTGAAGAGCCCACCACGTTGTCTCGTGGCCTCCACAGTTTCTGGGAAGTCTGTTGGAACCCTTATCTCTTCTTCTGTGTGTAACATGGCCTTTCTCTCTGGCTGCCTTTAAGATTTTCTGTTTATTGGGCCAGGGATGTAGCTCAGTGGTGCCGCCGCCTGCTTCACAAGGACAAGGTCCTGAGTTCAATTCCAGGTATCAGAAAAAAAAAAGATTTTCTATTTATCTTCAGTTTTCAACAGTTTCAATGTTTTGTACATAGGACACAAAATATTGCTGTTTATTACACTCCTTAGTATCCTCTGGGCTTCTCAGATTTTGTATTTGTTTCATTATTTTTTGATGTCTTAGCCACTATCTCATGAAATATATTTCCTGCCCTCATTTTCTGTTTTCTCTATCATTTGTCTCTAGCATGTCCATCTCTAGCATCTCTAGCTCTGTGTGTGGCATCTCTAGCTCTAGCACTTCCATCCCTGTTTTTATCCTCTCTGAGACTCCGCTCCCTTGCATGTTAGATGCCTTACCGTTGTCCCTCAGCTCTCAGAAGCTCTGCCTAGCTTTGTCGTCACAGTTGTCCTACGTCTTCTCTTTGTACATCAGTTAGGGAAACAGGCCTGTGCTCGGGTACACCGATTCTCCTCTCGGCTGTGTTACGTCTGCTGATGAGTCTGCCAAAGGCATTCCTCAACTCTGCCACCACTTACATTTTCCCCACTGTTTCTATTTGATTCTTTAACACCATTTTCTATTTCCTATCAGTTAATGCACATTTCCCATCTTTTCCAAAACAGGATTTAATGCAGGAATCATTTTTAATTCTTCATCTGACAACTGCAGCGTCTGGATTATATCTAAGTCTGGTTATGTTGAAGCCTGTCTGCTGATGGTTGCTCTCCTTGTCTTTCTGTGTCTTCTTTTCAGCTGAAAGCCAGGCGTCAAGTTTAGGACGGTAGAGGCAGGACTGATGTCTGATGATGGCCATGTCTCCTCTCGCTCTGCTCTGAGCTGCCTTTTGATTTTGCTATCACACCCCAGCTCTGGCTTTTCCTGATGGCCTGCACTGCAGAAAGATCTCCCTCCATGCTTTCCTCCCACCACAGTCCTCACCAGCCCGGTGCTTGGGGTGGGTGCAGGGTCTCTGTGGTACCACTTCACCTCCATCTTAGGCAAGCTGAGCCCCTGCGTCTCAAAGGTGGGAGTCCTCTGTGGAACTGCCTGGACCCCACAGCAGGGAATCTCTGGGTCTGGGCTCATGATGCTTCCTGTCCCTGTCCCAGAATTTCGACCTATCTCCTTCTCCAGGCACAGCAGGTTTCTAGGACTGGTGTCCGCCCTTGAACCCTGGTTTCTCACTAGGACCAAGTGAGGCTGTGAAAAGCTGCAAAGCGGCTCTGAACTCACCCCTCCTCATGCCTGAGGCTCAGAGGGGCTCTGTATGTCCTCCTGGCCCCTGTAACACCAGGCAGTCCCTTGAAAGTCGAAGCCAAAGCATAGCCACCCACCCAGTGGTGACCCAGCCTCCTGTGAGAGGTGACCCAGTGCTCAAGTCCCAGCCCTCTTCGAAGTACCTGTCCCGCTTCAGATTGCAGAATCGCTGGTTTCCCTCTGCCCTCTACACTATTTATGATTCTGATAGGTTATCTACCTTTCCCTTTGTGCTATGGCGTGGAAGACTCTGTGAAAGCTGAGAGTCTATCCTGTCTACAAAGACAGGGAGTCTCTAGCTAGGAGGGTTCTGGAAAAGAAGCGATACTTGATCACTGAGGTATGTGAGAAGGCGAGGGAAGAGGAGGGGTAAAGTCAAGTGGGCCTGGACACAAGAAAGAGCCTGGGAGCTCTTCGTGGTGACAAGAGGGGAGGACAGGGTGTGAGTGCTGTGTGGGCAGAGCTGCGTCTTTTTCTCTCAATAAATACGGGATAATCGGTGTAATAATCAGCCATACAATCTCAGCAGCATGTCCCCATAGAGGTAATTTCTCAGTGGCAGTTCTGAGCTTGGCCCTGCTGGGCTGAGTTTGGGGTTCACTCCATGTGATCCTGGTCCAGCTGAAGGAGCAGCAGATGCAGATGACAGGAGCGAGAAAGGTGAAGCGATGCCTGGAAATGACTCTTGGCCCCTCTTCGTGGGACTGCAACCTGTCACTTCTGCCACACTCCCTTGGTCAAAGCAGCTCATGACCAGGCACAGATTACAGGGCAGGGAAGTGTGCTCCGGCCGAGGGAGGGGTGAGAGTGAATCTTGTACAGCAGTGCAACCTGCCCAGGCATCATTGGGCATGCAAGCTGAGGGATGTCCTACCTGATGGCCTACTTCCTCCAGGAAGCAGGAGGCAGACTGACTTGCAAGGAAGAAGGGGAGGAAGCTGGGTTTTGAGAGCAGAAGTGTTTCCTGGGTCCACACGCTCACTGTCCAGCAACCTCTGGCAGCAAGGACAAGGCCTGGCCATAGTGCTCCAAACAGCTAGCTCCATCTTGGACCCAAATGTGCGTGTGCTTCCTCTCCCTGCCCTAGGTCACTCAGAAGCACTGAGGTGAGGGACAGGCTTGCATCCGTTTCCCTGTATGGTTTGGAAGCATGAAGACTCGGTGAAATCGCATCTTCATAGTAAGCTGTTGGAGCCTGAGACACTGCCTCTGCCCCATCAGCAAGGCCATTTTCCAGTTGCTGTAACTGAGAGGAACATGGCCAGGGTACATCGAAGGTGAGTGGACGTTGAAAAACCAGTTGGCTGAGGATTATCCAGAGTTGCATGCAAACTGCCCCAACCTGGGCTCTGCTAGAACATTCCAAAGACATTTCAGAGCTTCACTGCAGTCAAATGCATCGGTGTTTGCTCAACATGATTCCTCTAAACTCTTAGGTTTCGTGGCATCCAAGAGCGATTCAGTGCCAGCTTTCACTCAGTCCACTCCTGTCATCCACATGGGGCTTCTGGACATGCAGAGCACTGTCTTCAAGACCTCCCTGGACCCAGAAGTGCTCCACACCAACCTCAAGGGAGGATTCCAGCCATGACCCATGTTCCAAAGGGTGGATTCCAGCTGGAGCCCTGGAGCCCAGTGAGGGGCTGCGTGCATGGACGCTGGGCCAGGTGTCAAGTCCACTCCAGAGACCGAGCCACTGCCTGTCCACATCAGTGCAAACACCTCTTGGCCACTGGCTCTGGCATCGTTTAATTTGGATAAAAGATCAACTCGGGGTTCCAGAAAGGAGCAGATGGTTCTTTCAAGGCCCAGGAAGCCGTGACAAGCCTCGAGAGCCCCCATGGATTTAGCAGGCCAGTGACAGAGGCCAGGCCTGTGTGTAGTCAGCTCTGGTGGCCAGAAGGAAGACCTCTGCATGGCGAGCTCTTCTTGGGGGACCAGGCGAGCACATGGAGCTTGGCCGTGACCTTCCTGTGACTTCACCCCAGCAGTGTGAAGGCGCCTGTGGCCAACACCAACCGACACCCCCAGGCCTGCAGCCTCGAGCTCCCCGCACATCTCCTCCAGCTCTGGGGAGAGATGGGATGGGGTCTGCCAGTCTGCCCACCGCAACCACACCTCCCTGGCATTACTGATGGGGCAGCGACAGCTGGCAGCCAGCCAGGGAGCCCCTCAAAATCCGCTTCTCCAGGTCATCATGCCTGGACTCTGTTCCCCAAGAAGACTGCCCTCCCAGGGTGAGGAAAGAACTTACCACAGCTCCCAAAATGTGACATTCAATTGGCCACAGGATGAGTCAGTCCCAGCATCGCCACACCCATAAGCCCTGGTCACCCTGTTCTCTGTCATGCTGCTATGGCCTGTGTTTAGGTGGCCGCCCAAAGCCTCATGCTTTCAGGTGGCTGAATCTAGTGGGTGTGATTAATTTATGGTGGGGTTAGGCCCCGAGAGCACTAGGGTTAAGGGTGTGAGTGCTGCCCACCCTAAGTAGTCTGAATAAGATAAAAGGGCCAGAAAGACGATGTTCAGGTCCCTTGTTGCTTTTGCTGTCTTCTGCTGCCATGAACTGCTGCCCCTCTTCCATGCGCCACCCGGCCCTGGATCCAGCTGATAATGGACCAAAGCCTCTACAAACTGTGAGCTAAATAAACCTTTCCCTCTTTAACTTCAAATGTCAGGTACTTTTTCTCGGCAACGGGAGAAGTAACTAAGACACATGCCTACCCCAGGCGGCTGTGGGCTCCTAGACAGGGGGCTCCAGCTCACAGAAGGCGCCCATCGGGGCATTTGGAAGAAAAGAAGAGAGAAGCAGTCAGGTGGTGGCAGAGGAAGGATGGAAAGGTAAAAGGCAGATATTCAGGGGTTGTGCACCCATAAGAAGCAGGGATGGAATCACAGAACTCAGGGAGCAGAGGCAGAGGAGCGGGTGCGGCGGTCTCAGGACAAGAACGGGGGTCCCCGCGGCACCATCTGCTCAGTGTCGCTGTGAACCTAAAACTGCACTAACATCCACCGACCCCATTAGCTCACAGAGGCCAGGAGCACGGGCAGCTTGTGCAAGGCCCAGAGCGCAGAGCTGAGCTGGTCCCGGAAAAGCCCCAGATTTGCCTCAGCCCATCAGTCCAGTCCCTGCCCTCACAAAGGCCACCTGGAGGCGGTGCAGGGAGTGCACCACAGGAAGGGGCCACGGGGAGGGCCGGGCAGCCGGGGAGTGGGACGCAGAGCCAGACTGCAGCCCTCCCAGGAGCACTGCACTCCCACCCAGCCTCTTCTTGGGCCACAGCTGCACCTGGACAGCGGACGGGAGCATCCCTGCATGTGACCGCAGTGCTCAGGCCCTGGCAAGGCGGGCGCTGGCCCTGGTTCCTGGGAGGAGCTGCTGGCTGAGGCCGGTGCTGCCTTTCACCAGGTCCCCTCTGAAAATTAAACAGGGCCATCCATCCTGCCTGAGCAGTGACAGTTGGCAGCCAGCGGGAGCAACGAGCATGGAGACATCACAGGAGATGCGAGGAGCACCTACCTCACCAGCAGCCCCCAAGGTGGGGCAGTGCATGTGCGAAGGAGGAAGCCACACACACCTTGTGCTCGGTGCACATCAGGGACTGAGTATAAGCTCACATCGGGCCCCGATGGCACCTCGGCCTGGTTTGCTCTCCCAGCCACAAGCGCCAGGTGTGCAGCCTGGCAGGGTGGCAGAGAGGCTCACGTGCTGGCGGGGTGGACCCTGCGTGTGAAAGCAGGGTGTCTCCAGGGAGATGTGTTCATCCCTTGCCCCACTGCAGCCTGAGGGGCGCCGTGACTGCAGCTGAGGTTATACCCACACTGCTCACCACTACTCTCTCTGCCTTTTTAAAAAGAGATTCTGAAAGCAATCAAAGCTATGGGAAAGTTCCAAGTGAAAGAGACACGCACCTCCCGCACAGACCCGCCTGGGGACACTGCCAGATTAGCTTGGTGTCTCTCTCTCCCTCTCTCCCTCTCTCTCTCTCATCCCCCAGCCCCTTCCCCTCCCACCCGCCCTTCCTCTCTCTCTCTCCCTCTCATTATTATTGTGGAACATTTTGTGTGTACTCTGCAGCCATCCTGAGCATCCCACTTCAACATGGTGCTCTCTTGCAAGCCACAGAACAAGGATGACAATCACAACACACTGCTGTCAGCTGGGTTTAGTGCATGGGTAGATGTCCCAGGCGGGCTCACCGGGTCCCTCACGGCTGCGTTTTCCTACCTGAGAGAGAGGTGCACCGAGTCCCCCGGTCCGCGGTCTCCTTGCACCTGAGACCCTCCTCACCCCGCTCTGGTGACGCAGGCTGCTTGTAGAGCTGCTTAGTCGGGGCCTGGGTGCTGCTTGCTCAAGGTCAGACCCAGGCTGCAGGCCCCAGCAGGAGGGCCCCGAAGTGAGGGGTCCCCTTCTCCAGACACATCAGGAGCTACGGGTGCCACCTTCCCCGTGGTTAAGGGGGTCCCCCAGGACTCCCCACTGCCAAGTGCCTGCCCTCCCCTCAGAGCCCATCACTGACCTGCACATGGGCATCCCCAAGGCACTTGCAGTGGACTTAGCATCCCTCAGTGATTTTTGGCAGAGTCAACTTGGCCTTACCCCTAATACATTCATTTCTTGTCTGATTAAGAAGAAACCCCATAGCCCTGCCATCAATGAACCACAGTACCCTTGCTCCTAAACAGAGGTAAGCATAAAGACAAACACAGTGAAAACCAGCAGCTACCACTGTCTCATGTGACCCCCACCAAGCGCCGCTGCCTGCTGAGGAGGGGCTCCCCAAGTCGGAGAGCTCTCGGGCGGCTCCTCAGTGCTTGTGCAGGTCTCTCCTCGCCACCTCTGACAGCCAGGCACAGTAGCGAGGGGACAACGCCCTTTGACAGCCCGAGGACACCCCAATCCTGTCCTCATCAGTGAGGGGTGACTGAGCCGGAACACCAGACATGAGTGTGCGTGTGTGTGCCCGTGTGTGTGTGTGTGTGTGGCACTGAGGACAGAAGCCAGGGCTCTATGTGTGCGAGGTCAGCCCTCCACCACTGAGCTCTTTCTCAGCCCAGGTCTATGCCAAATATCCTGCATTGTTTCTTAGATTCCATCAACTTCAAACTCCCTTTTCCTTCCAAGTGGAGGGCTTACTGGTGCAATCCATCTCTCGCTACATAAGGCGTGGAAGAAGTCTCATCCCAGCTGACCCTGGCTTCATAAGCAAACACGCTGGTTGTGGCCAGACTGTGTGTGCTCCAGCTGGGTGAAAACTGATTTGATTTCCCTTTTTATTCACCCTATGTCACTCCTGCTCGGTGCAGCTGAGACCTGTAATTTGTTTGTTTTCCATCTTTGGTGGCTTAGTGCTCAGGAAATGTGTGGAACCCACAGCCTGGGAAATAAGGCAGAGCAATTTGCTGAGAGACCCCATCCAGGTACAGGTGGACACAGTGGGCACAGATGGGCACAGATGGTGCAAGTGGGCACAGGTATGTGCGAATGGGTGCAGGTGGGTGCAGCTAGATGGGCCCTTGGTCTTGACCTTGCAGGATACAGGAAGCACAGGTGCACACACTCAGATGTGGTCCCCATGGCATGATGAGGCCAGGACAGGGTCAGCGACTGCCACAACGCCCCCCATCCTTGCTGACGCCCCGCTGTCCAGTGTGTAGATGAGGAGGTAGGTCTCAGAGAGCTTGAGTGATTTCTCCAAGTGCAACACAGGCCTCCAACACAGATGTGCCCTCCAAGCCAGAGGCTGCAGCAGCGGGTGGGGCCAGAAAGCTGGCTCCCAGACCTGCACGTGCAAAAGGACTGGAGAGCAATGGGTCCTGGGGCCTTTGGAACCCTTCTGTGAGATCCACACTCCAAGCCAGAAACGCTCGCATTGCACGAAGTGTGGTCAAGTCCATCTGTCCCCAGGGCCCTTCTAGCCATGACATTCTGTTCCACGCCTCACAAAACAAACACAAAAATCAGTTAGATTGAAATGTCATGGTGATTCACTCATTCATTCCACAAATCCTGGGGAGACAAAATGCACGTGGAAATGACTCTGGGCTCTGGGGAACACGTGGCGCCGTGGCATGCTTGGACAGCGAGGTGGAGAACAAAGCAAAGGGGAAGGGGCCAGAGGCAGAGAAGGTGGCGTTGGTCAACGTGGCGGGTGCAACCAATGCCAACTCCTCCACTGGGGAGATGACTGATGCAAAAAGGAATTAAAACGTAGGCACAATTACTGGAAAACCTTAAAAACAAGACCTTTGTTGATAAAGTCAAATGTGGGCCCACCGACTTTTGATTATTAGCACTAATGGAAGGGGACACGTGGCAGCACCTGGTCTTTTAAGAACCATGTTTGGCCTTGGAATTCAACTCAAATGAAAATAATGAAGCAAGCGCACTGGCAAATAAGGCTTTTTTTCTTCTCTGTTCGTTTTGGCTTTGGGTATAATGCAAATGAGCAAGTGCACTGGCTTGAAACCTGCTTCCTGTTTCCTTTGGTCAGTGCCTCACAGGGCATGGGTACCTGTCCCCAGCGGCCTTTCACCTGCTAGAGAAAGAATCCTTTCCTTCTGTGCTCCCTCGGAGTGTCTGCCACCCCCACTAAGGTGTCCCATAGCCTTCAGAAAGAGAGGGCCCGGCCACTGCTCAAGCTGGTGGCAGATCGCCCACTTGGTACTGGTTTTAAGCACATGCAGACACAAGAGTTATGGATCAGGAAGGCCGTCCCCCAGATTTCAGAAGAAGGCCTGGGGGCCCTGGCAGTGTGCCCCCGAGAGGGCCATGTGTGAAGCTGTGAGTGTGAAGCCAAAAGTGCAGCGGAGACCGCAGGAAGTTGGAGAAACCAGGAACGTGGACCATTGAGGAAAGCTGCAAGGAGTGAGCAAAGCCTCCTCAAGAGAAGCTATGCAATGTCGTTAGACAGGGCCACCCAAGCCTTCCGAAGTCCACATCTCCCCACAACTTGCCCAAGGGCTGGACACAGAGCTACAGGATTTAATGTTTGTCACAGTGGGATCTGGTCTTGCTTTGGTCCAATTTCTTTCTATCCACCTAGTCCTCCCTTTTCAAACAGGAATGTTTACCCTGCGCCATTGGATGTTGGCGGTGTTTAACTTTCTTTTTGATTTTTACAGGGGCTCACAGCTCAGAGTTTGCCTTAAGCTTCCGAGGAGACTCTGGACTTGGACTTTTCAGCAGTCCTGAAACTGTTAGGGCATTGGCAGCTCTGAAGAGATGGACTGAATGCATTTTACACAAAGGGATTGCATGAGTCTTTGGGGGTTGCGGTTTATATCAAGATGTCCCCCAGAACCCCGTGGGCTCACTGGTGAAACTCTGGGAAGGTGATGGATTTGGGGTGCAGGGCGGCTGGCTTGCTGTTAGGGTGTGCGGCCTGGTTGGAAGAGATGGGCCACTGCGCTGTGACCTGGAAGGCTCCAGCTTCCTGCCGGCTCCTGTCGTCCCTCTGCTTCCTGTGCACCACGAGGTGAGCAGCTGTCCTCCCCCCAGGCCCTTCCACCATGACGTTCCTGCCGTGGGATCAGCCAACTATGGACTCAAACCACGAGCTGATCTAAACCCCTCCTCTTTTAAACTGTGGGTGGCAGGTACTTCTCCCCAGTGATGAGAAGGTAACTAGACAACCACCTCAATGCCATCAGCAGTGTACACATGCTCAGTTCCTTCCAGCTTTTCTCTCCTTTTGTTTTTAGCTTTAGCCAATCTGATAAGCATATAGCTGCATCTCATCTCATCTCATAGCTTTAATTTGCAGTTCTCTAGTGGCTATGAATTTTGAGCATGTTTTCCTGTCCCTACTTATTCTCTTTAGCAAAGATCTATTCAAATCTCTTACCCACTTTTTCTTTTTTGGAGACCATAAAATTTGCCCTTTTAAAGTACACAATTCAGTCGATTTATTGTATTCACAGAGTTGTACAACCACCACCACCATCTAATCCCAGAACACTTTGGCCACTGTGGATAGGAACCCCTGCCCTTGACAGTTGCTCCCTGTTCTCCCCCAACGCACCCCTGGCAGCCACCTTTACTTTCTTCTCTGGAGATCTGGACATTTTGTGGAAGTAAAATCTTACAGGTGGCTACATCTGGCTGCTTTCACATAGCATGACATTCCCAAGACACAACCATGTCATAGCATGTATTGGTAGTTGAACATTTTTATTGTGGAGGAATGTTCCCTTCTGTGGATGTCTCAAGTTTCGCACAGCCACTGATCAGTTGATGGACACTGGATGTTACCAGTTCTTATGTGTCACAAATAATGCTTCTAAGAACATTTGTACCAGGCTATGTGTGGATATGCTTTCAGTTCTCTTGGGCATACACCCAGAAGCGGAATTCTGGGTCACATGGTCACTCTGTGTCTAAGCCACTGAGCAATGGCCGAACTTTTCCAGAGTACCTGTGGCATCTTACTACCAGGCCAAAGCATGTGAGGGTGCCCTCTCTCGGCAGCATTGCTAACACTGGCCTGCTGCACTGGCTCCTTGTGGGTTCGATTTGCACCTCTGGAATCACTACTCATGTTGAGCGGCATCTCACGTTCTTATTGGCCATTTATGTATCTGCTTTGAAGAAGGGTCTTTTCAAGTCCTTTGCCCATAATTTAATTGGGTTATTTGTCTTGATATTGTCTTTATATTTATCTTTACATATTTGGCAAATCCATCTTTATACATTCTGTATACTAGATCCTCAGTACTCTCTCTCATTCTATGCATTCTCACCAGCCCTCGATCATGTCCTTTGAAGCATAATTATTTTAAAATTTTGATTAAGAACGACTTATCAGCTTTGAGGGGCTATTTTATGCTGTTTGCATCACATTTTAAGTACAATCCCAAATTCAAGGCTGCAAAGAGTTTCAGCTATGTTTTTTTCTTTTCTTTTTTTGTACTGGGGATCAAACTCGGGTCCTTGCGCTTGCGCAGCAGGTGGCGAAACCACTGAGCTAAATCCCTGGCCCTGTTTTTTTCTAATAACTTTAAAGGTTTGGCTCTTGAATGTAGGTCTTCAATCCACCTGAGTTAATTTTTTTTTTTGTACCAGGGATCGAACTCAGGACCTTGCTCTTGTGAGGCAGGCAGTGGCACCGCTGAGCTAAACCCCTGGCCCTGAGTTAATTTTTGTATATGGTGTAAAGCAGGGGTCCAGCTTTGCTCTTTTGCATGTGGGGATCTAGTAGTTGTCCTGGCATCACTTGTTGAGAGGACTATTCTTACTCGCTGGTCAAGAATACATTGCCAGAAACGTGCTCCACTGGGAAGAGTCCATGGAGTGTCCTGGACGTGCTCCCTTGCTCTGTGTAGGTGCCCATGTACCAGGACCACACAGTCGTAATCACTGTTGGTCTGTTGTAAGTTGTACAATTGGGAAGTGTAGACCCTCTGAATTAATCACATTCAAGATCATTTTGGTTATTCTGAGTGTCTTGCACTTCCATACAAAGTTTAGAACCATCTTAACCAATTTTGCAGAACCGCCAGCTGTGATTTTAATGGCAATTGCCTAGAATTTGTAGACCAATTTAAGCAGTATCATAGGAATATTAAGTCTTCCAATCCCTGTTTTTACATTTATTTAGGTCCTTAATGACTTTCAGCTACATGTTATAGTTTCAGAATATATCTTGAACTTTTTTCACTTATTCCTAAGTATTTTATTCTTTCTGATGCTATCTTAATTTCCCTTTTCTGATTGCTCATTGCTGGTGCGTAAGGTAGAATTGGTTCTACCTTATGGTTCTACAGCTGAGCCCAGGCTGTAAGGCGGCCCGGCCTGCATCACCCCCTGAAGGAAAGTGGCCTAGAATCCATGATCAAGGGTTTCATGTATGAGAACTGAATTCCTGTCATGCCCAAAACAGGGGCTGCACTTTAACTCGCAGGATGGCAGCCAAAACGCTGCTTCCTGTCTTGATCACTGCGGTTTAAATTAGGAGTCTTCCCCGATTCCCTTCTTTCTCTTTGTTTCCTTTTTAGCCTGAGGAAATGCTGTGATCCTTTGGCTACTGATGTTGTTATGATGTTGTCTGTCTTCCCCCAAAGGCAGAGACACTGTCTACCTCATCCATCACTCTGTGGACTGGTGAAGTATATAAAACATTAGCCCCTGCTCAGTGAACACTGAACACATACATGAATTCAAGAGAAAAACACGCGCACACTTCTCCCTCTGGCTCTGGCTATGGCGCCCTGGGCTGGACTTTGCAGGTTCATCCCTGCCAGCCCCTGCCCACCAGCCCCTTATCCCTCAGTCCAGGCCAGGGGCACAAGAGGAGTGAGCTCTCGAGAGACAGGTCAGAATTTAGGCCACTGTGGTGGGTTAACTACCGGTCATCTTGGAATGCCTGGCTGAACCGGGTCAGCGTGGCTCTGGGCGTGGAATTTTCCAATCTTCCATCTGAAGATTGTTGCCAACAGCATAAGAGGAGACCTGGAGGGGAAGACCGTGTGCTGTTGATAGTCCTGGAGAAGCTTGGGCAGCTGGTTTTCCTGAGGCAAACTCGGCTGTTCTCATCTTCAGAGGAGCTCGGGTCCTCACCATGGCCCAGAATGGCTGCTGTTCTCCTCAGGGGAGCTCTGGTCTTCCCCATGAGCATCGCTTCCTGGCTCCAGTGCAGATCCCTCAGCCTGGTGCCACAGACCCTTCACCCTGCTGGCGCACTTTCTAGGGTCCACCACTGGCCTTGGGGCCTCCCCAGGGCAGACCCTCAATAGGGACTCAGCTGAGATGTTGCCCTGGGCTCTGGGCCTCTAGCCGGACTTGTGGGCCACTGCCCTGGGCTCTAGGCCTTCAGCTGGACTTGTGTGGGACACTGCTGTGGGATCCAGGCCCTGGGTTGGATTCTTCGGGTCTCTAGTGTGTGCACAGATCTCTTGTGCTCCTCTGCATTTGACTTTTTGGGTGAGTGTTATAAATTAATCCTATAAATTATGCATCCAGTATTAAATCTATTCCCTGCAAACCCTGACTATAACAGCCCCAGTTGAATGCGCTCTTCTGCAAAACATCCCTTCAGCCACTCTGCAAAGTAGAACTCTGGATGTTTCCACAGGAAGACCCTGTTCTGCAGACAGCCCAGTGGCTACTCCAGCTCTTCCCAGGCAGCAAGTGTAGTGCTGAGGTCCCAGCCAGACGGTCAGGGGAAGCCAGGGTGGCTGGCAGGAGGGCTATGGAAGGCGTGGCTTTGTCGGCCGCCCCAAAGACACAGGCTCAAGGACAAAGGCACACCTTTGGCCACACAGCTAGGCAGAGGCTGGGTATCTGGGCTGGAAGCCAGGTCTGTCCTGCCCTCCTGGCCTGTCCCTACCACCCAGCACACACAGAGAACCTGGAGGATGCGTCATGCAGAGAATGTCCTCAGAGGACTCACTCACTGGCTGCCAGTCTGGAACAGGCCTCTTGCAAATATATTTTCAAGGTTGTATGCAGGAGAGAATATTAAACCCTGTACAGAAACCTCTCCCTCTCTGCCCCTGGCCTCCAATGCCACATCCACCCTGATTTATGGAAGCATTTCCTTGCAATAGGATATGCCGGAAAGCTTGAGCCTGGCTCAAGTAAAAGCGGAGCATGTTAATTTCAAGGCAAATTAATTAAAATGCAATCCAAGCTCTTTGGCAATCACAGAAACAGTCTTCAGTGCTTGGTGGCTATCCAGACAGAAACAGCCCCATCCTGCCCAAGCCCACTTAGTCTCATTTTCATCTTAGCCTTTTAATTTCATCCTTGAAGTAGCTCAGCTGTGGGTATCACCTACCACTTTTATCACTAGGATTCCAGGCTTTTTGACTTTTCGATAAATATTAAATAAGAGGCTGCGGAATCAGATGGCGGTACAGCAGGCCCAGCAGGGATCAGATGGTACAGATTAAAGGAGGGCAGCCCAAGGAGAGGCTAGCAGAGGGCTCGCCCGAAGGGTGCGGGCAAAATGGAAGGGCGCCAATGGGGGGCAGTGCAGACCCCAGGGCTGTCACCACGGGGTTTTGGGAGGAGGAGGGGACAGACGCAGAACCAGAGAAGGGAGCCCGACTTCCTCCCCTGCCACGGCTCCTCCGCCTGCTCCCACCAGCCAGACCCAGGCAGAGGCTGCAGGGCCTCCCAGGCACAGATTGGGTGCAGGCTTAGAGACCAGGCCCGGCACAGGGACGACAGCAGCTCCAGCCACCTCGGTCTGTTCCTGGACCTGTGGCCCAGACCCAGGGCTCGGCTCTGTGCCTCAGTCGCTTCCTCTGGATGATGGACCTAGTGACTGAGGCTCTGCCACCTGCATTTGTGGGGTCCACAGAGCAAGGCCTCGGCTGGTCACAGCTGCTGTTAACCCCGGATCTCTCTGGGACTCCAAGGTTGGAAGCAAGCGGGACTCTGATATTAGAACAGTTCAAGCCCAGTAGGCTGGGGCTCACCTGGAATCCCAGCGCTCTGGGAGGCTGAGACAAAATTGCAAGTTCAAGCTCAGCCTGGGAAACTTAGTGATACAGTGAGACCCTGTCTCAAAAATAAATTAAATATGTAATTAATACATTTTAAAGATGGCTTCTCAGCCTTGTGGCTAAGATCAAGTGTAATACATTTTAAAGAAGGGGCCGGGGATGCATCTCAGGATGAAGCCCTGGGTTCAATCCCCAGTACCCCAAAAACAGAGCTCATGCTTTGGCCCCTTTCTTCCTGTGCCCTCTGAAAAGTACAGGGAGAACAGAAAGCATCCCGAGAGCGTGGTGGAGCTGGTACCCACGTTGGCAGCCTGGGCGGCGCTGGAGGCGCCACTCAGGGTGGCGCGGGCCTCGTGTCCACTCTGGGATCTGCTGTGTGGGAGGCGAGAGTTAAGGGAAACAGGAAGCACCAGCCGTGGGTGTCAGGCAGCACCGCTGCCATTACCCATTTTATTAGCAGCACGGTGAGTCAGGCTGGCTGGACCCCGGGTCTTCTTCCACCCTCTGCAGAGCCGGGAACTTGCCATGTATCCCCCATTTAGTTTTCCCAATGACCCTCCTAGCCAGAGCTGCGACCCCTGCTTTACAATCCAGGAAATGGCCTGGTGCAAGGTGGGACGGCCAGAGTCCGGGCGCTGTCCCTATCGGCCTGGGTCATTTCCAGTTGCCTCGAGACCAGCTCGGAATGCTTCCCACTTGGCTTCACAGCTCTGCTCCTGCAGAAACACTGTGTGGAGCAACTCTGCTGCTCTCCAGGGGCCACGCCAGATCCCGTCCAGCCAGGGCTCCTCAGACCGCACACCTGAGACCACTCTGGCTCCAGGACTGAGGTCCCCAGGGCCCCAGCGAGGTCACCGAGGCCCATCTTTCTCAGCTCCCCCACGTCTGCAAGCCACGTCACCATGCCATTCCCGGTGGCTCCAGTGGGCCAGACTGATGGGCTGATCCTGGTCTCGTGAGCAGGAAGTCAACAGGGGTCATTCACGGGGTCAACAGGGGTCACGCACCACAATGCTGTGACAAAGCGGAGGAGTGGTGAGGGGCCCAAGCACAGAGAATGGCCTGGCCTTTGTCCTCCCCGGGTCCAAGGAGCTCCGAGAGCCCCAGGAGAGCAATGAACCCAGGGCTCCGAGCTCCTCTAACTTGGAAACCTTCTAGAAGGTTAGAAGGCTTTCTGCACCAAAACATCTGGCTTTGAGATTTCCTCAGTAAATCACAATGTGTTTTGGCACCTTTTCCCTCCACCCTGCAAGAATGACTGTGAGTCCCTCAGTAAATCACCAACCGCATCCACAAACAGTCGTTACAGTGTGTGCTTGAGGGAGACCCCATCCCCACGGTCCTCCGTAAGCTTCACGCAGAAGGGCTGAGGAGACTGCTGCCTTATCTGCACCTGCCTGGCCGTGACGCGCTCAGGGCCACGTCGAGACACCTTTCCTGTCTTTGGGACTCAGTTTCTTGGAAAGACTGTTAGGGTGCTTAGAACAGACACGGCAGGGGCCGGGCTCATTTCTGCAGATGGAAAGAGGATCAAAGAGGAAGGCATTCAGACTCATGTCAACCTGACACCTGCAGAATTCAGTAAGGCAAAGGATTGATTTGTTCAATCAAATCAATATAGTGTAATTTGAAAAAGTGCTCAAAACAAAAATTCACACCTGCAGGAACACTTCTAGTACCACCCATGGCAATGACACCACTGCCCTGTGAGCAGCACTCCGTGGCTTGGTCTGTCCCCAGCCTCTCAAGGACCCACCGATCACCTTGTCCCTCCTGGGCCCTGTGGGACCATGATGGTCCCCCCATCTTAAAGACGAGAAACTGGGACCCCGAGCCAGAGAGGTAACTGAGTGGGACTGGAGTCAGGAAAAAAAAAAGGAGCGGAAGGGGAAAGGAGAAACTAGATTTCCTCTGGGGTTTCTACAAAATTTCTTCTTTGTTTTCTTCTCTTTTAAAGGGTAGGTGGTGGTCGCCAAAAAAGGAAAAACAGGTATTTCCGTAGCAGCTCATATCTTAGCATCTTGCATTCTGTGATTAGAGAGTGTAGGGTTCTTACATGGCAAACTTCTCTTCCTAGGCAAAGTGGTTTTGGAATGGTCTTGGGGAGGCTGCCACCTAAACACTGCGACTGTTTTCCTAAGGTATTGGCTCTAAGTTCCCCTTTTTTTATACATAGCAATGAAATACAAAGAATGCTCCCGGCAAATGATCACATTAAAATTCATTCTTTCCTTTCATCTTTCCCCTGTGGATCTTATAAACAGGGACGTGGTGTCTAACTGCGCCAGCAGCTCAAAGACACACTTTTCTAGTGAAAATGAACTACTTTCCACTTTCACATCTGAAATCCAAGCCAAATCTCCCTTGCAAAGCTGTCTCCATCCCAGTGGCCTTGCTTCCCTGTGGAAGTGGGAATCTCGCCCGTGGCCCAGCTCCACAAACCCTGCCTCTCTTGCAGGGCTCACCAGACAGGCTTTTCTCTCCGGAAGTCAGGGCACTGAGCTCTCCAGGGCACGATGGCAGGAAGGGCGATGCCAGTAACTCACCCTGGGGTGAGACATGGGCCTTAAAAACCAAGGGCCAGACAAAGGTGTCTCAGAGAGGACACAAAGAAACACCAACCAAGAGGGAAAAGACTGATTGATCAGTTGGACTTGACCACAATCAGAACCTTCTGTCCTCAAAAGATACAATTTAATAAAACAAAACAGTAAGCTGCACGTGGGACAGACATCGGAAACGCCTACACCTGGACTCACAGGCGAAGTAGGGTGCTACAGAGCAATAAGGAAAAGACAATTGTTTGATTAAAAGAGCCAAACCCTTGAAGACTCAAGTCACAAACAAAGATTGTTTTACATTAGGGAAATGCAAATACTGAAGCAACACCCCTTCCCCAGAATGGCTAAAATCCAGGGTTCCTGGCAATGCCACTGCCATGAGGATGAGAAAGACAGGAGCTCTTGGTAGTTTCTGTAAGACAAAGCAGACAGGTGGCTCAGGACGCGGCCGTTCTGCCTGTGCCCTGTGTGTGCTGGGAGGGCAGGCCGTGGTCACGAAGCCTGTCCACAGCAATTTCCATCGTCAGCACCAAAATGCAGATGCATGCAGTAAACCCGAAAATAGATAAGCAAACGCTGAGTGGTTCTCACAGGATTTGGTTCAGCAAGATCAGCCAACCATAGGGGAGCACAGAAGCGAGGAGCAGGTAGCAGCATCACTGAAGGGGCCAGAGAGGAACCCTGCAGGATGGGACAAGGCTCGGGCAGTGGAGACCCTGTGTTGCGGGGCAGAAGCTCCCACCCTGGAGCTGCCACACACGAGACTTCAGTGAGCACAGTGCTTCAACTCCCATGAGCCGCGTGCTGCTCACCAGACACGGCTGAGGAGAAGTCCCAGAACTGCAGGCCCGGGCCTCCCTCCTGCTCGAAGACAAGAGAGCTGAGAGACACCTCAGCCGCTCCAACAGCAGATTGCAGCTGCTCCACACAGGGTTCCCAGGGGTTGCCCCAGCACCCCAAACCCCGAATTTCCTGGGGCAGACATTCACCACAGCTGCCAGGGCACCCTGCAGCCAGAGAGCTCGGCTGGGCTTGGGTGCGGGTCAGGGAGGAACAGACAGGGACCCTCTGCCCAGGAGAAGCACAGAGCAGGACAGTGCACACTCATCCCGTGCGCTTGGAGCCCTGGGGTCTTCCCGCACTGCTCTTGCAGGGATGGGCCACAGGCCAACACAGTCCCACGGATCCGGTTGAGCCCCCACCTGCTCCGGCTTGGCGCTGTGGGTGAGGCGTGAACAGGCCAAGCTTCAGCTTCCGCGCGTGGTGTGGGCTGTCTCCAGCTGCAGCCACATTGTGGGACTCTTTCTGTGCCGTGATGGCATCACAACTCAGCCACCAGAAGGTGTCGTACAGCAGGTGAGGTTGGGGGACAGGGGAGCCCCTGGGGGGGGGGGCCCGACTCAGCCAGGGAACAGGGGTGCAGTAACTCGCCCCTGTGCCTAGTGGGACATGAAGTTACTCCCTGCGGGGAGAGGAAGCATCACCCTGAGCACTCAGAGGCAGCTGCATGTGGCTTGAGCACAGGGACGTCTTCCTCTAACCCCGAGCGGCTGAGCTCCTGGTAGGCTGCTCTGTGCCCCCCGAGATCCGCCACTTTCCCTTCTGCCTGGCTTGGTTGCACGTTTGGGCTTCTCGATGCTTAGGGCATTTTTTTCTTTTGAGAGAAAAAGTAAAGTTGGGGGTGGAAGGGCAACACAGAAAGGGGAACGAGAGTGCTGGGCCAGGGCCAAAGTAAGCAGCTGCCTTCCAAGACAAGTCTGTCAGGAACGCACCCTGGAATTTCCTCTGTGTGTGCTCGTGGGCTCAGTTTTTCCATGCAGTCCCACGTTCCGGCAGGGGACCCGGCAGCCTCCCCAGCCCAGCTCACGGTCAAGGCCAGGCCGAGAGGCAGGTCCTGCTGCGAGACCCTTGGAAGGACCAAGAAAGGCACTGGGGGGTCTGTGGACGCCACAGCCCAGGCGAGGGAAGGGCTGGGTCCCTGCCTGCTCGGAAGGAGCCCAGAGCCTCCCTCCTCCAGGCCGGACATGGACGCCTCCCCTCGGGTCCTTCAGCACCACACACCGCCGTGCTGACCCTGAGTTTTCAGAGAATGGGCCTCTGGCCCTGAGCAGGGGCTCTGCCCTCTCTGGAGTGGCCTGGCTGGGGGAGGCAGGGCCAGGGCCCCTAGTCTCCTCGTGGGGTGGACCCCACGGTAGCCCCCGAGCCCGGGAACGCTGAGGCCCGCTCAGGCTGGTGCCTGGCCTGCCCTGGTACCCTGGCTGAGCTGCCCGGCCTGTGGAGAGTCCCAGCAGCACTCAAGGGTTTTAAACCAGGTGCCTGGCCCTTCACTGGGCAGAGTTCGAGGAGCCTTTCCAGACCCAGGACCGCCGTCAGCGGCACTGATGCACTGAGCAGCCCTCGGGCCTCCGGGTGGCACTCGGCGGAGCCTGAGTTCTCCCTGGGAGGCCGGAGCGTGCAGTGCTCCCGGCTCAGCTCCTCGGGTCCCTTTCTGGTCTGGGCCTCCGGAGTCAGAGCCTGAGCTGCATCCTGCCCATGGTCCTGACCCACTAGGTCCAATCCGCAGCCCCGAGTCTCTGAAGTACTGAAGGTGTCATCGGGGCTGCACTGTGCTCACGCACTACAAAAAATGTCCCGCCGGAGAACATCGCCCCAGAAGGCCCCGCCAGGTGAGCTGCCAGCGCCTGGCACAGCCAGGAAACCGGCCCGAGCATCCCTGCCATGCCTCTCCACCCCAAGAAGACGGCAGTGCCGACTTGCGGTGTGCTGCTCGCTCCACCGCCTGCTCTTGTCCCACCCCGAACTGCACAGCCCCATCAGCGCCCTGCACGCATGCGCTGCCGCCCCATGGCAACAAGGCCCTGTGGGCACGAGGGTCTCAGAACAGATGCGCAGAGCAGGATTCAGGGCACACAGCAGCCGCGGCAAATTATCCCAAACCTAGTGGCCTCAGTCCACACACACTGATCACCTCCCAACCTACTGTAGAGGCCAAAAGCCCACAGAGGGTCTCCCAGGGAGTCCGAGTGTGGACAGGCTGTGCGCCCCCTGGGAACCGGGTCTGCTCGCCACCATGCCTGGCTTCTCCAGGCCACCCGGGGTGGCCACGCCAGCCCAGCCCTCTGTGCCCTCTGCCTCCCATTAGGACCCTGAGGTAACACCAGGCCCTCCCAGGTGGTCCAGGATGTTTCCTCACCGCCAGGACCTTCCCCGAGTGACATCTGCAGTGTCATTGGCCGTGTCGGACGCCAAAGTCCCAGTCCCAGGATGACAGGTGTCTGGGGCTGGTGCTGCTGGGACGTTGGGTGCATACAGGCCTGACTTGTCCAGGAACAGCCAGCCTAAGCCGCACAGGTTGGCACGAGGTTACGCTCCAGCCCACAGAGCAGGAAACTCCCTGTCCTCAAGCCATCACCTTCTGTCCTGTCACTCCTGCCTCCCAGGGCTCCTCCCCTAGCTGACATCTCTCTTGTCCCCGACCTGGGACAGCCAGGCCTTCTCCTTCCTGGCTCCCCCAGAAGACAACGGGGGCCTTGATAAACCCCCTACCCTGAGCTGGCCAGGGGTGACACAGGACGCCTCGTCCTCGACCTCGGAATAGAAAGCAGATGGCTGCCGGCCTCCGGGGCCGGATGACACTCAGAGCTCAGGAATCATCATCCGTTCTGGCCTGTGCTCCTAGGAAATGACCCAGGCGCCACGTGGGAGGCGCTGGACAGATAGTCAGCACAGAGCCGAGCTGGGCCTGGGGGCAGCAAAGTGGGGGAGAGGCAGACAGCCGGGCCAAGCTGGGGTGGGAGGCACAGACCCCAAAGGGAAGCAGAGAGCCAGTGCTGCAGGAAAGAGGGCACATCCTGGCTGAGGTGGGCACCCTTGCAGCTGCCACGGCTGCCGTGTCCCAGCAGCTCCCCTGCATCGGCCTCTGCCGTGTGTGAGTCACTCCTGGACTCGGAGACTGGCCAGTGAGGAGGACAGGGAGGGAGAAACATGACTGCCACAGCGAGACAACAACAGGGCACGGGCCTGCCCCAACATCTGGTCACACGGAGGGACCCGGACCGAGGGAAAGAGCAGGCCAGGGCCCAGTCCGGAGAGGGCAGAGAGCGGGCTGTGACCTCAGTGAAGGCGTGACCTACACGCAGGCTGGCCCGGAGATCATGGGGCCCGTGGTCAGGCTGGCCCGGTCTGGCACGCTGGCCTCCCACCAGCTCTCAGGAGACAGCTCTGTCTCCTTCACTCCTCGCCTCCCTCCTTCTGTCCTCCCTGTCTCCTCTGTCTCTCTGTCCCTCCATCTCTGTTTAAAAGAGCAACCTGGGGCTTCTGAGCCTGGCAAACACTGCCAAGGCCCAGAGCATGCACTGACTTGGGATGAGGCTACCCAGTTCACAGATGGAGAAACTGAGGCAGAGGCCTCAGGAAGCAGTCACTCAACAAGATTGCGCCGACTGGTTTTTGTTTTATTTTGTTGGTTTTCTGAGTCAGGGTCTCACGGTGTATTTCAGGCTGGCCTTGTCCTCACTCCCAGGCTGGCCTCAAACTACAGTGATCCTCCTGCCCCGTGCCCCCCAGGGCTAGGATTATAGATGTGCACCACCACGCCCAGCTTCCCAGAGACACTGGCAAAGGTCTGCAGCCGGCAGCAAAAGGCCCAGGGGCCTCTCTGACTCTCTGTGATGGTGTCACACGGGGGTTTAGGAAGGACCAGATCTCCACAGAGGCCTGCAGACCACTCTCGGCGAGTCAGAGGGTGCCTGGGAGCCCTGCTGCCCTCCTGGGTGTCCGGCCACAAGATCCAGATCTGAGCTAGGACTCGGAACTGCCCCTGGCACACCCGCCTCCACCAGCTCTTCTGAGCTGTCCGCTTCACACCGGGCTGGGCAGCTCCTCCAGCTTCCTTTGTCCCCGCTACATGAGCAGCAGAGACCAGAGAGAGGGTGCTGGGCCACAGTCACCCCAAGGGAGCGGGAGCAGCCCCTGCCTCCATGCCTGTGCCACAGCAGAACGCAGCCTCCCGCAGACGCTGGGTGGGGTGCAAACCGTCCTTGGCCACATCCAGCCCCAGAGGCCACCCAGAGCCACAGCCACAGCTCTGCGCTGGCCCAGCTCAGACATCTGGGGGCAGCCTCACTCGAGGCATGCAGGCCAGCGAGGCCTACCGTGGCAGCCGCATCTGCCCCATCCCAAAATCTGTTTCTCATTCCCCGACACCGACACCGACACCGGGGTGCTGCATCCACTCCCCGACGCGGGCTCTGCCTGCTTCAAGGATTACACGCTGGGCGAGCCCAGCCACGCAGCCCGGCAGCAGGGAGCCAGGACAACGAGTTCCATTGTTCCCCACCGTCTTCCCAGCACCCTGGTTGGCAAGAAAATGTCTCGAGTGACTGAGGGAAGGAAAACCTTCCCAGCCCGGCTCCCATTAGCCTGCCGGCCATGTCCTCCCTGAGCTCCGAGGGAGGAGCCTTCTGGGTCAAGCTGTTCCCAGGCAGTGACCTCCACGGGGTCACCCCAGGGACGCCCACCCAGCCTGCCGCACGCACCCCATGCACAGTCACTGACAACTGTCACCACTGCGGTCCGAGTTACACAGCGTCCGCTGTGTCCGGCCTGTGCTGAGCTCATCACATCCGGAGGACAGATGAGCCCCGGCCGGCTTCTCCTGTGATCCGACCTCGAGCCCTCAGGGGACTGAGGGACTTGCCTTGGCATTGGGCAGCAGATGGGAGGGAGTGCCTGTGTGCCGGAGCATGACACCACCCAGGACAGGTTCTGAACACGGCTGTGGCTCAGACAGAACTTGGACAACGGCCCCCAGTGACTGCAGACTGGCGTGGAACAGTTCCTGGTGACCGTGGCCAGGGCTGGGGCAGTGGGGCAGCAGGCTGGAGAGGCCCCAGCCCTCTCCTCGCTGGCCGGCCAGGGTCTGTGGCTGAGGACGAGGACACCAGCTGTCCAGGTCACGACGTGGGAAGCCAGTGCACACGGCCACACTGCTTCCTACTGAGGTGGTGCCCTGGCCCCTGCCACCGCCTGGCCCACACAGCCCAGGTGGCGGTCCCGTTTGCCACACCGTGCTGCTGTCCCAGCTGTCCTGACCCAGGACTGCTCTCTGCTTTGGGCCTCATGCTGAGGGGAGCATCTGAGCGGAGGGTGCTGTGCTGGGGCGAGCAGACCCCACATCCCTGTCCACCAGAACCTGAGAGTGCGACCCGTTTGGAAACAGGCTCTCTGCAGATGCCGTGAGGCTGGGCCATCAGAATGCCCCGAATGCCCCATTCTCATATCCCAAGCTCTGGGCAGTCCGGCCGGCCCCTGTCCAGCCTCTCAGACGCTTGGCCGAGTCCACTGGAGAGGGCCAGTACAGGCTACGCCTTGCCGTGCCCGAGGCTCACACCACGCTTCACCTGCGGGCCTGGCATCCACACCGCCTCCTGTGGGTCTGGGCCAGAAACAAGCTGTCTGCTTCACCTGCTTCCCTCCGTGCTTCCCCCCGTGCTTCCCCAGCTTGACCTCCCTTCCGGTGTGTGCAGTCACAGTTCCGACCCTCTGGGCACCAGACAGCCTCGAGCAGCCTCCGGGCTGGGCTGGGGCACAGAGCAGCCTCCCCACAGCCAGCTTCCGGCCTCCTCTGGACCACACACTTGGAAACTGGATGCGTCCTGCCATCTGACAGTTTTCCACCTTGGGCTGGCGACAAAACACTGCTGTCTCTGGGACCCACCTCTTTCCATCAAATGGGGCTCTGGAAGCCTTGCTGGGAAATAGTGCAAAGATGCAGCTGTATGGAGCCTAGAAGGGGCCTCACCCTGGGGCAGCAGCCAGGACCCATTCGCTGGGCAGACAGGGTCCCATCCTCGGGGCCACCAGGGTGCTCTCTCCATTGAAAGGAAGGAAAGGGGTCCGGCCTCACCTGCCCAGTCACAGCCTTTGCTGTTGTACACCCCCACAACGCACTTGGATTCGCTTGAGCCAAGAACAATAAGAAGTAAAATAAAATATAATGATAAAGAAGCAGAATCACCATCAGACTGCGGCCCCAGGGCATCCTGGTTGGTTCTACAGGACACGGCCCTCAAAGCGCTGTTCCTGGTTAACGCCTTCTGTCACCAGCTTGAAATCCTGAATGACTTTATCGTAGACCCTCTTGGCCCTGCTGCGGGGCCCTGGCGACAGTATGGGCCCCACTTAAGCACATCCCCTCCAACAGGTAGGGAATTTGGGGTGTTTCTCCTGCACTGCCAGCCGACACTTCCTGGTCTGCCGGGGTGAGTGCGAAACACTACCAGGCAGAAAACCTCGCCGCTTGTGGAAGGTCAATAACACTCGCTGTGCCTTAGCTTGACGGCTGCTATAAAGAAGCAGCAGCAGAGACTGGGTGACTACAAAGAGCAGAAATTCACTTTCCCCAGTTTGGGAGTCTGGGCCGTTCAAGGTGAGGCCCAGTCTCTGCTTTCAAGATGGTGCCTTGAAGGCCACATCCCCCGGAGAGAAGGCCACTCTGCCCCCACGCAGGAGAGAGACGGAGGGCAGAGCAGGCCAGCTGGGCCCCACACACGAGGACACAGCTCTCCTGACTCCTGCCTCCTCAAGTGTGCGAAGTGGAGGAACACAAACGCCAACCACAGAGGCCGGCGGGCAGCCAGGTGCAGTGCTCACAGGACAGGGTCGCTGGCAGGCGGCTCTGGGCTTCGAGGACCCAAGCAAGGGCACCGCACCTGGCTGCAGCCTCCTAGTTCCAGAAAGGCTGTGGTGCTGGACAAGCTAAGAGCCCTCGGAGCTCAGACCCCGCCTCCATTCCCGCCCTATCTGTTCTCACCCCTGCACCCCAAGAACCCAGCCTGGTGCCTGAGGCTCAGTATTTGGCAAATGAACAGATGAGCTCCGCTTCCTGAAGGTCTCCGTGTCTAAGCACCCCACACACAGTCTCCACTAAACAACACAGTTTAAATAGCCGGGCGTGGTGGGCAGGCCTGTAACCCAGCACTTAGGAGGCTGAGGCAGGAGGATCACTGTGAGTTTGAGGCCAGCCTGGGCTACACAGTGAGTTCAAGGCCGGCCTGAACTACAAAATGAGAACCTGACTCAAAAAACAAACAAAAACACAATACAGTTTAAGTATGGGGTGCAGCCCTAAATGTCCCCCGAAATCTGATGGGCTACTTAGCAGGTGGAGAAACTGAGGCACAGAGGGCTACATCGTTCACCAGGTTCCACAGCTAGAGGACCATGCCCAGGAGTCCACGTTGGGACCAAGGAGGGCTGCTGCTCTGTAGTGCATCATACTGGCCTGCCACACATCAAAGGCGGGGCCTCCCTCTTCTAGACCAGTCCTGCACTGCTTGGGGTCACAGTGCCCACCCTGGGCTGGGCATCCACTAGTAAGCAGGGGGCGGATTTGCTGCTGGCGAGGGCGACAGCGGCATAGAGCAGTCCCAGGCGCGGCTCAGCGACAGGAGTTTCTCCAGGACCCAGGAGCACAGGGCCTGGCCGTGTGGTGCAGGGCTCCCGAGGGCACTTCTTCCGTCCCTCCTCCCAGCTCACGGAGGCCAGGCCCTGTGCCGTCTTGTTCCTGTGCTTGACCAGGACGCCTGCCCCAGGGACTCGACGTAGGCGCAGCTTCCGGCCCTCCCAGCCTGCAGCAGAGGCAGGCAGAGCTCCTCCCACCGTGGCAACACAACATGTGGAGAGAGATGGACTTTCTCCCGAAACCCCAGGGGGCAGGCGCAGCCCCGTGAAAACCAACTGTGTGCTCCCCTCAGATGGGGGCAGGCGGCCATGGAAAACAGCCCTGCCCACTCCCTCCGAGCAGACAGCCCTCGGTCCTCCGCGGAGGCCTCGCGCCCCAGGACCCTGGCGCCGGAAAAACAAGACCGGCGCGGGTAGGAGGCAGGCAGCGGAGCTCTGCAAAGGGGCCTGGGTTTTTAAAAATACAAAATAAATCATCAGTGAGTTGGGGGGAAGCATTTCTTTCTAACTCAAGGAGTTTTAACCTTCTGGGGCCTTGGACCCCTTTGGAAGTCTTGGGAAGCCAGGGGGCCCTTCTCAGAATGTCTTTCTTTACATGCATAAAATTTTTAGCATTGCAAAAAAGACCTCACTTACCTTGAAATAGTTATCAAAACATTTTAAACTGTAATATAGTCAGCTATGAGCTTTTGTGGGAACTCGGATCTCACAGTCTAGTCACTTCCTTGACTCAAAGAAGCCCTGAGCTCAAATTCAATTTTGAGAAAACAGACACAATGGCTGTGCTTTGTGCTGGGAAAATGCGTCCCATTCTGCTGGTGACAAGGTGAAAGACTTTGCTAATGTCACTGGCTTGGTGCCTATGTCCATCATGGAAGCAACCACTAACTTTCAGCTTGAGCTTAGAGAAAAATAAAGATGCATGATTTTTTCCGTCCAGTTACACAAATCCCCTGAATTCTCCCCCCCAAGACTCTGGTTAGGATCCCCAGGGATACCCCTAAGTCCCTGGCTGCTACTCCAGCCCTGTTCAGGAGCTAGTGGAGAAAAAACACTCCAGCAATTTTCAGCCCAGCATAGATGAAATAGAAGGCATTCTAAATTTTGTTCAAAAACACCCTTGTGGAAGGAAGAAAACGTTAAATGAATTTGATAGTTATTTCTAAGTATAGAATTTAGGGTAACTTTTTCTCTTTTTGCTAATGTCATATATGTGACATCTATATATCATTTGTTATTATTGTCCAACTTGTCTAATCAAAACCCAGGCCTGCAGAAGGTCATGGGGATGAGAACACAGCTTTCATTTTAATATTCTACAATTGGTACAGTTTAAATCTCCATGTTACTTTTTTCTTTTTTGGTACCGGGGTTTGAACTCAGGATCTTGCGCTTTCAAGGCAGGCACCAGAACCACTGAGCTAAATCCCCAGCCCTCCATGTTACATTTTTAATTAAAAGTTAGTAAATAACCATTGAATGCCACACTTTAAGGGGGCAAATTACACGATATGTAAAGTACATCTCAGGCCATGAGAAAAGCTTAGTTCATTTAGGCACTCAATTGGGGCAATTTATGAATTAAAAGCTAATCAGTCAAACAAACTATAACTAGAACAGTTGGAGAAATGTAAACATCATGTGGCTATTGGATGATACGATGTAATCATTGTTAAACATGGTCAGGGTGGAGATATTTCATGTGTAGGTGACAAAGAAGCTCAAAGATACAGGTGTCTCAGCTCATTACTTCTTACAACAGGATGTAAAGCTACAATTCTCATCCTAAAATGTTTAATCAGAAAGAGAGTGCAATCTTCATCTTTCAGGGATACATACTGAAATAGGGATGAAAGGTACAGTAGTAGGAATTTACTTCAAAATAACCCTGCCACTGAGCTAAATCCCCAGCCCCACAATAACTCTGCCTTGGCGGGTGTCGAAGAACTTTGGCCAAGTTTGTATGCATTTGAAAATTTCAATAATGAAACACTTTAGAAGGCTAGTTCTTTTTTTTTTTTTTTCTTTAACTAACTGGACAGCAGTAATAAAGAAAACTGCACAGGGTGATCAGCTTTAAGTAAGGGTCACTGTCCTGGAGTCACTGTCCTTCCCCGCCTGACAGAAGCCAGCACCAGGGAGGAGGAAAGCTCAAGCTCCAGTGCCATGGCGTGGGCGGGGGACCTGGAGTTGAGGTCTGGCCCAGGTCCCAGGCCTGCCTCGGATGCAGGCCATCCCTCTCCCACACCCAGCCTCAGTTTCCCCACTGTCCAAGTGAGGAACTCTGCAGGGGAGCGATCTCCAGATCTCGAGGCTTCCGCCCGCTGGTGTGCCCCAAGGTCATCATCAGACCTGTGTTTACTTGGGCAGTGGCAGAAAGGCCTGGGCCCGGGCAACCGTCCATCACCCAGCTTCTGACACAGCCCCCGGGAAGCCACAGCCCCCGCCAAGGGCGTTCCACGAGGTCCAGCGTGAAGTCAGGCAGAGCCCACACTCTACCCCCTCCCGGGCCAAGCAGCCCTGGGCGTGTGCAGGGCCCTCCAGGCAGGGCGGGGCTTGTGAGCAGGGCCCCTCTCTTCCTCCCCAGCCTCCCGGGGCCCTCACCCCGCCCACCCGCAACCCAGCACCTGCTCAGCTGTCAGGGTCCTGGCTGGGAAATGGCCAAGTTCGGGGTAGACGGGGTCGGGGCGCTGGGCACAGCCCTGGAGGGCGAGGTTTGGGGGTGGGTGACCCTCCAGAGGCCCAGACTCACAGCGACGCCCGCAGGCCCAACAAGGGCTCCTTCCTTCTCCCCCATGCCCAGGACCCAGCTCATTCTGCCTCTCGGCTCCAGACTCAACCCAGCCCACTCCTCCCACACCTGCAAACCTTTCCAGGCAGGGTCCTGCTCAGAAATGAGCCCCCGGAAGCCGGCTGTGCAGACCCAGGTTCTACTAGACGTTGCCAAGCACCATGTCCCTAAAAGGCTCCGAGGCCAAAGAAGCAGGGGAAGCACTGAACAAAGGTCTTCTCAGAGCCTTCATCCTGAGCCAATGTGCGTGTGAGTCTGAGCCCCAGAGAGGGGCTGATGGCCTGGGGAATCCTGCTGGGGACAACCGCTAAGTCCTCTCTCACCAGGGAGGGCAGCTGCATAGAGTTTGTGGTCTTCTATCGAGGCCACTCACCCTGGGACTGAACTTTGGCAACTGATCTTTTCCACCTCGATGTGGGACTTCACTTTGGCTGTGATTGGTCACCTGAGAGCACCTTGCTGGGCAATGAGCTCCAGGAGGTGAGCAGAAGGACTCGCACAGGGGTGGCTTGAGGGGGCCATGTTGCATTTATCACAGATAAAGCACCCCAAAGCCCAGGTGGGGGGATTCCACATGACTCAGGCCTTGGAGGGTCAGGGCAGCCCGCAGGTGGGACAAGGCCCAGCCTGCACCCTAGCAGGCAACACAGCGGCAAACGGGTTCAGGCGCTCCTGCCTCTCAGGAACGCGGCACCGGCACAGTGACAGTGCAGCCACCAGGGCATCAGCGTCTAGAGCTCTGAGTTCTGTGCCACGGAAGACCTGGGATTCCTTCTTGCAGCTTTTCTCTTTTCCAGTTTTCTTTTGTGTTTTTGTTTTTGTTTTTGTTTTTGTTTTGGTACCGGGGATCGAACTTGGGTCCTTGAGCTTGTGAGGCAGGTGCAGAGCCACTGAGCTAAATCCTGGACTCCATTTTTATGTTCTTTTTAAGAAACATCTTTCTGTGGGCTTTCAAGGTTTGAAGACACAATCCCTACTCTCAGAAAGCTAAAAATCTATTTAGGGAGAGGATGTTTCAGAGCCCAAACCCCTGGAAAACCAGACATGCCTGTGACTCAGATGGGGGCTCGGGAAGGGACTGGGGCTGCCTGGACTCAAGGAAGAGCCTGGGGGCAGCCTGAGGTTCTGGGGGGAGCCCTGGGGGTACAGTGGGACTGGCCATCCTCGCCCTCTGTCTTCCCTGCCAGGAGGCGAGCAGTCTATTCCCAAGCAGAATCCTCACCACTGCCCGGTACCCACTGGAGGCCCAGAGCCGAGGGTGTGCCCAGCCTCGGACTGGAATCTCCAAGACCAGCACCCCCAACGAAACCTTTTCTCCGTATAAGTCAATTGCCCAAGCATTTCATCACAGTGACAGAAAGCTGGCAACACGCATGCCTCCCGGCTCCTATGACTACTCTCCAAGCCAGGTTTCCGACACCGTTGATGACAACATCTTCGAATACCAATAAAATAACAATTTGTAATTATAAACTTACACCTGATGTCCAAGCATCTGAAGGGGGCATTTCCAGCTTGTGTGGTGGTAGATTTTAAAACATCAGTGGTCAAGCTTATGCTCAGACACAATGGAAACCCAGCCCAGTCCCTCCTGCTGCAGGGGATGGAAGCCTGGAACTACATTTCCCAGATCCCCCGTCATCTGGGTTAGTCTACATTCGACCCCATCAGTGTAAGCCATTCCCACCCGGGCTGCAGGAGGCTGAGACTGCTCCTTGGCCTGGGGATAGCGCCTGGTGACAGCTACAGACCGCTGTGACCTTATGCAGCAGCGTCCCACAGCCCCTGTGCCTTCCTGGCTTCTAGCGCAGCGCTGGATGTCCGTCCACCCTGCACCCCAGCATGGTTCTGGACGGCTGTGATTATCATCACCCTCCCCACGGTGCCTGCGCCTGAGCAGAGAGGAAACAAGACTCTGGACTGGGGCAGGCCGTCTTCCTCAAGGCCCTGACCCTTCCTGACACCTTGGCAAAGGCTGCAGGTGAAGCCCTGCTCTCCAGCCTTGGAGAGACTCCCTGAGTTAGGAGCAAGGACCTGGGCTGGCTTGGCTGCCATCTGCTTTGTCCCTTGAGGTGTAAGAAGGGTCAGTGCCTGAGCGCAAGGCTGGGCCTCAGGGCATTTGGGACAGGAGCAGGTGGAGCCAATGCTGCTGGGGACGGAGGCACTTGTTTCTAGGGAAGCCTGAGCCCGGGGGAACGGCAGATGCGGCGTCTCTGACGTGGTCACCTTAATGGCCGATTGGGGCCCTGAAAACTCTTTTTATGTACCCTCCCGAGTGTGTCCACCCATGGGGCCACAGGCTACTTGCCCTCTGTATTTTTTAATGTTACAATAAAAACAGTGAAGAATAGAGGAAGTCTCAGTCCTCATACTCATGAACTGTACCACCTATTGTGTAAGCAGCCCAACCCCTCCTCTGGGCTCCAGGTGGCTCAGCCAGCGAAGGGCTGGGGATCCTACAAGGGTGGAGAAACGATAGATTTCCAGGTTGCCGAGGAGCTCAGTGGCCCTAACAGGGAGGTCACAGGCTCCCCAGCTGAGGGAGGGGAAGGGACCTGGCTTGTCCCCTCTACTCTGATACCCTCCACCTGCTTTACTTCAGGAAGGAAGCAACCAACTCAAGAAATAAGACTAACGTCCTTTTGGGTTTAGTATTACTATTTTTGAAATTGGTGGAAAATGTGTATGTGTTTATTTTGGGTCCATCAGAGCTTTGAAACCTTAATGTTGCAATTGCCAGGATTATATGAATTCCCTCGCAAAATTACTGCTGTAAAAAAGTCCATAACGTGGTTTGGCCATGCTCACCGCTGTGTAAGGCAACACCAGCACTCAGTTGCTGATGCCTGTCCCTCCAGCCCACGAGGCCCGGGGAAGACCCAGCTCCTCCCCCAGGGCAGAGGGGGGTGCCTCTGCCAGCCGTGAGTCCCAGCAAGAAGCCAGCTCAGGGTGGCCGGTGTGAGGAAATGGCTCAGGGATGCTGGAACCACAGGACTTACTATGTCCCACATTTCCCTTCTGTAAAAATAAACAAAAAATAAATCAATAAACTGTGCTAGAGTAGAGTGTCCACATCCAGGGCAGAAGCATTAAACCCCCAGACCCTGGGATGACACGGACATCACCAGCTCGGTGCCGAGAGCCCAGTGAGGTGGGCTCCACATGTTTCCCTTTCCCTCCCCCACATCAACGAGACGAAGCTCCAGCGGTGGGTTAGCCTCTGGCCCCAAGGGTTCCTCCGCCTGCTTCTCCTTGGTCTTCTGGACAGATGGGGAGGGGCAGTGGAAAACACAAAGCCACCGAAGGAGCCGAATCCCTGAGAGACTGGGAGAGCCAAGGCCTCCGAGAGCCCCAAATGGAGAAACAAGAACACAGAAGGCACCAGGGGTCTGAAAGAAGCTTACTCATTAAGCCACTGAAATGCTCCTGGTTTACTATAGACATTGGCCCAGCCTAATTTGATGCTGGAAAGAAAAAGAACTGCACTGTTCGGTTTCATTTTTGCCCACCCAGAATCCCTCCTTCTGGTTGCCACTCTTCTATTTCCCCCTCCCTCATTAGTGAATCCCACCATCAATCAAGGTGCTCCACCTTCCAGAACACTGGAGGTGGGCACAGAACCTAAGCAACCAATCGGTCTCTGCCCTGGGGCTTTGGATCCCAAGCAGAGTAAAGGAAGGAGAGAAACAGCGGCAGCTGATTCATCTCGGTAGCAGATCCTCCCCACGGTTCCCGAAGCCACAGACTGTTCTCTCTACAGTCTTTTCCATGTCTTGCCAGTTGTAATGCTTTTCTTCTGGGCCCCTACCTTATCCCTCCAATTAACTTTCCTTCCCCACACCTTTTATTTTTAAACTGACCAAGTCTGTTTCTACACACACACACACACACACACAGAGAAAAGTGATGTGTTATAAAGATGAGGCACCAGTGCAACTGCCTGCGTGAGGCAGGTGTCATCCCTTACACACTGGTGTCAGAAAGCATCACCTAGGCCAGGGTGGCAGGTTGCTCAGTGGCAGAGCACTTGCCTAGCATGCATCCCTAGCACTGCTTAAAGAGAGACAGAAGAGAGAAAAGACAAAAAGACAAGAAAGGATGCCTTCACTATCACACAAGCCCTGCCAACAGACCAGGACACCAGTGGTCAGGAGTGTCACTGCCCGAGATCACACAACTAAGAAGAGAGGGGTGGGGTGGGAGCAGAGGCTCCTGATGCCCCCATCGAACTGTCCTCTCCACAGCAGGTGAATGCTTTATTTTTAAACTAGGTTTTTCCGAGAAAGTAACACATGCACATTATTTTTAAAGACGTTAAGTTTCCTTCATTACCAGAATAATGCCTTTTAATAGTTTAAGAATTATTTTGCGTCATTTTAGAAATTTTCTATGCATCCACCAGCATAGGGATTCTTTTGAAAAATCTAGGTAGATGGGTTTATTCCAAACATAGTACACACAGCCCTCTGCCCCTTCCTTTGTTTTGTTTTTTGTTTGTCTGTCTGTTTTCAGTGCTGCAAATCGAACCCAGGGCCTGGCTCGTGCTAGGCAAGTGCTCTACCGCCAAGTGGGCCCAGCACTTTGCCCTTCAGCCTTGCACCTTGGAGATTACATTGCCCTTGAACAGAGACCACCCTCAGGTTTGAGGGCCCCAGCTTGCTTTATAGGCGCGTGCCATTATTTCCCCCCTAGTCGTCTGCCATCCCCGTCGTTCTCAGAAGTTTGGCCTCCCCACATCAGCCATTTACTTCCTAACTTCCGATGAAGTGCTGAGTCCAGGTGAGTGAGCGGAGTCCTCCTGTGCCATGCCATGGGCCAAGAGTCAGCGACTGCACAGGGAGTTCCCAGGCGTGGCCTTGCTGGATCCAGGCCTGGATTTTACATTTTGAGCTGTGCACACAAGGTGACCCTGCTTCATGTCCTGTGGGGACACACCTCAAGGAAGCAGCAGCAAAGCGTGGGGTGGCACTGGGGGTCCTCGAAGCCAGGCAGAGTGGCCAGGGTCTGCAGCCCACCACAGGACGCTGCCTCTGGCCCACAACGTGCCAAGGCCACACCTTTGACCTTTGGCGTCAGCTCTGAGTCAATAAACACATGAACCCACAGGAACACCCCTCCCACCCTGCAGGGAGGGGGTGCTGCATGACCCTAGGTGGCTCTGCTGAAGGTCAGTGTGAAGGTCACAGCACACGGGGCTTGGGGAGCCTTGTTTGCAATATGAGAAGATGCCATGGGCTGTGTGCGGACGGGATGAGCACTGTGAAGAAGCCAGGCAATGCTTTAACTGCTCTCGAGCAAAAAACCTTGATCTCGGTTTCTTTGCTGCTTCCCTGCTGCTGCCTTTGCTGAGAGAGAAACAGCCAGTGTTTTGGGGAAACATCCAGCCCTAGTGGGAGCCACTGCATGTGCACGTGGGCTGCAGTCCCCAGGCAGAGTCTGAACGCTGATTTCCGGCTGGAGAAAGGGACAGGGCCGCCCGGTGCCCCCGGCTCCCAGGGACACTGCCTGGACAACCTCCACGTCCTCTGCCTTGGTGTAAAAGTGAAACTGCAAGCCTCCTTTCATTAGACAATGAACCAGCCACCGGTGTCATCAACCTCTGAGTCCTGAGCTTCTCATTCATCGAAGAACCTGGTGCTCAGGGGTCACCAGCAGAGCCAGGAGCTAGAACAGGGGGTCCTAGGTCCGAGTGCAGCGGCCCATGGCTTTTGGGAGTCTCTCAGTCTTGAAAAGAGCCTGCAGGTCCCTCTGTGATCTGCCCTTGGATGGGGCTGATCCCATCCCATTACCTCTCCCAGCTCTGTGAATGCAGGCCCCTGCCCTCCTGAAGCCCACCAAGTGTTCCAGTCACGTCCTGCCCCAGGGCCTTTGCACTGGCCATTCCTCTGAACTGAGACTGTTACTCTGGGTTCCACATGGCTTCCAGTCCAACCTTTCTCAATATTGTTCTTAAATGTCACCTTCTCAGAGAGGCCTTGGGACCTGCCATCCTACTTAAGGTTATAACTTTCCCTTGCCCCCTTTCATGCTCTCCCGCACTCCCGTGCAGTGTCTTGGCCCTATGTGAGCAGTACACATCACACTCACACACTCACCATCATCATATGGGTCTCTCTCCCCTACTGCAGTCTCTGCAAAGGTGGGGCTGTCCCCAGAGCTCTTAGTCTTCTCCACCGCTCCCCGTCCTAGCACAGGACCTGGCAGGAAGTGACTGAGAGTCACGGGAAGGTGAGAGTCAAGGCCAGGCACACGGTGAGATGCTGCAGGGAAGACCTGGCCAGGTCCCCTTCCCTTCCTGGACATGGAGAGGACTGCACTTCCCAGCCTGCCTTGCAGCAAGGCGTGGTCCTGACCACCAAAGGGCCTAGCGGCCTTCACGGGATGGCGAGGGGCAGGCCGGGCTGGACGTCGTCCCGCAGAGGTGCAAGCACTGGTGGGAAGCATGGTGATTTCGGGCTGCTCGTTACGCAGCAGGGCCTGGCTGTCCCTGGCTGACACCCGGGGGAACTGAGGAGGCCAGGGCCATGCGTGCGGTCTGGGTCTGTTGCCTAAGATCATCACACTCCCCAAAGCTGCACACTGTAAACACGGGGCTTCCGGAGAGGATGGGGTCAGACATGCAGCACCCAAAGCTCCTCAGCCAGCGCCATGTCACAAACCAAAGGGCAGGAACGTTAAAGCAGGCCAGCAGCTCCACAGGAGGGAAATGGCTAAGAAACACCTGGCTCCCGCAGGACGGTGCTGGGCCTGGAGAGGCGGGAAGTGAGCTGGGAGGGGCAGCCAGGCCTGTGGTTTGCCAGCTTCTTCCAGGGCACAGGGCACAGCGTCCTGAGCCAAGGAGCAGGAGCTTCCAGCGAGCTTGCATGCATGTGTGTGCATGTGTGTGTGAGCATGGATGTGTGTGTGTGTATGTGTGTGTGCAGGTGCTCCTGCATGGCCCAGACAATGAGTGCTACTCTGTGTTCACCCTGGCTTCCCCCTAACGCAGCTGTGCATAGTGACACGAAATTGCTCCCGGATGTGCCCGTCACCCTGGAGCAAGCTTGGGTCCCAGCAGAGCTGTTGGTGCTAACAGCCACACGGATGGAGAGTCTGCAGCACACCAGGCTGGGGCCCCGCCATCTGCCCTCAGGGTCTGACTGGCCAGCAAGACACACCACAAGCTCAGGTGTCCCCAAACATCTGGGGCCAGGAACCATCCAGGGCCATGCTGAGCGGAGGCTGCAGGATCAGAAACTCTACCGGCCTGAGGTCACCTTGGTAACCAACCCAGGAACCCAGGAATCCAGGGTCTGCGACCTGGTCATTGTTCTGATGCTGCACCACCAGCAACTCCTCCAGGAGATGCGCCCCACAGGCCTGGGGCCAGAGACGCTCGCTGCCATTCAGGTAACACCTGTGTCCATGGGCTGCATGGGGAGCCATGAGACACGTGCCTGCTGTCTTACAGAGGGGAAAACTGAGGCAGAAGGTAGTCTCGATTCAGGCCTGTCTGGCTCCTAAAAGTCTGAATTCTGAGCAATGCCATGTCCCATGCTGGCCTGGGAGCAGGGGTCGCCCTCTGCCCAGCTCCCTGGTCGGCCCGTCCTACAGCAGCCCTCCCCAGCCCACACCCACTTGGACTGGCCAGGAGCCACCAAGGGTGACCTTTGTTCCTTTCCTCTAAGGGGCTGCAGCTGACCTGTGAGCCCCACATGGCGCGACCAGACTAAACATCCTGGATAGAGCCCTGCAGAGGATAACTGCATAATTAGGCGCCCTCAGGAGAGACCCTCCCAGGAGGCTCCAACCCCCGAACCGGGCGTGAGCGCCGACCCTCGGCGAGTGTCACTAGCAACAACTGCCACTGCCACAGCAGTGACCACTAACCTTCTGGGCTGAGCCCCGATGAATCGGGGTCACAGGAATGGGGCGCTCCCCGCCTCTCAGATCAGCCCCACTGCTGCCCTCCTCAGTGCCCCCCCTCCCCGCTGGACCACCCCATCTCTCCCGGGCTGCGGCTGAGAAGGTCCCTGCCTTGTCCCCAACACTCAGGATCCTCCCACATAGCAGAAGGCCCCCAGCCCTGCCTGCCCAGCCCTGCATGGCTGCCGACCCCAGGCAGCCTCCTGGCCTCCACATTCACTCACCCTGCGGCCTACACCTGCCTCTGGCCTTTGCCAGCTGCTCTCCTGTCTGGGCCGCCCTCCCAGGACCCCATAGGGCTCTGTCTCAAAAGTCCAGGTCACAAGCCTCACATCGGAGGCCCTCCCAGTCCCTCTCACAGGCAGCAGCACCACCCACCTGCACACCTGTGGGGAAGATGCCACTCCCTGCCCCTCAGTGTGTGCCAGGGCCCTTCCAGGCCACCGCATGTCCGTGTGCGCCCAGCACAGCCAGGCTCAGAATGAGCCCTCCACGAGTGTCTGCCCAGTGCGCAAATAAGTCCATACTCCGCACGCTGTCTCGGTGCCATCTGTGTGCCACCAAGCACAGCTAACCAACGAGACCCACTTACAGGGGGGAAACTGAGGCACAGGGCCCAAGGGAACCCATCAAGTCAGGCAGGACTCAAACACAGCCCTGGGTGCCTTGACTAAGACCCAGAGTCTCTGTCACTTTCTCATCACTGATACACAACTCACAGGAGGACCTGTCTGGGCTCACAGTTAGTCCACGGCTGGCTGGCGCCACGGCAGGTGGCACAGCAGAGGGCAGAGCGGAGGAGGCTGCTCACACGGTGCACAGGAGGCAGAGAGAGGAGGGAGGAGGATGTGCCCTCCCCAGCCGGCCCCAGGGGCCACCATGCTGAGCACAGCAGTGGGCTGTGGACCCCTACAGATGCATCCTCGGTGAGGACTGAGCCCTGTGGATGTCACCTCCATGGTCCCACCTCAGCCCATCCAAATCTAAACCAACACCTGGCTCTCAGCTGCTACAAGACCTGCCCAGGTGCATGGCAGGAGGACGGCAGGTAGCCTTGCGTGCCCTACTCCTTTACGCAACTGTGAGAAGGGCCAGACACCGGGCACCCCGTCGGCACTAGCTTTCCCAGGCGCTAACCCCAAGGGACAGAGAGGGCAGCTGTGCCTGGAGTGGCCCCTCCTCGCCCGTGCCCCTCTGGAAGCAGAGCTGAGGTGGGTCTCAGGAGCAAGGGCTTGGAACAAGAGGTGACAGCCCACAAAGGGTGTGCCACAATGGGCACGCTGGGCGACCCAGCTGGAGCCACCCTTGGCAGCTGCAGACCAATGTGCCTGTGAGTGTGCTGCACGAGTCCCAGCAAGGCGCCAACCAGCAGACACCACCTGCAGGCGGAGAGGACTGGACCCCACACTGGGGTGAGTTCTGTCCCCCAGAGGAGCCTCCACCATCACAGGCCGAGCTGACAGAGTGGGGTCAGAGGGGATGGGCTCCATCCCCGCAATGGATGAAGAAAAGGAGCTTGGCAAAATCAGTACCCACCATGATCAGAACACATGGGACCTGGGACAGAAGGGGACTTCCTCCACGATAAGGGCGTGGATGAAACCCCACAGCCAACAACATCACAGTCACAGCCAAAGATGGGGCACCTTCCAGGGAAGACCAGGCTCCCGTTTATCACTGGCATCAGCCAGGGCATTTGGACAAGAAGAAAAACAAAAGGCAACAAAAATGGAAAGGAAAGAATAAAAGCATCCCCACTGGCAGGTGGCAAGGCCTTCTGAGCAGAATTGCTGAGCAGTGTGCCCCTCACCCTGCCACCGGGGAGGGCGCCTGTGGGTGATGCCCACTCCCAGGGGCCCCGGGAAGCCTGGGCAGACAGGGGGGAGTGTGGGTGCTCGAGGGCACCACCATCAGCTGCGGGCAGAGGGTCACGGACATGGCACCTGCAGCATCCGCGCCTGCTCATAGCATTGCCATGGCAACTCCTTCTGGCCCTTGGTAATCGCTCTCTGGCCTTTCAGGGCCCTCACAGTGCTTTGTTTGTCATCTCCGGCTCTGAAAGGGGCCGGGCTGAGAACGGTCTTCACACCCGGCTGAGCCTGCTCCCCACAGCAGGTGTGTGGAAGTCCAGACCTGGCCTTGCCCAGCCTTGCATCCCCCAGGCATCCCATGTGCTCCCCTCTCATCGGCGCCCGGGCTGAGCGTGATGTTCCAGTTGAGCCAGGTGCTGCGTGCAGGTGGCTCCTCCTCCTTCGGTGGGTTGGACGCCGCTGCTGCTTGAAATGGGTGACTTCTGTGGTGTCTGAATGACACCTCCACCGCCCGTCCAGAGACCAGAAGGGAGCACAATGTGCCCTCCTCCTGGACTCACCGGGCCTCCCGGGACAGCAGGGCTGTGTGTCCATGAGGACAGGGTGGGGCCCCAACTCCCAGCTGTTCAGGCCCCAGGGCGCACAGCCAAGGTCCCCCCGGCGCAGGGGCCATCCTGAGACCCCATCACTGTCCCCACTGTCCTGCACCGTGGGCCTGGCTGGGGAAGGCCACACCCCTTGGTGGCCTCTGGTCCCCAGCCTCAGCCTCCCATGTTCGGCTGCTTGCTTCGTGCTTCTGGCTATCTTCCTCCCCACAGTGTGTGGCCCTGGCACCACTGCCACCCTCCCGGCTGCCCCTTCTCTGTCCCCTTCACCCGGCTCTCTCACCACAAGTGCCCCGTTCAGGGGAGTCCTGTCCCCCATCCCAGCGCCCAAGGCTGGCCCTCGCCAGCCAGGTGGAGCTGGAGGCAGCGCTGGCTCCCTCTGCCGTGGTGGCACCCACAGGGTCCAGCAGTTGGCCTGACGGCAGCACCACTCAGAAGAGCCACAGCAGAGCCTGGCCACGGTCCTTCTGCAGCCTGGGCTGACCTCTCTAAAGGGTGCCCCCAGCACCTCCCCAGCCCACCCTGCCCGGCACGCAGCTGCCCTCCGCCCTCCGCCCCAGGGCCTTTGACGCTGCCAGTCCCGGGGCCCGGGGAAAGGGTGAGGCCGAGAAGCGCGCAGAGCCGCTCGCCAGCCCCGGTCATGGCGCCGAGTGGGCAGCAGAGACAGCAGCCTCTCCCGGCCGCCCCCACTCCCGCCATAGCGGCGACCGCACAGGAGGGGGTGACAGGAGCGGCATGAAGACTGGGTGCAACAGCAAACACGGGGAAGGCAGGCGGAGGGAACTGCTGCCAGGCCCTTCCCCACCGCAGTGGGACCCTTCACGTCCCAGAGGTCCCAGGCCTCCGAGCGGAGCGGGGAGCACCCAGACACATGCCCTCAAAGACCCGGCCTCCTCACCCCACTGACCAAGGAGAGGCCCAGCGGGGAGGCGGGGTCAGCGGCGAGGTCATCCCAGGGAGCTGATGGCATTTCCAGGAGGGAGCTTCTGGGGGGTCCAGGCAGGCAGGGCTGGCGGGAGGGGTGGGGACCAGGGAGGGGCGTGCCCAGGACACCCCAGCACCCTTCTGTCCCAGAGCCTTTCCTGGGAGGGAGAGAGGTGCTGGGGACACTGGGACGGAGAGGACCCAGGCCGGGAAGGGGCGGAGAGAGGCAGAGGGAGGACGAGGACAGAGGGCCGTGGGTTCCGGGCTCAGAACCGCAGGATCCTCGGGGCACAGGGGGCCAGCACCAGAGCCCGCGAGGCCCAGCCCAGAAGCAGGGCTCAGAAAGGGCAGAGTCAGGGTCAGGGCCGGGGGCTCTCACCACGGCCCGGCCCCCTTCCGGGGCTCCCTTTCTGTCTCTGTCCCTGCAGCCCTCCCTCCCTCCCTCCGCCCTCCGCCCCTCCCTCGGCCTGTGCCTGCTCTCGCTCTCTGTGTGCGCCCCCGCCATCCCTCTGTGTCCCTGTCCCTGTCCCTGTCCCTGTGGCCGAGCCCTGGCCTGACGGCAGTGCTCCACAGGGCAGCAGAGGGCTGCTTCTCATCAGGCCCACACTAATTGCGGTGTAGTGGGTCCTGCTATTTTGATTTGCATTCCCTGTCTGGAAAACAGGCTGGAGGGCTGGTTCCGGGCCAGGACAGGGGCCGGAGGGCAGGGGCTGAGCCGCCCAGCACTGACCAGGCCGCCGGGCGGTGGTAACTTTCCAGGGGCGGAGCTGCAGTGCCCCCCGCCGTGCTGCACATCCAGGGGACAGACACAGGCAGGCCTCTGCTGTGTTGCAGCTTGGGCTTGAAGTCAGACTGAGCTGAGTTCAGATCCTGCCTGGGCCTTCCCAGCTGGTGCCCTTAGCAAGCTCTCACCCGACCGTGGCGAGGCAGGAATGTCGCGTGTTCCTGAGAGGTGGACACGCAGCCCGGATGGACTCGGAGGGCCCTGGCACCCTTCACACCATCAGTGAGAGCAGCAGGGCCCTCTCGGAAGGAGGCGTGGATTTCTGGGTGGAGGCTGAGGGCACGCAGCCCTGGCTCTGCTCCGTGCCCTTCTCCCCTGAAGGCGGCCAGTGGACAGTCCCGGTGGTGCTCAAACGGTGCCAACGCCCCAAGCGGCGTCCTGCACCCCGCTGCCTGCGCTGTTTACTGCCACTTGGACTCTGCCACGGGCAGCCGTTAGCCTGGCTGCTTCACCCCGGCTCCATCACCTTCAGCTCGCTGGTGTGTGTGCTCGTGCAAATATCCACACAAAGTACATAAATAATGTACCCTAGTGTAATACGAAGAAATCAGAGCACCCAAGTGTCACCAGCAGGTGACAGACAAGCAGAGGTGCCACAGGCACTGGCAGAAGCTGCACAGACAAACGGCCTCCTGCCCCGGCTCTCCCCTCAGTCCTGCTGCCGTGCCCCAGGGGTGATGGGGCAGTGGGATCGCAGCGGTCACCACCTCCAGCAGCTGCCCCTACTCCGAGAGCGTCCACAGCCACAGCCGCTCCGCAAAGGGAGCCCAGAGCCCAGGCACTGCCCCACCACGCAGCCCCTCCGTGGGGAGCGCGGGTCTGAGCCTGAGGCCAGCAGCCTGCCGGGGGGCTCACCTCGCTGATGACGCCCGGGTCAGAGGTCAGGGGCCACAGGTGACCCGTGACCCAGCCTCCACCCCAGGTCTGCTCCCCAACACGGAGACAGCCCGCCCTGCTGAAGGAGAGGGCCGAGCACTGCGGGCAGGGCCTGCCGGCTGTGCTGCGTGAGCCGTGGCCTGTCTCCTGCTGCCCGGGGCCCAGCCAGCTGGAGGCTGCAGAGCCCTGGCCCCTTCCTTCCCTGTGCACGGCCCGCCCAGGAGGACCCAGGCTGCGGCCTGCTACCTGCTCGCCTCCTGGGCCAGTCTTGAGAAAACAACTTCACAGGCAAGAACAGACCCTTGCCGTCACATACTGCCTGGCAAAGGCGAGGGCCGGGAGTCAGAAGTAGGAAAAGAGAGTCTCTCTTCCTCATGGAGGTGAAAGTCACTGCACAGACCAGCTCCTCTTATGGATGCAAGTTCTCAGCTTGTGGTACCAGCTTGCTCCGCCGCGCCCGCTACCGAACTCCAGAACATTCCCATCGCCCACAGGCCTCACCCCTCACCCAGTCCAGGACCCTACCAATGCCCTCTCTGTCTCTGTGGGTCTCCTGTGAGAGAACCACGCAGTCTGTGGCCCTTGGGGGCCGCTTCCTTCCCTTAGCAGCTGGCTGTCAAGGCTCAGCCATGTGGTGGCGTGTGTCAGTACTTCACATCTTTTTAGGGCCGAGTAATAGTCCACTGCTTGATGCCTGGGTCTGTTCCTACTGCTATAACAAAATACCTGAGCCTGTGAGACTTACAAAGGACAGAAATTCGTTTTTCACTCTTCTGGTGTCTGGAGGCCCAGGGTCTAGTTGCCAGGGGTTCTGGCAGGTGAGGGCCCAGCCTGTGCCTCCACAAAGGCCCTTGAAGTCTTGGTCCTCCCTTGGACCAGGGATGCAGGGCCAACAAGGGCCTCAGGCACTGCAGGGCTGACCAAGACTGACCTCAGGCCAGGACAGTTGGGGAGGAGGGAGGAGGGAGATGCCACAAGCATGCTGTGACTGACCCGTGACCCACGCCTGTGTCGTCAAAACACCCAGCACTGTGAGGAGGGGATCGGGAAGGGCAGATGGGGGAGGGCCCAGAGCCACCAGGCCTCCGCGTCAGCAGGGAGGGGGGTGCACAGTCCTGGTCCAGGAAAACACTGGGTCCCCACCCCCAGCAGCCAGAGGGCACAGCCGCCCAGAGCCACGGAGCCTCCCTGGCTCCTGCTCCACAGCCTCCTCACAGGCGGGCGCTGGGCTGAAAAATGTGACCCACATGGATTTCTGAAGTCACCTGCCGGAAGGCACCCAAGTGTGTTCACAGAAACCTGGGCCATGAGTGAGGGCCAGAGGCTCTGGGCTGAGAGGCATCTGGCCTGGGGGCCGAGTCCTTCCCTGAAAGTTGATCTTTGACCAGCACAATGGCACACGCCTGTATTCCCAACTGCTCAGGAGGCTGAAGCAGGAGGATCACAGTACTGAGCCCAGCCTAGGTAATTTAGCAAAACCTTACCTTAAAATAAGAAAAGGAGGGGCTGGTGGTGTAGCTCACGGGGAGCGCCTGCCTACCTGCTCAAGGCCCTGGGTTTGATCCCCGGACTGCCAACAGAGAACACCCCACGAAGGTACAGCAGTCCCCATTACTAGAGCGGCCGCTCCTCCCAGGGGAAGGGCAGAGTCCCCCCTGCAGGGAGCCCTGGCTTGGGCATCGGCCAGGATGTCCGTGCTTGGAGGTACACAAAAGCCAGACTGGTAACAGAAGTCGGCATGTCCCTTCTTAGTGATAGTGTGCGGAGCTGCCTACGTGCTCCCCGTAAACGTGGGATTTCACGGACTAAGCAGCAGGAGCGGCCATTTTTCCAAGGGAAGGCTGACCATCACATCCAACAGCTGTGACCACTGTGCCCGGGGAAGGAGAGCACACAAATGGTGGGTCAGCCAGCCCTTGGGCTCCCGGAGCACCCGTGTGGGTATTGCTCTCAGGGCCATGCAGGGCCTGCCAGGAACTCGGGGGGCCAGGCCAAGACCACCTCAGGGAAAGCCCAGTGATGGTGGCACCTGGTGGGCCACCGGGGATGCTCAGCTCACCTGGAGGCTGCGGGGCTGGGGCGGGGCTAGGGCCGACTGCTGGCCAGCAAGGACGGGTACCTGAGCCAGCAGCAGCTCTGCCAGCATCCTTCATGGTGACCAGGCCAGGCGCAGGGCCATCCCAGTCCTCAGCACATGGCTCCTCATTAAAAATCCCCTGAATTGCTCAGTGAACACCTTGGGCAACCTCCCAAGATGGGCTGGGGTCAAGGATGTCAGCGTGATTACAGTCAGCAGAAGGCTCACAGAGTTCAGTCTCCACATGTGTTTTATAAGCCTTGCATCCCCTCTGCCCCTCCACACTGGTGCAAAACCCTTATTTAAACTATAAATTGAATTAAAAACTCACATTTAATATTTAGTTATGGTGTGGTTACGGGTTTTATGGGCCAGGCTGTTGCCTTCCTATTTGCTTACAATGTTGTCCTTTATGTTTGCCAAACCCAGGCCGCTGGAGTGACGAGGCGGACGCCAAGTTATTAATAATTATTACCTTTTACAGTCATTTTTGGCCCCAGCATGCTTTTCTGGTGGTCTCATAATTTCAAACCAGGGACCTTTGAAATCCTACCCATGACCGAGCGGGCCTGCGGGTGGCGCTTCCTCTCCCGGCCGTCAGAGTCACCCATTTCCATTGTGAGACATTTTCCACCAGGCCCCGGCATGAGCTCAGGACACCCTAAGGGCAGGGGACAGAGCCCCCGGGGCGCAGGCAGGACCAGCCCTGCCACCAGCTGGTTCAGACGGCGTGGGGCAGTGAGGGATGGGCCAGCAGTGACACGGGTGCCCTGGGGTGTCACCCAAGCAACAAGGTGGGGCCGCTATAGATCTGCCCAGTTACCTCCACCAGCACAGAGGGGTCGCCTCATGCAGTGCGCAGGAGGAGCCGCCGGGTTCAGCCACTCAGCCCTCACCGAGTCATGTGGACCAGGTCCCCACTGCCCACGGGTGTGGACAGAAGGCTCGTGAAACAGCCACAGACCTGGCAGTGGGTTCAGAGATGGCAGGGACGGTGGTCCAGGTCACGAGGAGATGGAGACCCTACCCGGGGTACACAGGACGAGCAAAGGGGTCAGTCAGTCCCAATAGCTGTGTGACCTGGGCCAGCGGGGCCCCTCTGAGCTTTCCTGCTCTCACGGGAAATCAGACGCCTGGCAAGGGGCGAGCGAGTTCTGCTTGGGAACTCCTGGAATACGGCACCTCTGCCAGGGCCTCTGGGCAGATGGCGGGGAGCAAAGAGAAGTCACCCACCCTCGCCCTCCACGTCCAAAAGCGCCATTCATGCCCACCGTGCAAAAGGCAGAAAGGGAAAAACATCCCTCAGTGGTTTGTTTGTTTTTTTGCCTCAGATATGCACAGCGAGGCCACTTCGGGAGAGAAGGAGCAGAAAGAAATGGAGCTTTTCAGCCTGTGAATAAAAAGTGTCCTTTAGCAGGCGATAATTATATACAGGAAAGCAATTAAAGTTTTAATAATTTAATTACCTTCCTGAAAACCCATCAAGAGAAAATATGGAGTGAAAACATTTTTGAGGGCGGGCAGCCACGAGGAGGGAGATCAAAGGGCCCTGAGATAGTGCGGCTCCGAGGGGCTGACACGTTGCTGTTCACAGGCTGACCGCTGTGATTAACAGGAGGGGCGGGAGGGAAGTATTTTTCCACGGCAGGGGGACCGCAGCATCATTTGAAGCCTGACAGTACAGCAAACATGGCTTTGGCTTCTCCCTAGAAATAAATCTTGTTTTCTTTGACCTTCATTTGGCTCGAGCCAGGGCCAGCTTCGGAGCCAGGGCTCCACAGCGAGGGCGCCCCATGCAGAGCTGCCGTGTAGGAACATCAACACGAAGCCGGGCGCAGATCAAAGGCGGCAGGCTGGGGACAGGGCAGGACTGAGGGCCGAGGTAGGAGGTCCCCAGCCACTGCCCACCCTCGCCCTTGAGATCACACCCACCACGCTCCACCCATACCTAGCACTTTGTTGCTTTTATCTTTACTGCTGTAAAACATAACAATGCTGTTTTACGCCTGGTGCAAGATTCAGCATTTTGCCTGCAGTGAGGTGTGCGGCTCAGTGGAATCATGCACGTGCCTCCTGTTGGGGACCATCAGCTCTCACTCAGAGCTCTTCATCACTCTGAGAGGAAAGCACCCTGGGTAGTCGCTCCAATCCTCCCTCCCCAGCCCTGGGCACCACCAGCCTGCTCTGCCGCCTGCTTTGAACACCTCCTACTCACGAGGCCACACACACCCAGCCTTCTGAGACCACCTGTGTCGCCTACTACTTTTTAAATTGGCTCGGATTCATCTGGGAAGGGAGCACTGAGCTGTCATCAACTCCCAAAGACTAGCATCACTGGCTGTAAACAGGAATTGACCATGGAAAGCCACACCTGGAAGCAAGTCCACACCACTCCATGGCTCAGCCTGGCTCCTCCACGTCCTCACTGCTGAGCTGACTGCCACTGGGTGCCTCCCAGGAACCCTCTGGCTCCTGCCTGAGTTGTCCTCACAGCTCACCTGGCAGGTCAAGGGTCCCTGGAGAGATTCCTACAGGAATGGGAAGGGGGCTTGCAGGTTCCTGAGGGGGAATGCAGCCTGCGTACATGGGAGCCCTGCACCGAGCTGAGAAGCACTGCGACCCTCAGGGCTCCTGAGCCTGCTGGAAATCACTTCACACCATTCTGTTTTACAGCCATATGATTCTCTGCTGTGTGACTGAGCGGCAGTATTTATTTTCTATCGATAGGTCCTTACAGCGCGTTTCTTTTCTTGCCATTACAAGCAGGGCTGACATTGACTTCTGTATAATGACTCCACCTATGAGAAGCACAGTCTATACAGACACATCTGGAGCTGAAATCGCAGGGTTAAGGATGTGTGTGCTGCAAGATCCTGTGGCTATTTCCAACGTACTTTCTTTAGAGATGCTCTTAGTTTACCTCTCACCAACAGTGTTCGGAAATCCTCATTTCTGCACCTATTCACCAGCATCCCACTCCAGGACACTGGCTGCCCTGACAGGTGACAGCTCATTGTGGGTTTAATTTGCATTTGAGAGGAGCGCTTCTCTGTCCATTTTGCAGATGGGAAAATTGACAGAGAGGTTAAGTGACTTCCCCAGCTAGTGAGTGCAAAGCCTATCTGTGAGCCAGACCCTCCCAACCCGCATCCTCCTGTCACTCCACGCAGCTCGTCCCACACGTGGGTGGAAGACCCTGCATGCCTGGTTTATGCACAGAACACGGGTGCCCTGAACATCCTGGCCCACTGCGGAAGGGATTTTCATGCCTGCCTGCCCCATCCTATGCAGCCTGGCTTTGAGGAGGGCACCCAGGAAGGGGCCAGCCGTGCTGAGCTAGAGTCTGGACTTGCCCCAAGGGGTCCTTTGTGGGGAGCTAGCCCCAAGCATGTGATGTTAAGAGGCGGTGAGACCTTGAAGAGGGGACCTAGGAGAAATCCATGGGTCACGGGGGTGCCGCCCTGCAGTTCTCGTAGGGCCAGGTCAGTTCCCGTGACAGCATTGCCATGCAGGGCCAGGCCAGCGCCTCCCTGCCCCCTGGCTTCCGGTCTTGCTGTGTCATCTCTGTCTCGACCTCACTCTCTGCACTGTGCCATCAGCTAGGGGACAGCCAAGGCAACCCGACGTGTGCAGGTGCCATGGCCCTTACACTTTCCTCTCCCAGACCTGTCTCAGGGCCAGGGGGCTGGTGCGCCAGAGGTGCTGCCTAGCGGAGCAGCTCAGGTGCTGCACACTCACAGGCGGCCATCTGGGGACCCCCCAGCCACCGCGGCCGACAGGACCCCAGCAGACTGGCACCGGAGCCCTGAGGCCTGGGTCCTGTCTACTTTCAGAAACTCCCTCACCACTGCCTCCCGAGCCATGCTGCTGCCCGTCCAACCCAGCTCACCCTCTGGGACCCAAACTGCCGAAGCCCGCAGCCTGCCTGGCCGTCCCAGCATCCGACTTGTCCACCAGGCAACCGCTCCTGAGCACCTCCCATCGCCAGCCTGGCGCCACATTGAACACAAACAGCCCCACAGTCAACCAGCCCTCAACCAGAGGCCACGAAGGCAGATCCAGCACCACAGGACGGGGCCTGAGCCGGGTGACTGGGTGGGAATCGGCCCCACAGGCACCCCAGCTGCCCTGCGCCAGGCGATCAGGAGGGCTTCAGGGTAGCTGAGTGCTGCTCAAGCTCCAAGGAGGCGAGCGTGCGGGAGCCGCCCCATCGCTCCCAGAGCCGGGGCAAACAGGAAGGCTGGAGTGCTTCCGAGCCCCTCTGAGCCCCAGCCCTCACACTGGAGCTGGGTGAGGACAGAAGTGGAGGGGGAGGGAGAGTGCAGCCTGTACCACACAGGCCCAGATGTCACTCTGACACCCCTATCCCCACAGGGCTATGGATCAAGTCCTTCCAGCCTCAGTGCCCTTGCCTGTAAGGTAGAACCAAAGACCACGGTCACCATACCGGCCAGTGCACTCCTGGGCACTTATCCCAGAGAAATGCAAACTCAAGTTCACATAAAACATGTGCACAAATGTTCAGAGCAACTTTATCTGTGATTGCCAAAACGTAGAACCACCCCAGGGTCCTTCACGAGGTGACAGCATGAACACACAGTGAGACAGTGACATCTTGGAATACTATTCGGCAAGGAAAAGGAGCGGGCTATGGATGCACACAGTGACGTGGATGGATCACCAAGAAATGACGCTGAGCAGAAGAAAGTGAGTCCCAAAGGGCTCCTGCACGATGCCCTTGGAAGATCATTTCTGAAATGACACCATCTTAGACATGGCGGCCAGATTAGAGGTTTCCAGGGTTGGGGACAGGAGTGGGAGCCAGAAGGGGAGGGAGGAGGGCGTGGCTATAAGAAGTCACCCGGGACTCTTGGGTGGCACGAGGGGAAGGAAGGGGTGCGCCTGCTGAGTGGACAGGAGAGCACGGGCAGTCACTGGGCCTCACTGCACCCCCTGGGAAGGGCAGAAGCGAAGGAGAGGACAGCACGGCTCCAAGGAGGCAGGGACCGCGGGGGAGGGCTGAGGGGCCAGGGTGTCACCGCCGGTGCATGGAGAAGCGGGTCTACCCTCCCGGGGGCAGAGCAGGCAGGTACCACACTCACCGGCTCCCGGGGTGCAGCGAGCTGCCGGGCCCTCAGCAGAAACCTGGAGAGGAGCCCCTGCTGCCCGGCTCCACTTGCTCCATGACGGGTTCCAGCTCACAGACAGCTCAGGGTGGGAAGGGCACGAGGAGAGGCCCACCCTCGCTTCTCTCTCCTTCGTTCTCCCTCCCATTCTCAGGCAGCCCTAAGACTGCTCTAGTGGCGGAAGGAGCAGAAGGTCCCCTCTGGTCGGAAGCTCCGAGGGCCAGGCCCGGACATGGGTGTGTTATGAGACTTGTGCAGCAAAGCAGGGTAACCTGGGTCCCGGCTGCCGGAAGGGGGGACCGGGAGGGGACACCAACAGCCCAGCAGGGAGGAGACCGGAAGGGAACTGCTGGAGTGGCTCCAGCCCCTGGCTCGCGTGAGCGGCAGCAGGCCCAGGACTATGAGTCTTAGGTGAGCCGTGGCCAGGCCCCAGACAGGCTGCCGGGCACAGCACACACTGGGCCCTTTGAAGAACACTGCACCTGGGCACAGGCATGGAGGTGGCTGGGCAGAGCTCACCTGGACCCAGCCAGGCCGACTGCCCACCCAAGCATGGCTTAAAAACGAAGCCTAGAGTCTCTCCCAGACCCAAATCAAAATTACAGCCAAGTGACAATTTCTCCCTTGCTTTTTTTTTTTGGTTTTCTGTTTGTTTGTATTTGGTTTTTTGATGATAAGTTCTCACTATGTAGTTAGTTCAGGGTGGTATGGAACTCACTGCGTAGCCCAGGCTGGCCTCAAACTCATGGCAATCCTCCTGCCTCAGCCTCCCAAGTACTGGGATTACAGACATGTACCACTATGCCTGGTTCAAGCCACAGTTTCCACTCAGAAAGAAACAAGGAACGAATTAGTGATGCAGACAATGACAGGATTGGGTCTCAGAGGCAAGGTTGTGGGCTGGGGATTTAGCTCAGTGGTTCAGGCACCTGCCTCACAAGCACAAGGTCCTGAGTTCGATCCCCAGTACCAAAAAAAAAAAGGAGTGCGGTTGAAAAGGTACCATGCTGTCCGAGCCCCTCTCTGGGGCTTTCTAGGGGACGCCTGGGGTGGTAGCTGCCATGCAGCTGCTCTGCGTGCTGGCGTGATTGGTGCTGCACATCTGCACGGGTGTGAGCAGTCACAGGACTACCGGCAGGAAGTCAGAGGTACTGTGCCCGCGTCTGAGACAGACCAGAACGAGGCAGGTGGGCGTGGGAGTGGGCGGCACGGAGCTCTGGCCCCACACCTGTGCCTCACACCCATGCAGCCAACCCTGGCGCTCGGCGGCGAAGGCAGAGACCCCGTCTGGGAAAAACAGAGCACCCACATGTGGGCTGCAAGCTGTGTGACCAGTTTTCCTGCTCAGACAGTTCAGTCCTGAACCTCAGAAGGAGGTGAGATTCCACAGCCCGAGGGGCCCGAATGGCACGGAGAGGAAACCAAGCAAACGCCAGCGAAGAAGTTCTACCCAAACTGGGAGTTTGAGCCTGACCGGAGCTGCGCACTTGCTCTCTCTCCAGATTGTGGGTGTCCGGCCAGGGCACTGTTGGCTCCCCGGGTGGTTTAGAGCCTCCACCTCGGCGCCAACATTTGCTGCACAGGGCAGGCGTGTGGGTGAAGTCCCAGCACACCCCTCCTCATGCCGCCTTCAGGTGGCTCCCGACCATGCGCAGTGGCCGCACTCTGCAGGACAGTTTGCCTTCCTGGCACCCGAGCCCAAAAGGCAGCAGGTCCTCCCAGTGACTGACAGCCCAGAACCAGTCCTGCGTGTGTCCTAGCAACCTCTAGGGTTGATGGTGGCGCAGGTGGTGATGAGGATGGTGCTGACGGTCACGTGGTGACTTTGGGGATGCTCATGGCAGTGGTGATATTGACAATGATAGAGATGGTAACAGTAGCATGGGATAATTTTAATGATTTATTCAGGAAAATATTTGAAACTTGGTATAATTCCTGGCATAAAGAACCCCTCAGTGCATACCACCTATGACAACTGCTGCGGTTATCATGATGACACCCTGGATTGAAATCTGGCTCCCTATGCAATTTTAGGTAGGTTGTAAACGTCTCTCATCTCTGCCTGGCTCGAGATCCTTCAAGGCTGCAGATAATCAAGCCCCGTCCCGAGTTGCCTCATGCCGACCAGGGGAGGGAAATGCCTCTCTTCGCTGGAGGACCATGCCTGGCCAGCACAGCCCATGGCTGCCACAGCATCCCCAGCCCTCGCTTGCTCCACTCCCAGCTCGGAGGGGCAAGGGGCTTCCAAGATCTTCACCCCCAACCCTCCTGCTTAGAGGAGGAAAAGCGTTCCAGCAAAGCATCCTCATCAAGGCCCCACACAGCCTCACAGGCTGCCACTGTGGCCAGGCGGAGGACTCACCATGAAGCCTGGGGCTCAGCCACCCTGAACCCGGCGGGCGGGAACAGCAGGAGCTGGAGTCCCTGAAGTGGACTCGGGTGCCATCCCCAGAGGGGCGGTAACTGCCTGCCCACGCACAGGGCAGTGTAGGCCTGGCAGACCTGCCTCTCGGGACACCGAGCCAGTGAGGGCTTAGTGAAAGCTTGCAGGGCGCCCCGCTCATGAGCAAGCTTCCTGCGCTGACCCACACAGAGAAGGTGAGATCTAACCCAGTCCCCGGGCAAGAGACTGAGGCCCCCAGGGCTGTGGATGAGACAAGAGCCCCCTTCCATGGTCCTCCCGTTGCAGGAAAGGGTTAAGACCGAGGGGAAGAACCGCCCGGTTTGGCAGCCCGGCGTGGGGGAGCCCACCCACGACTGTGGCTTCCTGCCGGGGAGCAGGAGACACTGGGTGGCCGGCAAGGTATGCTGGGCGGGCCTGGTTACTCAGAAAGGCCAGAGCCAGCGGGCGCGGGGGTCACAGCGTGTCCCCCGGGAGCCGTGGGTTAGTTCATTCTTCCCGGCTGATATCATGAGGCCGCTTCCTTCTGGAGGAGGAAGGAAACCGTTTCCCCCAGGAATGCTTGACCCAGAGGTCAGTTCTGGGATCAGGCGGGTCACAGAGCTGCGGGACTGGAAGGGCTGGGCCTGTGTGTGTTTAGGAAGAGATTTGGGGGTCCAGCAGGACAGACGAAGGTCAGTGCCCCCGGGGCTGAGGTGCACCTGCCCGACGCCAGCCTTCGGGGCTTCCCCAGGAGCCACAGGGCGGTAAATGTGGGTTCCAGCTCCATGCCCAATGGAGACAGCAACAGCACTCATGAAGGACACATGTGCCTCGATCAGCCCAAGCGCCTCGCATGTAGGGTCCCATCTAATCCCAGCCTCACCCTCGTGACGCAAACGGGCTCACTGGGACTCATCTCTATCCTGAGAAGCGGTGGTTAAGTGACTCGCAGGAGTTTGCAGCTGAGAATGTCCTTTCTGCCCTCATGGACACAGGCTCAGGCTGGTGAGTGTGGGTACGCTCACCAGAGCTCCCCAACCTGCAGGTGACACCTCAGTCCTCTGCGTGGAGCTGGGGTCTGATGGTAAGGAAGGTAGAGGATCGAGAAAGGAGGACAGAGGAAGGAAGGTGGGAGAAAGGGAACGGAGAGGGGCCAGCACCCCAGACCCCTCGGTCCCCCAAGAGCACGCCGCAAAGCCGCTCACTCCTTCCCAGATGAAAGGAAAATGTCCCAAAGCCTAAAAGGCAACAGAGTTCCAGGACACGGAGGCCCCAGCAGCCTGCACAGCGGCCATCCCTCGTTCCCGTCCCAGTGTGATGGCTTTTCCACGTTCAATTCCATCGCTCAACAAAAGCAAATCAGACCGGAAGTGTTGGGCCTAGAAAGCAGGCCCACTCTGTTCCCGCCGCACACCTTCCTGGCCCTGGGGACAGGCTTGCCACTCAAGTCACCGGCCCTCTCCTTCCCACCTGGACGGGCCCCCCAGGCTGTGCCGCCCCAGCTCTGCATGCAGGAGGAACCGTCAGGGGCCCCCTGAGGCCCGCTCTCTGCTCCAGAGGTGACTGGCATGGCCACGGTTAGTCCCACGCAGGGCTCAGGCATGAGTGGCTGAGCCTCTGGGGACAGCGTGGGTGGTGAGTGTGGCACCTTGAGCAGGCAAGGGTCGCCTGAGAGGTGAGATGCGTCCCTCGGGCCCTAAACTCTGCTGCCCGATTTCCAGCCAGAGAAGCCATGGGCGCCACTTCAGGTACCCAGAGGCCTTGCACCCTCTCCTCGGCAGGGCAGTGGCTCCCCGGAGGCCTTTCAGCTCATGGGAAGCGGGACATGTCACGCACGCCCCGCACACACACAGGCACACGCATGCGCACACGCACTGGATCCACCTGACCTTCCTGTCTCAGGCAGACAGGGTGGCAGGAAGGTGCCACCCGAGGCTGCGGGGCGCCGTGCCCAAAACCACAGTGAGCACACCTCTGGGGACGCTGGGCAGAGCTCGAAGGCTGATCAGAACCCTGTGTGTGGGCAGCGCGAAGCGGCTGGCGAGCCGGGCTGGGGGCATGACTGCTCTGACCTGCAGAGCAGACGCCAGCCTTGCTCCGCATTTACGGCTTTTTCTCAGCCTGTGCGGTGCAGGAGGCTGATTAAAATGGGCCAGCTGGATGGTGAGCAGCCCCGGGGCTCTGCACAGCACAAGCTGGGCGAACTGCGTCCTCACAGGCTGACCCTGTGCACCAACCCCACCCCCCCAGGCCCCGGGCCGGCTGGGACGCCACAAAAGCAGAGCGGAGCAGCTCAGGCACCTTCCAGACTCTGGCAAATTAATAAAACCTCTCAGAAACGGATGGAAAGAGCCTGATCCCCACACACCCCTGGTGCTGCAGCAGTGTCGCGGGCAGAACCGAGTGAGCGGGCATTGGGTTTCACGGGCAAGTCGCTGTGTGGTCCGCTCTGAGCGCCAAGACCTTCTAACCATACATTCAGCAGCGGTTACTCAAGTTTGGGTAAGAAAACACTTACCCAATTTCCCAGCAGCCTGCGGAGCGAGGGGCCTGTAACCGACGCAGGCACTGAGCGTGGTTCCCGGCAGCCCGCTGGCAGCGCCCCGTCTGCAGGGCGATGGGCAGCGGCCCGGCCTGGCCTCATGCCCTTTCTCGGGAGATGGGCAAGCTCCCCGGCGCATTTCAGAGGATTTCACACCGGTGGTTCCCTGCCAGAGGGGTCGAGGCTCCCAGGAGGAAGCTGGAATGTGGACTGGAAAATGAAAATACTCTGTTAATGAGGAGTCAGAGAAGACTGGAAATGCCAGAGCTGGAAGAGGCTTTGGAGAGGGGAGAACTCAGGTCTTGAGGCCTCGGTGGCCTTGTCCATAAAATGAGGGGGTGGGGGGCTGAGGCAAGCTGAGACCACCAAGGTGTCAGCGGCTCAGCCGGGCTCAGACCCCTGACCCCATCCGAGGCACGCTCCACAGCACGGGTACCCGTCCACCCTGAGCAAAGCCCAGCCGGGCCATTCTGAGGGAAGCAACATCTGGGGAACGCTGCCTGCTCCTCCACCAGAGGGCACCGCTGAGACCAGGGCACACCCTCAACTGCTCCAAGGCGAGAAGGTCCCCAAGCACTGCTCAGGAAGGCTGTCTCTCAGGAGGGAGGGAGGAAACAGATGTGAGCTGTGAGTGTGTGAGAGAGAAAATGTGTGTGGCACGTTCACTGGGTCCCCAGCCCACCTCCACCTCACACAGCTTCCCTGTGCTGGGCACGGGGACACAGAGGGCCCAGGGGCGACAGATGCCAAACACACCCCAGATGGTGGTGTGCTGAGCGGGACAGGTACCCGACTGCCCCACACTGCTGTGCGTCCTCCAGGACAGGGTACGATCTCAAAGCTCAGTGGTGAGCAGGTGACTCACGGAAATCCATGAGACTGGCTGGCAGCTGGTGTTGATCAGCTGGTGGATCGCCTGTCTGATGAATTAATGGTGGTTTGTTGGTTGGCTGGTTGGTTGGTTGATTAGTTGACTTATTATTTGTTGATTGTTACTGATTAGCTGGATGGCTATTCATTAGTTGGTTGGTTAATTGATTAGTTAGTTGGCTGAAAACACAATTCAGATCTAGCCCATCATAGAGCCCTAAATGGAGCATGGATTTGGGGGCCTGAGAGCATGGATCCCGCTCCCAGTGCCACTCCCACCCTCCGTGACCATGAGAAATTCCTTCACACTGACATCTCCAAGCCATGAGTTCCTCATCTATAAAACAGGGTTAATGGTAACTGCTTTACAGTTGCATACATAAAGTGACTAGGACCTCAGAGGCACCTGGCAAATGGCAGATGTTGTCATTATTATTATTCAACATGCAATGAAGGCTTTGATTCTGTAAGTATAAGACGTCTTTCCCACAACCCCCAACACAATGTCACTTCAAGATTCTGCACATCGTCTCCACAAAAGCCTACCAGTCCCCGTGAAAAAGAAAGATGAGTCGTCACACCTACTGCATAATAAGAGCCACCCTGTGACCTACAAAGCACACAAAACCCTTGCAGGAGTTTCAGACCCACGAAGTTCAAAGCTCCCTCCCCTGGCCACGTGGGATTAGCAGCAGGCACCAGACACAGCGTCCATGGAAAGGAAGTTTACAAAGGACATGGACGCGCACTCGGAACATTCCACATACTGCAGAGGCTGCACGCTCTGCACGCTGACGCCGATTGTGTCGTGTGGCCCCCAAGTTCAGTCATGCGCCTCGTTTACAGATGAGGAAACTGAGGCTCAGGGAAGAGGAGTTACAGAAAAGTCACACAGCTCAAGGGTACAAGTCTTCTGCCTGACGGCAGTCCGGGGCACACATGTGAAGTCTTGAAGCACAAACACAGATTGACTAGGACTCTTTGGTCCCAAAACACCTTTGAAGCTGACATCTGACAGTTTCATCCGAGGCCGGTACCTCTGTCGATGTGCTTTCCAAGAAAATCCTCGAACAGAAATGGACTAAATCACTAATTTCTAAAATCTCCCTGAAATTTTCAAAGAGCCCTAAATGAAAAATAAACTTCTGGATGTTAAATCAAACATCATATAATTCTGAGAAATAGTGGGCTGACCCAGATGCCAGCTCAGATGTCAGACATAGTTCCCAAACACGTGGCAGAGGACCCGGGTCTGAGCTCCTCTCTCCAGAACCCTAAGAGGGGGACACAGGCTCTGTTTCCCAGTCACACCTGGCTCCAAGTTCTTTCCTACACCAAAACTGCTCCATTAATGGATCATCTCACCGTTACCCATATGACCACCCCTGTTCTGTTGGCCTAGAAGATTAGATCCAGGAAAGGAGACAGTGAAGTAGAAGATAGAGCCAATGGATCACACAGAATACAACACAGAAATAGAGACATGGAAAACATGAAGGACAGCTAAGAAACATGGAAGATAAAATGAGAAGCTCTAACAAAATTAATAAAATTCCTAAAGGATAAAATAGAAAATGAGAGAGAAGTACTTTTACATGAAATAATGCATAAAATGTTTCCAAAATCAAACAAAGCACTGTTCAGAGCAGATGGATGAATGATGGATGGACGGTGGGTGAATGGTGGATAGATGGATAAAATGGTGGATGGATGATGGACAGATGATAGATTTATGGATGGATAGACAGTGCATGGATGAATGGATGGGTGGATGGATGGTTGAATGGTGGATAGTTGATGGATAGATGGATGAATGGATAGATGGATGGATGGATGGTCAGTAAATGAATGGTGAATGAATTAATATTCTAATGACTTGAATAATAAGATATCTGTGAAAAGACTCCCTCTGCTTAAAAGTAAATAGTAAATGCCCAATTCCCTTGCTGCCAGAGGACAAAAATAGATCTAAGAACTCTGGAAATCATTCAGACCAACAAAAAAAGAATTAAAGGACTACTACGAGTACAGGAATTCCATTACACATTAACAAAAATTAAATTCATATTTCATCTCATAGACAAACATAAACTCCAGACACAATAGCTAAATATAAGACTATTAGGACAATTGGAAGAAAATAAAGGATAATTGCTTATGAGTTTTTATATGGACTTCTTAAACAAGAAGTAAAGACATAAATCATAAAGGAAAAGTTTGTCAATCTGGGGATACTGGGGAGGATACAAGACTGAGCCCCTATGATTGATACATCAAGGGTGGAATTTCAGTGGTAAGAAAACCATCACCATCACCACCATCACCATCATTATTTATGAAAATAACAGCAACTGACTGTCCCGAGCACTGACCATGCACATTAATCTCACACATTTTTACCTGGGTTCACTCATTTAGTTCTTCTGAAAACCCTCAGAGCCATAGGTAGAAGGTAGAGTCATTGCTCCCATTTTGTAGATGCAAAGCTGAGGCTCAGAGAGGTTATGAAACCTGTCCCCAACCCCGCAGCTGGAAAGTCCTGGGTGTGACACCAAGGCTGGCCCCACCCACACACACACACCCACCTGACTCATTAGGTCCTGGCCTCCGCCCATCATGCTGAGTCTCCACCTAATGTCTTCAGACCTGCTGTCTGAAATCCACCCTTGCTCCCCCGCATCCAAGTGTGTTCTTCTACACAGTTCGCAAGAGCTTGTCATGACTTCCTAGGTCCTGGGGCTTCAGACCCCAGAGACAGGAGTTTGATTTCACATGGTTCATTTCACCACAGACTGATGGGAAATGGCAGGGCAAACACTCTTTTAAGTTTAAAAACACAAACAAACAGATGAAATATTTTCCGAGGGGCCTGTCGTATGAGTGTGAATGCGGGGCTTTGAGCCTGCTGGAAAGGGAAAGCTGTTCTGGGGGAGCACCGGGTAAGCCCTCCTCCGCCTGCAGTTCTCATAGAAAACTGTTTGTGCAGGTGGAAAATGACTACATTTCAACCAGGATCAATTCCAGAGGTTCTGCCCTGCTCACAAGTGCCCACATGGTCCAGAGCCCTGGTTTGGCCAACTTCCTACTCATAACCTATTTCTACAGGGCTTTGGATATTTAAAAATATAAAATACAAGATATATTCAGCCTAAACACAAATGAATAGATTTGCTCCCATTTTAATGCCGTGAGGGTGTCTTATGGCCTGCGCTGTGTTATCCTTTACACATCTATTTTTAAATTCTGCAAACTAAACAATCATGACAGAAAACATAAAATCGTTTATGAAATGCCAGCTACAAAACTACAGCAAAATCTAGGCGGCAAAACATGCAGCCCATGCTGTCAGGCAGCAGTGGAGGAGCTGAGCTGCACCGCCTCGGGCTGCCTGAGAACGGGGTGCCTGAGGCGGGTCATGGCCCCCTCTCCAGCTGCCCCAGATGAAGCTGAGCAACGACAGACAGTGCCAGGCGACGCTCACGTGTGGAAGGAAGCTGCAGAATCGGCTGCTGCTCTAAGCCACTGTTCTAGGGGCCAGGCCTTCGGCCAACTTTAATGAAACTGCCGATGCAACTGCCTCCAGTCCTATTCTAAGAGCTTCGTGTGCATTCACTCACAATACTCAGTGCTGCCCCTGAGACAGCGCTGTCTCTGTGACTTTAGGGGCGTGGACCCTGAGGCACAGAGATGTCCGCCGGGCTGCCCAAGACCCACAGCCACAGCTGACAGAGCCAAGATGTACCCCAGGCCAGCAGGCTCGGAGCCCTCCTCTTTCGACACCCCTGCTGCCTCGTGCTTGGAGATCAGACAGAGTTAGCATGGTGGCCTCAGTTTCCCCGTGGAATATGATTTCCTCCCTTCTGCTAAAGCAACGATGACTCTTGGGACACGTGTTCTACTGCTGGCCCAGACTCAGCTTCGAAGTGCTGCTTCCTCTATCTGTCAGGAAGTGGTCACGTCATAGTGTCACGGGAATGCACCACTCCACCCTCACCTGCTGGAAAGGCATCCGCCACACTGACAGAAGCTGTGTGGAACAGAGTCCTTGCCGTCAAGTAGTGCACACCCACACCATGGTCCACAGATGCAGTAAAGGACAGCAGCCCTGACAGCCAGGCGACAGACAGCAAAGGAAGAGGCTGGGAGCGTGGTTGCTGTGGCCACTCAGTCATGGTCAGGTCAGGACGCCTCAAGGTGACCCAAGGCCGCTCTCTGACACTGCCCCAGGGAGTTAGCACCGCTCTCTTCGGCCCACCCCGGCCGCCTCTTCCTGCTTCTCATCCTGTGCCACAGCTGCGGGCAGCATGGAGGCCGCCCAGGGAGGGGCCCATCCTCTGTCCTCGCTGGTCCTGTTGCAGTGCTTTCGAGAGGGGACACCAAGTCCCCATTGGTCGATGGTGAAATGGCCCAGCGTGGGCTCCGAGCCTCCGCTGCCCTCCGTGCCCTCGGGGTCTTCAGGCTTGGACTGAAGAGCCTTCACCCAGCTCACACCGTGCACGGAGCAGAGCTGAGGAAGCCATTTGGTGAAGTTCGAAGCTCAAGCTCCCAGCAAGCAGTCAAGACACAGCCCTGAAGCCACCTCCCCCGGACCAAGGCCACCGCTGCTTCCCCTTGGAGAAAGAATGGCAAACAGAACAGCTGCTCACGAGGCCAGTATTCCCAGAGCCTCATGGCTGCTCCCTGGCAAACGTGAGCTTTGCACCCACTGGGCTCAGTCCAGTGCCCAGACCCCTGCACTGTCCCACGCTTTCTCTGCAGAGACTGAGTCCCGGGTAGCACTGCCATCTGGTCCTTCGGTCTGGACCTGAGAGGCAGCAACGGGACTCCACTTCCATTGCTTCATCTGTGTCCTGAGCCGGGTCGTTAGTGTGCCTGCATCTGGGGACCCCTGGGGCAAGCACTCCATAAATAAGCTGTGTTTCCCTCATTTCCTGACGGAGCACCATGCCGCCATTTCTCCAGTGTTTCGAGCCCATGGTGGACGTTAATGTGGTCTTGGCAGTGCCCTCACCCACCCGCCCCCTCTTGCCAACTTTCCTGGGAGAGTGACCCTGTGCTGGAGCCTGGGAGGGGACAGTCCACCTGAGAACACCGGTTTTGATGCTGCTCTGCAACAGGATGCAAGCCAGTGTCCAGGGGCAAAAAGAGAAGGACTCAGACATCAGAACAGCATCCTTCCCTGCAGACCTGAGGCTCCAGCCACTTGGGGGTGATACACGGACCACTGTCAAAGCCAATGAAGTCTCATTATTTTACAGTAAATTAGATCCAATGCCTTAAAGCCAGTTTTTTGTTTTATGATAAATTAAAGCCAAAACATACTATGAGAAACCAAAAACATCATTATCTTGGGTGTAATGATGGGACAGCCGAGATAAGATGCAGGGAGCACCCTGGGGACAAGGTCCTGGGAAGGAAGGGGACAGAGCCAAGCTGCCGTCCTGCTCATGCAGGGTGGAGGGGCTGGCGAGTCACCGGGCTTCTCCGGTTCCACCTCCTTGTGTGTAGACGGGACATAATGCCATGTGATCCTCTGCCCTGTGGATATCGGGGTGTTACGGGGGGTCAGGGTGACCTCTAAAATGTCTCTGCACAGAGTACAAGAAATGGGGCACGATTGGGATCCAGAGACGGTGAAAAGGTCTCCACTCCGATGTGAGCCACTAGAAGCAGAGAGCTGGGCTAGGCTGAAGCCGAGGCTCAGGGGGCTCTGAGGTCAACCGGCAGCGTCGCCACGTAAATGCCCCGAGAGCAGCCCGTGACCGTCCGTCCTCCCCAGCCCAGAGGCCACCCTCTTCACCATCTGCAGAAGAAGAGCCCTTGGTGACACCTTCCAGGGGTCAGCCATTCCCCACAGGAAATGTTCTCTCAGCAGGTTTAATTCTTGTGAACTTTCCGAGGAAGGTCCAAATTCCATCCTTCTCATCTCCCAGCCTGGGACCCAAATGGGACAGGCGGTTTCCATTTCCTCGGGCCTCGGACTTTTCCAAACAGGACATGGAGATGAGAAGTCTCCAAAGAATTCCTCACGTCCATGCAGAAGGGCAGACTTCCCATCTGCCTGGAGGTTGCTCTTGGGCCGCGGCCACGGGAATCACAGAGCTCATTTGGACTTTCTGATGCTCCCCACAGGAGGGCTTCGCCCCAGCAAGGGAGGAACGCCAGGCCCGCTCTGCAAAGGCCAGGGCCCAGCCCCAGCCGCGGCCCCCACTGCCCCAGGCCCAGTACCTGCAGCCCCTGGCCGCCTGCCCCTGCTCGCAGAGCTGGCACAGCTTGGAAGGCCCACATCTGCTGCTCTGGCCACAGCGATTTATGTTCCCCACCGCCGAGGCCTTCGGTGCCAGCCCCACGTCGAGAGCAGATTGTGGTGGTCTGTCTGTGTTTGTTGAAACTGGGCCGGGAGAAAGGGCCTCACCGGCAAGACTCCCTGGAATGTGCTCAGCACTGTGCCGACGACGACGGCTCTGTCAGCAAGCTCAGGAAACAGCCGCAGGGCTGGGCCAGTGCGGGGTCTGGGAACATATCTTGGAGGGAACGGAGGGACGCCCAGCCAGGACAGAGGTCCCTTTTGTGCGGATGCCATCCCGTCCTCCCTTGGTTTGCAGAGTGAGGCCCTAATTATTTTGACCAAGAAGAAAATCAAGTAGGAAATGTGGATTTTCCTATTTGATGTCCAGAGCTCTTCCAGAAGGAAAGCTAAGCTATGGTGCATTTCTGGGGCCCGCTGGTGTATCCTCTTTTCCATCCAGTGCCTGAACCCCATCTGAAAACAGTAACTGGAGCACATGAGTAATGGAGAAGGAAATTCCCTGAGCGCTTCCTATGCAGACAGCCCTTCTAGCAACACTGACAGTGCTGGGCTCCCGTGAGCCCAGGCACCTGCAGACCAGAATGCATCTTGATTGGTCTCAGAAGCCCCGCCATGCCAGGTGGTGCCCCCTTAGCTGCTGGAGCATGAGGACATCAAGAGGGGGACCTGTGGGTGTCTGGGTACAAAAGAAAGGAGCTGGCAGGAGTTATTTGCAAACAGAAGTGTCCAGCCTTCATATTTTAACCACAGTCGTGGTACCTTGCACCTGAATGTCAGCACCTGCACAGCACCTGCGCAAGGTGACCAAGATGCCTCACCTGCCGGGAAGCAGAAGCCACCTCCTGGGGAGCTGGAGCCTGGGCCGAGCCTGGGCCGGGCCTGTGGCTGCTTAGCCAATAGAATGCAGAGGATGGGACATTGGGATCCTCCATGCCCAGGGTTGGGAAGGCTTGCTGGTTGGGTTCCTGTCTTGGGGCTGGGTCTGCTGCGTGGAACCAGGCCGCCCTGCTGGAGAGAACAGCTACAAGGTATGCCACTGCAGAGGGAGATGCCAGGGGAGACGGCCAGGGTTCACCAACATGGGCTGCTGCAGGAGGGACCTGGAGCCAGCCAGCCACGCCCTGCTGCCCCCCCGGAATCATGAGACCCAACAGAGGGCGCTGTGCTACACCTTGGGGCTGGGCGGCTGTGCCACAGATGGCCAAAGCATCCCCTGACCGCATCCCCTGGCTTACCACAACCGGTGAGGCAGGCGCGTCCCCATGCACAGACCCCAGGGCATCCCGGAACCCTGTACTCAGTACAGTGTTGGGGGCCAGCCCTGCCCATCCACAGAGCCTGAGAGTGGACCCACAGCACCTGGGCCCCACTCTCAGGCCCCAGCCTTCCCGGGTCACCAGGCGTCTGCCTGAGACCTTGTCATCCTTCCTAATCTACCGAGAGCACTGCAGGCCACACAGAGTGGGCATCCCAGGGTTCAGGTCTAGTGACCCACACTGCTACCGGTGCAACCTTGGCCAACAGCCCTCCCGCCTCTGCACTTCCTCCGAGACAAGGAGAGGTCGGCTAACATTCAGGAGCCTTTCCTAATGGTGCTACTGGAACTGCTGGAACCACCTGCTTTTTTCCTGCCGAAAAGAACTTCTCCGTTCTTGTGACCTTGGTTATGAAATCTCCCACCTATGTTAGTTAATTATTCAAAACCAAATGGCCTGGTCAAGCTGAATTCCTCCACAGGCACTGTCTCCTCCCTGCTGTGTGCTGTGCGTCTTAGGGTGATGGGGCCCAGGCAAAAGCGAGGAGGGCCCTGACTCCCTTCCTGTCCCCTTCAAGGCTCTGCTCGGCCACCTCCTCTGCCAGGAGGCCCCTGGGGAGCTCTCCCTCCTCTCCCTCTCTCGTCTTTCTTGGCAACTCTCACCTAACCCTAATCCGAACACCAGGCCAGCTGCAGGAGACAGCCACTCTGTCCCGTGGCCCGAGGTGCTCAGAAGTGACACAAACATTCTAGTGTGTGCTTTGGCGACATAGTGCAAGAATCTTGAAATTCACTGAAAGGTCATACTTGCTAACACCTGCTGTAGGACTGTCCTCTACGGCCATGAGTGCACACGGATAAAGCTTCAAACATACAGCTGGTCGGCAAGCGTGACTTCGGGCAGCACAAACTGGAAACACTAATGAACAGGGACAAGGATGGGCCTGGGAAGGCTGCAGCTGCTGCTCACCTCCAGGTTTTGGAGACTCCACTGAGAGGAAGGTATCACTCAGAGGATCAGGAAAACATCGTCAGTACTTTAAGGTCAGCTTGCGTTCATTGGTGAAACAATGCTTTTGGCGGGTAAAGCCCAGTGACTCTCCTGCCACTGCATTCCACCCACACAGCCATACACTGCGCCACAATACACGTGTAGGGACATCCACCGAAGCAAGCCTCGCAATGGTGAATGACTCAGGCCAACCTAAAAGTTTACCCCAAGGGAATCATGAGATAAATCATAGCACATGCATACAAAAGAACACTGTGAAGTTACAAAGAAATGGAGCTCTGACAGAAAACACTGGCCATGACACAGGCTCAGTGAAACAAGGAGGCTGGAGAGTATAATCCCATTTGTGTAAAAAAGCATAAATATATGGGATTGTTTCCTTAGACACTGGAAGTCTGGAAGGATTTACATCAAACTCTTAGCCAGTGGTTACCTGGGTGGGGGACAAGCTGAAGAACGAGAAGTCTTTATGTTTACTTCACGTTTCAATTACTTGAGCTGTCTCCAAGAGCGGCATTGCTTTAGGCAAGGAAATGCCTTCCCCCTTTGCACTCTGCTATGGAAAAAGTCAGGTGTACGCACAACAGAGACAGCAGTGGAACCCCAATGTCCTCGGCTCTAACTTCCATATCCAGACACGACCAGCTCCTGTCCAAGCTTGTTTGTCCCCTCCCTGCCTCCCAGATGACAGCAGCAGCATCACAACTAAAGACAACAATAATTCCTTTTGCTTTTTTGAGGTTCTTGGGGATTGAACCCAGGGCCTCGCACATGCTAGGCAAGCACTCTACCCTGAGCTGTATCACCAATGCTCTTTTTATTTACAGTATTTTGAAAGTGTTTGGCTAAGTTACTGGGGCTGGCCATGAACTTGTGATCCTCCTGCTTCAGCCTCCTAAGCAGCTGTGATTAAAGGCATATGCCTCTGTACCTAGCTATACAAATTTCTTAAAAACTGCAAGTATCAAGTCAGTGTTCTAATTTCCAACTTCTTGTAATATTATAAATGATTGTGGGCACAATTTGTTCGAATCTTTATTTGAATTTGGAGTCAAATTACAATGGCTTGATCATTTTTTAGTCTTCTTATCAAATGGACTATTCACTCTCTTGCTCTCTCTTCCTACACACAGAGATTCCCATGTAAACATGTATGTGTAAATATGCATACATGTGCACGTCTCTATATATGTGACGTAAGTACACCTGGACAGGGAGCAATGTGGGATCCCTAGCTAGTTGTGTCATATAGACGCCCTTTCACCTGCTCTGTCCTCTGTGCATCCTGAAAATAGTGGTTGGGTCAGGAGGCTGCTTGGGTTCAGGGCCGAGGTTTGGGACAAGTCTGCCTCACCAGCCACAGTGGGCTCCTCCCCACACCTCTCCTCTCTGCTCTTGTGGAGGTTGCATCCCTGGTTTACTCCTGAGCTGTCCTGAGCCTCATACCCAGGCACCATCAGCACTGGCCAGTGTTTCTCCATTGAGTAATGCCGGCCAGCAGTACCCAGCCACTGCATACAGGAATCCTTACTCAGCCCTCTCTCTGCTTCTGGGCCCCCAGAAGTGCAGGAGGTGGCATATGCCCACACTGTGAACTGGTCCATTTTTCCCCCGTGCAAGGTTTCCAGCACACTGCCATGGGTATCTGGTCCATGGTCCTTATCTGAAACCTGTAGGGCCAGATGTGTGTCAGTGTTCAGCATCTTGGGGTTTTAGAAAAGCAATAAGGTTTACCCCAACACCTCTGTTGGGTCTGGGGAACACCTCCAATCCAGCATGTTAACACTTCTGCAGGAAAACACATGAACATTCCCCACTACCCAGGATAAAAATCTAAACAAACACATCTTTAGCACCCAATTCATTTGCAGCAAATATAGGAAAAATGTTTCAGACTTCCAGTCTTTCAAGGCTCAGGTTCTGCAGACAAGAGTATATGGATGGGCACAGGTATCAGGAAGCCACATATAGGCTGCAGTGACCCACAGAGTGACTCACTCATCAGGTCCGGCAACAAGAGCATCAGTCATTGAGACCCGGGCCCTTTCACATAAGAATCTCTGACCCCAGGCTTGGATAGCCCTTTGGACTATGTGGAGGGCTGCTCAGTAAATGGGGTCCAGAAAGGCAGAAGTGAACCCATGGCCACTTCACCCACATCTCAACTGCTAGCTCCCAAAGCTCCCTGGGGTCAGGGTAGCAGCAGGACAGGGCATGCGGTAAGCCCTCCTCTTATCGTCCAGCATCCTTCCTAACATGAACCACATGCTGAGAGAAGCCACAGCTCTCTCCTCCCACTCCACTTTCTAGTGGGGGCAGCCATATTCTTTCTTGGCTCCACCCCCACAGTCACAGCTGATTGGCTCAGCAAAGAACATGTGACCCAACAGGGTCCTTCTCTGAGATTTTTTGTGGTTTCTGGGCAGGAACATTGCTTGCCTTCTCTGGCTATTACAGACCTATAGGAAGGTGGCTCAGGGTGCCTTGGGCACTGTCACTTGGCACCGAGGTGGGTGGAAGAAGCTGATGTGGAGGGAGAGATCAGTGTTGTCAGGCAGAAAGAGATATTTTTCGGGGTGAACTGTGCCCAGACACAGGTCCTAGCCTGGCTTCTCTGTGGCCTGGATTCCAGTGGGGCTAGGGAGAGGACAGCCTGGCACAGCCACCCTGCAGTGAATGGGCGCTGTGTTGAGAGTAAGCCCCGCCCCTCTGCAGCCCACCCCACACCTGTCGGTAACACTGACCCCATTGCAGGCTTGGCTTTGCACAGACTCTGTGTAACACCTTGTAAAGAAAGCCGCTGCTGCAAAAGATTAAAGGGCACCATTAAGTCGGTTGTTTTATTTCTTCTGAGACTGAGGGCAAGCTGAAAATGTGCAAGGAAACATGGCTGGGCCATTTACTCTCAGTTACCAGGGACTAAGCATGGCCTCCCAAAGGCACCCAGCTGGTCAGAGTGGTGGTTTATAAGGGGCAACTGCTGCAGGGGCACCAGCACCATCCTGGAGGGATGCTGGGGGCAGTCACGCAGGTCAGGATGGAAACTTAGCACCAATGAAAGTTCAGAGGGCAGCCTGGTGGGACAGCCCAGTGGGACCCTGAAGGAGGTCTGCTCGGAGACCAGGTCCCCCCAAGGCCCTGCCCATCTGGACTGCTCTGTGCCTTTATGGAGCCCACAGACCCTGTTCTGAAGCTGGGTGGAAAGCAGCACCCTCCTGGCTGCATGCCTGTGGGAGGAGGCCACCCCACTGCCCTGCCTGTGGGGAGCACGTGGCCTTGGCAGAGCTTCCTGGAGTTTAGGACAGGACTGGCAAAGGTCAAAGAGTTGAGCCGGTCTCTAGGGCACAAGGTGGCTGGAGAGATGCCAGAGCAGGGAAAGAGTCCTTCAGGGGCCTGGCAGACACAGCCCTGCCCCGGCTCCTGCCTTTCTTCCCTCCCTCCACACAACCATGTAGCCAGGCTGCTCCTCCTGCATCCCTGCTGGGCATCCCTGCCCATCCAGCTCCAGATCTGCTTTCCCTGGCTCTCCATCCACCTGGTAACAGACAAAAGCCCCCAGCTCCCAGGAGATGTGCCCACTGCTAGACACCAGTGTCCTCAAAGAGGGGGTCTGTCCTGCCCTAGCCTAACAATGGCCAGGGCACCTTAAGAAGAGTCACCACCCTGTTCCTTTTGATAAAGCAATAATTCACAACAGGGCAAGACTTTGCCTTTGCCCCCCTCTTTTTTGCCTTAAAATGTTCTGTTCAAGAAATGGAGCCATTTGTGCTCCATGGTGTTCCTGCTCAATGTAGTAACTGTTTGTTTGAACATGCTACATAAAGTTTCCAGAATGTTCTGTCAACTCCACTCCAACAGGTTCCCACTTCTAGCTATGTCTCCATTCTAAAAGGTTCATCTCAACTTCCCTTCCCCAACTGTACATAAACTCACTCTCATTGCAACTCGTGGCTCAGAATTTAGAGTGCTGAAACTCCTCTGAGCCAGCCAGCATAATAAAGCTAGTTTTTCTCTATCTCTTCTAGTGGCTTTCAGAGTCTCGAGTCTTCCAATTGTTGTAGCTGTAACACGGAACTGTAACACTTGGCTGTAACACTGGAGGTATCTCACTTTCCCCCAAATTTGGTCCCCTGACTGAGAATCCAATTGTGCTGGCCCTTTGAGCCACCAGTTTGGAGTCAGAAGAGCAGCCACCAGGAGCCCTCTCCAAAGAATGAGACAGCATGCCTCCACCCTGTTTGACAGTTCCTCCTTTAGGTGAAGGTGACTGATAACTGTGCTTGCTTCTCCTGACCAGACTCAGGAAAGGAGGTAGACTAAACAACCCCTTCAGGACTTCAGGATAAGGTAAGTCCCCAGGGCCCAATTCAGACTCAGTCAGGCCTGTTGCAGTGGACAGAAGGAAAGCTTGATCACCTTCCACAGTCTCGGGTCAGAGACTTCAGTCAGGGACTTTCCTAAGGGGGGAAGGAATGGTTTAACCTCTAGAAGACAGTCTGTTGCATGCCACAACTGGTCTGTGGGACTCCATGGCATCAGCTATTGAGTCTGATTGGGCCCGACCCTGCGGTTCTGTGGGGATGTCATATGGCATAATGGTGACTCACCTCCCATAATAGGAGGTTGACCAGGCTTGGGATTATGAGTGCACCATAGCCTAAGCTCCTACAAGGGATGTGGCCAGGAAGGTGCCTAAGTGGTCTCCTTTGGGGGACCCCCACCCTTTTTCTGTTGTGCTACCATTCAAAGACATCACATATACCATGGGTAACAACCACAGTAAATCCATTGTCTTGGATTGCATGGTCAAAAACTTTAAGAAGGGATTTAGTGGGGAACATGGAGTTAAACTAAAGCCCACAAGGTTGCAGACCCTCTGTGATGTAGGTTGGCCCCAGTTTAATGTAGGGCGGCCCCCTGAAGGAACTCTGGCTGTCCAGACTATCCCGATCAGTTTCCCTACATCGATTCTTGGCTAGAGGTTGCTCAGACCCTACCACTCTGGATCTGATTCTGTGTTAGTAGAAAGGGACAGAGTCAGGTTTTTGTAGCCCAAAGCTGTGCCCAGCCCCCTCCAAGACCTCACAAAAGCTGATTCATCAGGGTCCACCAGAAGAGGATTCTCTGCCACTGCCTTATCTCCTTAAGCCACTGCCTGTGTCTCCACCACCAGTTCCTGTTCTTCCTGAGAGCCTGCAGCCTTCAAACTCCCTACCACCAGTCCCAGTTGCTAGCCCACCTTCCGGCCCACTACCTGCTCAAACAGCCAGTCCACTTCTGAATCCCCAGATGGGCCCAAATCCATCTCCCGCCAGACCTTTTCTTTATCCACCGCTCCCAGCTCCAACCTCCAATCCCTCCACCACCCCACATGGCAAGGAGATTGCTTCTCCTGAGAAACCTCTCTTCAGGCATCTGCAGTCCACTCAAGCCCCAGCTATCCAGCTGCCGATCCGTGAGACCCAGCTTCCACCCTGCATCCTGGACAATGACACCATCCAGCCCGGGCCTGCCACCCTCTACTACCAGGCCTTCACCACAACTGACCTTCTGACCTAGAGACAAACACGCCGCCATACTCCGGGAAGCCCCAGGCCCTCACTGACCTCGTGGAGTCCATCTTCCAGACCCACCTGCCCACCGGGATGACTGCGGCCAGTTGCTCTACGCCCTTCTCAACACGGAAGAGAGGCGTAGAATCATCGCTGAGGCCAGAAAGCACCTCCAAGGTCTCGTCCCCATGGGCCAAGACTGAGCAGATTGGGCCAAGGAGATGGTTCCCGAGACCAGGCCACAATGGGACTTTCACACTGCAGGGGGACCAGAGGCCCCGGAAAGATACCTCGGGGCCATCCTGCAAGGGGTCCACGCTGCTGCCAAGAAGCCAACTAACATGTCCACGACGGCCTCTGTGCCACAGAAGCCAGACGAGTCCCCCGCTGAGTTCTACGAGGGACCCTGCGAGGCGTTCCCCATCCTCACTCTGTTCGATCCCAAGACTCCTGAAAATCAACACATAGTCAACACTGCTTTTGGGACCCAGTCCGCTCCTGACATCCACCGAAAACTCTAAAAGCTCGAGGGATTCTCCGGCATGAATGCCTCCTGGAGCTTCTTGAGGTAGCAACTAAGGTCTCTGCTAACCAAGACCGCGAAGCCCAACGAGAGGCAGAAAAGAAAATAAAACAAAAGGTCTCACTCCTTGCGGCTACGCTTGGGAAACCAGACCCTACCCACAAGCCCGGCCCACCACGTAGAGGGGAAAACCAACAACAGACCCCTGCTGCACCCGGACCAATGCGCCTATTGCAAAGAAATTGGACACTGAAAAAATGAATGCCCCAACCGAAAGCAAAGCACCCCAAGCCAAAAGCTTCTGACCTCACCGGCTCCAACCAGCAACCCAAGCCCTGGGGCTCAATTGGCGAGCTCCCTACTGCGCTGGTTCTCATCACCAGCATGAGCCCAGATCCCTAGCCTGGCTGGACTTACAGAGACTGAGTCAGATTAGGGAAGACTGGGCTCCCTGACTCTGGGCCCCCAGGAGCCCACAGTCAAAATGACAATTGGGGGCCAACCTATAACTTTCATAGTCAACACAGGAGCTGAGCGCGCTGTAGTGACCACCCCCAGTATCCCTGTTCACCAAGAGGGACGCCACCATCGTGGGGTCAACCGGAGTTCAGATGGCTCAGCGGTTTTGCCAAGCACGGACCTGCCAACTGAGGGGACATGAAGTGGTCCACGAGTTCCTGTGTCTGCCTGAGTGCCCTGTCCCTCTCCTGGGGAGAGACCTGCCGACTAAACTCAGGGCGCCATAACATTTACCCCCGAGGGACTGGCTAGCCCGAGCCTAGATGCTCGGAAAGGACTGATCCTGTCTGTAACCATCCCCAAAGAGGGCGAATGGAAACTGCACACTGGAGATCAGGGAGAAACAAAACCCCCAGAGTTACTAGACACATTTCCAGAGGGGTGGGCTCAAAAGTCCCCACCTGGGATGGCCAAGAACAAGCCCCTCACCCGGTAGAACTTAAAGCAGGGCAAAGCCGGTCAGACTGAGACAATGTGCCATTCCCAGAGAGGCAGGACTCAGGATCCAGGAACATATCAGCAGACTGAAGGGTGCAGGGATCTTAAGCGAATCCCAGTCCCCTTGGAACACACCACTGCTGCCAGTTAAAAGGCCAGACAGAAGTGGATACAGACCAGTACAGGACCTCTGGGCGATCCACAATGCCACAGTCACTCTGCATCCAGTAGTTCCAAACCCCTACATCCTGCTGAGTCTGCTCCCGCCTCTTGAGTGGCCTGGTTCACCTGCTTGTTAAAAATGCCTTCTGCCTTCGGCTAGCCACCTCCCTCAAGCCAGCTGCTCTTCGCTTTTGAATGGGAAGACCCCAATACTGGGCAAAAGACACAGTTGACCTGGATGAGACTTCCTTAAGGCTTCAAAAACTCCCCCATGCTATTTGGAGAAGCTCTAGTTGCTGACTAAGCTGCTCTCCCTGCGGAAAGACTGAATTGCGCTTTGCTACAATGTGTAGATGACTCCTATTAGCAAGTAAAACCAAAGAAGACTGCTGTCAAGGAATTTAGCCTTCCTACAGTTGCTTCTAGATGCAGGCTACAAAGTAAAAAAAAAAAAAAGGCCCGGATATGTCAGCCTTAAGGTTCAGTAACTGGGATTCATAATCACCAAGGGACACCGATCCCTGAGGCCTAAGAGAAAACAGGTTGTCTGCTCCCTCCCCACGCCAACCAACAAAAAGAAACTCCGGACCCCTGCGAACATGGCGCTGCGAGTGGCCCGGGAGCGTGTGGGGCGCGGCCTGCAGGCTGTGTCCAGCCTCGGTGCCCTCCACACCCTGCCCGATTGGGCCCTGGCGGCTGCAGGTGGGCGCCATGTGGTCACTGCGCACCAGGACGGCTCTGCTCAAAGCGCGTAAATTTACAGAGAAACACGAATGGATAACAACGGAAAATGGTACTGGAAGAGTAGGAATCAGCAACTTTGTACGGGAAGCTTTAGGAGATGTTGTTTACTGTAGTCTGCCTGAAGTCGGGACAAAATTGAAAATGCAAGATGAGTTTGCTGCTTTGGAGAGCGTCAAAGCTGCCATTGAACTCTATTCTCCTCGGTCAGGAGAAGTAGCTGAAATTAATGAAGCACTTGCAGAACATCCAGGGCTTGTCGACAAATCCTGTTATGAAGATGGCTGGCTGACCAAGATGGCAGTGAGTGACCCTTCAGAATTAGATGAGCTCATGAGCGAAGAAGCGTATGAGAAATACGTGAAATCGACTGAGGAGTGAAGTGGCACCCAAAATAAACTAGTGTGAAGTGACTTTTTCCAGCAGTGTCTGCAATTAGTGGCAGACAGAAGACCAGAGATAACAACTTTTAGCAGTTCTATAATGATGGAAAAGAAAGAAACCACTCTCATCGCTGCTCCTGGACGGAAATACCCCTTAACTCCCTAGTGATTGCAGATAAACACAATGTGCATCTTTTTGATATAAACTTTAGGATTTTTAGACTAGGCTGTAGGTTCTGATATTCAGAATTCATGAAATTATCCATTGTAAAAACTAGTTATAAAAATAAATATAATTCAAGGGTAACACTATTATCATAAGCCTTACAAAATACTGTAACTTGCTTACATTTCTCCCTGGATTTAGGTCAAAAGACTCAGAGTGTGTCACTTGGACAGTGTCGGATGAAGAATGACACTTTCTTAATTTTGTAACAGACTCCATTGGCTGGTGCTGTTTTTATACAGTGAAGCAACAGCTTTGCCGCACAATAAGAAACAAATAAAATATTCAACTACTTTTTAAAAAAAAAGAAAGAAACTCCATAAGTTTCTGGAGGCAGCTGGATTCTGCAGGATTTGGATATCTGGGTCTGCTGAGAAAGCCAAGCCCCTCTATGCTGTCCTCACCGGACCAGAAAAACAGCCCCTAAAATGGGATGGTCAACAGGAATTTGCCTTTAAAGAGGTTAAATGGCTACACCCCTGCACTGGGATTACTGGATATAAGCCGAGAATTCAATCTCTTTGTTCATGAAAATGACCATGTAGTCCTGGGAGTCCTGACTCAGACAGCAGGGCCCTGGCAGAGGCCAGTGTCCCACCTGTCCAAACAACTGGACACTGTGGCGGCCAGGTGGCCCCCTGCCTCAGTGCTCTGGCAGCAGCTGTGACTCTCATCAAGGAGGAAGACAAACTGACCTTGGGCCAGAGCCTTAAGTAAAAGTCCCCACTTGGTTTTGACTCTGATGAACAATCAAGGACATAAATGGCTTTCAAACGCCAGAATGGGCCAATATCAGGGGCAACTCTGTGGAAATCCCAGGCTCAGCCTGTAACAGTGAGGACTTTAAACCTGGCCACCTCTCTGCCTGCTGAGGAGGCCCAGCCAGACCATGACTATGAAGATCTAACTGACAGCTGTTCTCCAGCTGACCTGACCTCACTGAGGAGCCAAAGACTCAACCAGATGCCACCCCGTTCACTGAGGGCAGCAGCTTCATGCTGGATGGAGAGCAACTGGCAGGGTGTGCAGTCACTGCCACCGACCAGGTCATCGAGGCAGCCCCTTCCTAGAGGGGGGTCGACACAGGCACAGAGCTCTGTACCCTCATCCAAGCCCTCTGATGGGCTCAAGGAAAGATTGTCAACATTTATACTGACTCAAAGTACACCTTTGCCACTGTTCATGTTCACGGGGCAATATACAAAGAGAGAGGACTTCTAACAGCAGGGGAAAAGAGATTAAAAATAAAAGAGAGATGCACCAACTCCTAGAACCAATCTGGGAACCCAGAAAGGTGGCTGTCACACGCTGCCAAGGGCACCAAAGAGATCAGGACTTTACCACAAAAGGAAACCAGCTGGCTGACCAGGCAACTAAAGAAGCTGCCAGACAGACCAGACCCCACATCCTCACATCAGATATCCAGAAGCCAGCCCTACAGATGAACAACTTTTTGCCAAAGAAAAGGCCTATATGAAAGTTTATAAAATCTTATGTTGGGACTGTTTTGAACCACGGTTTACACATCCAGATGCAGAAAACAATCCCGGCTGCAATTCCCCAGAAGAAAATCTGTGGGCCCAAGAACAGGAAGCCTGAAGCATGGGATCAGGCCTCTACACTTTGCCAGATACCAGAATCTTTATCCCATCTCATGTTTCTTACCCTTTTGTCTTGGAAACTCTTGAAAAGACCACCTAGGTAAAACAAAACTAGAAAATCTCTGAAGGAGATATTACTATGTTGCAAGACTACCCTCGCTCTCTGCTTCAGTCTGCCTCAGATGTAAGATCTGTGCCACAACTATTCTCTCCAGAGACCGCTGCCACCACCAGGAATTCAGCATACAGGAACATCACCATTTGAAGGCTTACAAATAGACTTTACTGAGATGAAACCCGGTTTTAGACACAAATACCTGTTGGTCATAGTCTGCACTTGTTTTGTTTTGTTTTTTTGGTACCTGGGATCTAACTCAGGACCTTGTGCTTGTGAGGCAGGCAGCAGAACCACTGAGCTAAATCCTCGGCCCAGTCTGCACTTGTTCTGGATGGTTCAAAGCCACACCAACCAGGACAGAAAAAGCCCAGGAAGTTGTTCAGCTCCTCCTCAGAGAAGTCATTCCCTGATATGGCCTCCCCTTGTCAATTGGAGGTGACAAATGGGCCTGCCTTTGTGGCTGAAGCTGTCCAAGGCCTCTCTGATATGCTAAAGACTGAGCGGAATCTACACATAGCCTATAGGTCACAAAGTTCAGGGAAAGTAGAACGCATGAATTGAACCCTTAAAACCATCTTGGCTAAGTACTGCCATGAAACAGGGGCAGAGTGGCCAGATGTGTTACCTCTGGTCCTGCTCAAAGTCAGGTGCACACCTGGACCCTCAGGTTATTCCCCATATGAGATAATGTTTGGAAGATTCCCCCAGTCATCAGACATTTTAGGGGAGACATTAGACAACTAGGAGATAATTATGTAGCCTTAGAGTTACAAACATTAGGCAGTCTTTTCACAGATTAACAAAACTGTTTTAGAGAGAACCCCCATCCCCATGGGTATTCCAGCACATTCCTTTCAGCTAGGGGATTCAGTCTGGGTTAAAGATTAGAAAAAAAGATGCTCCTCCAGTCTATTTGGCTAGGGCCTTATACTATTTTTTTTTTTTTTGGTACCGGGGATCGAACTCAGAACCTTGCACTTTCGAGGCAGAGGGCAGAACCACTGAGCTAAATCTCCGGTCCAGGCCTTATACTATTATGCTTGCTACCCCCACCTCTATCACAGTCACAGGTATAACATTCTGGATTCATCATGCTGGAGTGAAAAAGGCCCACACCACAGAGGTCTCAGATACCTGGGCTACACACCCGGACCCCAAGAATCCCCTCAGGACTCAGACAGAAGACCTTGGGACTCGACCTGACCTCAGAAACATCACCAGCAGACAACAGCCCTGCTTTAGTAACACCAGGAGCTGACTAGTCTACATATGGCCAAAGCCTGAGGACACCATTCACAGGACACCTTGATACACCCTATGGACTATTACCATTATCCCTGGTTTCTAGACCTCCTTGGACTGCTTGCCTTAATTTTTGCTGTGGGCCTTGCTACAGTTCCCCCAGCAGACTGGACAACTGTCCAAAGGAGTCTCCTAGTCTTTGTCTTTCTCATTAGGATAGGGTTTCACTAGTTCTCCCCTGACCTAAGTGATAATGGCCAGCACCAATAACCTGATGTTGCTGTTGGTCTCCATGGTGACACTCTTGGGACATGATGGCCCAAACCCACTACCCCCCTACCTCTCTAACACCTTAGAGCTGGTCCATGTCTTACTAAATCAGTTCCTCTCCAGTCTCGAAGAGGACTGCTGGCTGTGCCTGTTTTCTCAGCCTCGGTGGAGGTCACCCCTGTCTCACACCAGGTCTGGGCACTATCCACATCAGCATATCATCCTGCTGTAGGCCTAATGTTGTGGCAGAGCAGAGCAGCTCAGTGCTACAGCCAAGTGTCTCTGAGGCACAGCTGAGTTTTACAGCTCAGTGTGGCAGCTCTGGGTCACAGCTCTCGTAATTTGAAGATTCGAGAATCCAATGGTCAGTTGAAGAGGTGGGAAAAAACCCTTTATTATGCCTGCAAGCCCCATAGGCCCAGAGGAGTCTGACTGCTCTACCAGAAATGAGAGCCTCCTTATATAGGGATCTACAGGGTAGGCGAGCATGGTCAATGAAGCATGGGGGAAAAGTTACAGAACATTCTTGAAACACATGCCATGTGAGCATGCTTACTGAAGCAAGGGGGCAGAGTTACAGAACATTCCTGAAGCAGAGGGGTGGAGTTACAGAACATTCCTGAGAGGGGGCGGAGCTTAACAACCCCTACAGAGCTTAGCAGAACATTCCTAAAAGGTCACACAGTAGTCACAAACCATTTTGATACACTGGGCAGGAGCCCATTGGCACAAACTTACATTTCCAAAACAAAACACTCTGTGGAAAAAGGTGGAGGCAAGGCAAGGCCAGGGCCTGTCTTATTGTCTAGCACTTCTCCATCATTTAAAAACCCTCCTTTCACTAGGGTCGCTGCTTCACTCAAACAGGATTTCTACAGAAAAAGACAGGCCACAACACACAGGCCTGTATTTGGTCCTGTCTCTACTGACCTTAAGCTCAACTTCCAGGCCCTGCTCTGAACAAAGCAGCCCTCCCCTCCAGAAGGCCTTTGCTCCTCTGCTGTTTCAGGGCCTCCCAAGGCACTGGGACATCTATTGCCCTCTGACTGTAACCTCACCTCAATCTTACACCCTCCCCATGAACAACTTAATGTACAGGTTAACTCGTGCACTCTCCACTACCACCTCACTGGCTGGCTCAGACCAGTCACCTCCCAGCCGATCAGTGTGGAGTCCCACTTCTGTAAGATGAGAATTCCCTTACCTAGGGGACTTCTGGGGAGCCACGGCAGCCTCAACCCCTTCCACCTGCCTGCTCTTACCCAATCTCAAAGGCTCCAAGAATGGTTACTAATTGATAGAAACAGGTTCCTCTCACACTGGGAAAACAAAACTCAGGGTGCTCTCAACAGGCTCACACCAGACAAGCACCCCCTCCTACAGGAGCAGCCCTAGCCTTCACACTGAGTGTATGAGAAAGAGATAAAGAGAGCCATTATCCACTCTATAGTGTCTACAACCCTCTCCTCTCCTGGCATTGTCTGGTTCTGTGGAATTTCTGCCTATCTCTGCCTCCCTGTTAACTGTACAGGAACCTATACCCTTGTCTAACTTAGCCCCAAGATAGAAATTGCCCCTGGGGACACTGACTTTCCAGTCTCAGTCCAGGCTCATACCTGACAATGCTGAGCTGCCTTCCTCATACCCCTGATAGTAGGCTTAGGAATAGCTTTGGGGATTGGTACTGGAGTCACTGGCATAACCACTGCAGCCCTCACCTACCAGTCGCTCTCAGGAGTTAACCAACAGCTTGGAAGAAATCTCTAATTCGGTAATAGACCTACAAAAAGAGATGGACTCTTTAGCTGCAGTCACTTGAAAACCGCCTCACCTTGGACTTACTAACAGCAGAAAAAGGGGGTACCTGTATCTTTCTCGGGAATGAGTGTTGCTTCTATGTGAATGGATCAGTGGTCATTCATGAAGCTGTAAAAAGTCTCTGAGACAGAGCTGCCAAACCCCAGGAAAAATCCCAAACTAGTGGGTTTTGGAGTTTCTCCTGGGATAAGTGAATGACATGGTTTGCTTCTCTGTCCCCATCTTCCTGTTGCTAATGATTGGCCCTTGTCTATTCAGGTGCCTCACAGAGTTCTACAAGACCAGGTTCAGGTTCTCATAAGACAGTCAGTTCATCAATTACTGGTGAGAGCTCTCCTAAACTGTAACCCTGTAGCTACTAGTGATTCAATGAGGCTACATCTATATAGGGGAATCAAAGAGAGGAAATGATAAAGCAATAATGCACTATAGGGCAGGCCTTTGCCTGCACCATGTCCTTGCCCAATGTATCAAAATGTTCTGTTCAAATAATGTAACTGCTTGTGCATGCTACACAATGTTGCAACCTAAGGTTTCAAGAATGTTCTGTTAACTCCACCCAAGAGGTTCCCACTTCTAGCTATGTCTCTGCCCTAAAAGGTTCCTCTCAACTTCCTTTTCCCAAGTGTATATAAACTCACTCTCACTACAACTTGGGGCACAGAATTTGGAGTGTTTAAACTCCTCTGCACCAGCCAGCATTATAAAGCTCAGTTTTTCTCCATCTCTGAGTGGCTTTCAGATTCTCGAGTCTTCAAAGTGCTGTAGCTATAACACTTGGCTGTAATTCTGAGCTGTCTCACTTTTTCCCCAACAAGGTAGGGCTGGAATTGAATGAAACTAATAAAAACAAGAAACCACTTGGTCACAATGGTCCTGAACTGGGTTGTTGGGAAGACCCCCCAGACAGCTCCCTGCATGACTCCATCTAGACTGGATGCCGTGCTTCACAATCTTCCTCACACATTATGAAGAGCATTGTTTCATGGGACACTTAAGCTTCTGCTCCTTGAATACGCTCTGCCTCTCACCGTCTCCCTCACCAATGAACCTGTCCTTGTCTTCAGCATGTTTGTACTCTGTGTGTGAGGTCATGGTTTCAACCTTCTGAATTCAGGAATGTCATTAAAGATGGCTGCATGAGGAAGTCAAAGCCATACGGATGCCTCAAGCTCAGGCTGGGGCAGAAGGGCCAGGTAGGGGCCTCACTGTCCCCCAGCATGGCCAGCCCATGCTAGTCATTCTGTTCTGTTGGGTGCTGTTGTCTTTGTCAGCTCAGGCTGCCACAGCAAAGCCCACGGAGTGGCAGCTTGGACAGGAATTGCTTCTCACAGCAGTGAGAAGACCAACCTTGAGGAACAGCAGGTCCAGCTCCCAGTGAAGCTCTGAGCCTCCTAACTACAGATGGCACCTTCCACAGGGTCTGAAAAGACAGGTGAGTGCAGATCGCCAGTCCCACCATGAGGCCCACCCTCAGGGCCTCCTCCAAACCCACTCACGTTCCCAGGGCCCCATGTCAATAAGATCATACAGGGGCAGGGCTCCAGCATACGAATTTGGGTCCACAGCATTGCCTGTATTTTTAATGTTATTTTTAGGCAAACGTAGCAGTCTTAGACAGTGTCTTAGTCACTATCTTGGTCACTGGAACACAATACCTGAAACCCACAACTTAAAGGAGGGAAGATTTGTTCTAGCTCACAGCCTATAGAGGTTTCAGTCTATGGGTGGCTGACTCCAAGGCAGAGCGACTCAGCAGAGGGGCCTGGAGGAGGAGCGCTGCTCACAGCATGGTGCACAGGAAGCAGCAAGTGAAGGGGGAAGAAGAGGAGGGAGATGGACCCTTTCGGGTTGTCCCCCCAGTGACCCGAGTCTTCTGACCTGACCCTACCTCCTCACAGCAGTCAGCTATGAGCCCTGTAACCCAATCACCTTCCAAACCCCACCTTTGAGCATATGAGGCTGTGGGGGACATCCAGATACAAAGCAGAGCAGTAACACTGGATGGAAAGGTAGATCAACAGAAACAGGTAAAGTGTGTTTGATGAAAGGGAATGGATTTACCAGGCTCAGAGGAAAAGCACATGATGGGAAGGTAGACTGAAAGAAGTAGTGGAGGGTGCATAAACCAGAGCACATCCAGATGTCAGAGGTCCTGAGACAGGGCAGAGTGAGTACGCACTTACTTCGGTGCTGATTAGAAACGCTCTGTGATGTGTTCCACATATTCTATATGCAGCCACACCCAGGGCATGTCAATAATGTAAAAACAAAGTACTGGGACCAGGGATTTAGCTCAGTGGTGCTGCCATCTGCCTCACAAGCAGAAGGTCCTGAGTTCAATTCCTGGCACCTCCGCCCAAAAAAACTACTGGGGAGGGGACAGGGATTTAGCTCAGTGGTTCCACCGCCTGCCTCGCAAGCGCAAGGTCCCAAGTTCGATCCCAGGTACCAAAAAAAAACTACTGGGGAAGACGGTGCCATCTATGTACAAAAGTAGGCAAGTGCAGATGTCAATCTGAACATCGCTTCATAGATCAGAATGCTCTAAAGAGATGAAAAGGAAGAATTATCCCAGGCTGGGACTGAGAAAGACCCTCCTCATTGCCGTCATTCCCGGCCTCCTCCCAGAAGAAGCTGGTATTTCTGATAAAATGCAGAAGTGATGTCCGGATAAGGTCCAGATGGCCTGAGCCCCGGAACCAGGGGCACTGGCCATTCTGCTGTCCTGGGGAAGACAGCATGTCAAGTTTTCACTGTGTGTCTGAGGGCTAAGCATGTACCCTGCCCAGGCTGTGGAAATATCTGAACATTATTGCACAGGAAGCGAGGAGGCATGAAATGTTACAAGCTAAGAATCTCCTGGGCAAAAATGTCCTCCTTAGATCAACCTTGAACTAATGATTCTCCTGCCCCTTTGCCTGGCTTTTTTCTTCAAAGCTTCTCCTTAAATGAAGTATGGAAGCTGCAGTGCTCTCATCTAAATATTCAGGGTGGATTTAAACAGAAAGTGCCTATAAAGAAAAAATTGTGAAACTGTTTGACATGGGCAAAAAAGGTCCTTGGATATCATGGGAATCATGAAATCGAGGGGCTAAATTGGAGTGCCTGTGGTAATTCCCCTGGAATGCTGGGAATTGGCCAGCAGCCCCCACTGGCTCTCCTGACCCTAAAGGCTGGGCCCTGTGCCTTGGGGAGGCTATTGCACAACTCTGCTGTCCTAGCACACAAAGAGTCAGGCAAATGATTCTGGGGGTTTTTTTGTTGTTGTTGTTGTTGTTGTTTTTTGGTACTGGGGATCGAACTCGGGTCCTTGCACTTGCGCAGTGGGCAGTGAAACCACTGAGCTAAATCCCCAGCCCTAGGCAAATGATTCTTTCAGGGAAAAATGCAAATAAGTCTGTCCCATGCAGATACAATTAACTCACCCTGCACAAAACACTGTTCCAAAGTTACATCTTTAGCCCCAGAGATACAAAGTAGCTATGTGCGGTCAGAAATTCACCTCTGTTTCCTGGCTGTCTGTATATATCTGCCCTTCAGATTCTCCTCTGAACCATCATTCATATCTTAACAGCTTGGTAATGGCTCAAAGAATATATATCTCTTACGTACATTCAGTGTATATTTGCATGAGAGTTGCAAGTTTACCTTCTGAAGATTACATTTTTTCATAGCTGGGACAAAATACCAACATGCACAACTTAAAAGAAGAAAGGTTTGGGCTGGGGATTTAGCTCAATGGTTCTGACGCCTGCCTCGCAAGTGCAAGGTCCCAAGTTTGATCCCTGGTACCAAAAAAAAAAAATAGAAGAAAGGTTCATTTGGTTCACGGTGTCAGGGGGTTCAGTCCCTGGTCAGCTGGCTCCTCCTAGGCAGGAATAGAATGGTAGAGGGCTCTGGTGGAGCAAAGATGCTTAACCCATTGTGGCCAGGAAGCAGAGAGAAGGAAAGAGCTAGGGACAAGAGTACTCTTCCAGATCACACCCTCAGTGACCCATTCCTCCAACAAGGCCCTACATCCTAACCGCACATTCAGCTGTCCAGCATCCGTGGATGAATCCAATCACCCCTGTAGCACCCCATAATCCAATCACTTCAGAGCACGTGACTTCTGAGGGACAAATTTAGATCTAAACTATAGCACATATTTTAATATAGCCACACTAGGATGGAAGGAATGAGAGGCTGGCTCTGTTCAACAGGTGCCTGGTTTAAAGAAAGGAATTAGAGATGACCAGAACTTGGGGTCTGACTCCTTTATGACTGACCATATCAGGAAGCCAGGACCAAAAAGAAAAGAAAGCTGAGACTTGGAAATCCTCCAGGAGTCCTCAGCAGGGAGCTGCAGGGATGTCCCGTGGAGGCAGGAAGGGACGGGGCGGGGGACAGAGGAAATCTGATGAACTGATGTACAAATAGCCAATGGACATGTTTCTGTAACCAGAAGATGCCAAACAGGGCAGAAAGAGAGGAGAAGAGAAGAGCTGAGGGGGCTGGGTGTGGGGAAACTTGTTATTCCTGAATCTGAACAATGAGGCGTTTTCTTGAAAGATAATCAGATAAGGGAGCAAGAGGGAGACTTGTTCTGAGCTGCACCCAAGGCCCACCAGATCGTGTGATATTTACATCAAGTTTAACAGCTAACGGAATGACAGGTCAGCCATCACTCGCTGACATGCTCTTCCCACCCAGGGACAAATGGGAGGCTGTGTTTCAAACCCTAATCTAGGAGAGAATGGGGTGAGTTTCGTGGGTAGATCCCCATCTACAGGTCACTTCCATGGAAGAGAAGCATTCTTTTCTTGGATGGCTTTGGATGTTGGCACTGCACTTCTGAGCCATTGGGTCCAGGCCATGCTGGACAGGAAGGGACTTGTCTCTCTGGGTGGCTCTCCCAGCCCCCTCCTCCTGCACCCGGGTGGAGAACAGGACTGGATTTCCCGCTGCCCTCCACCTACCCTGAGGACAGATGGAGCCCTCAGAATTCATCCCCGATTTTCTCTCCTGAACAATGCTGCTCCAGTCCTTAAAACTCCTTCACAGGACAGAAGTCATCCGGCAAGTGGGCTAAATGCAGAGGGCTTGAGGTCCGAGATCAGATTCTTACAGCTTCTGCTTGCTGAATTGGGGTTGGTCCTTCTCTCGGAAATACAGGCCCTGTCCATAAGGGGAGTTCGTGTCACCCACCCTGGGGCCAGAGGGTGGGCTGGTGCCCCGAGAGCTCTCTTTGATGCCAGGCTCCCACATGCTCTGGGTGGTGCCTGGACACTTCCATGATGTGACAGGTACTGGGGATAGAACAGTGAATCCCGACTCAAGAACACTCCAGTTGCGAACTTTCCCAGATGTAGCATGTAAGACTCACTTTGTCGGCTTACAAACAAATTCGACTGATAAACAATTCTCCCAGAACAGAACTTGTTCGTAAATCAGGACTTACTGTGGATGAAATACAAAAGTTTAATATAATCATTGCATTCAGGTAGCAGGATACTATAGTACTGATAAGTATTTCTTTAAATTGTCTTGAATGTTGCACTCTGTAGGCTTTTCATGTATAAAATGAAGAACTGGAGGATGTAGGAATAAAGATGGGTATATGGCTATGATACTAAAATCATAACACATAGCCCTTACTAAGTGCAGGCATAGTTCTGTTTAATCCTCAACAAATCTATGTGGTGTTGCCCCCATTTGACAGAGAATTTGAGGCCCAAAAAGACAAATCTGCCTGCCAGGAGGAGGTGGTAAACCAATGAAGGAGCCCAACAGTCCCGCTCTGGATTGGAATGTCCCTCGCATAGGGTTCGTGGTGGCGCATACCTGTCGTCTCAGCGCTCTGGGAGGCTGAAGGAGGAGGACCACAAGTTCAAGCCCAGCCTGGGCAGTTTAGTGACTTAGTGAGACCCAAAATCAAAATGGAAAATTTTTAAAAGGGTTGAGGATGTAGCTCAGTGCAAAGGCCCTAGGCTCAATCCCAGGTAAAGTACAAAAAGGGGGGATCAGTAAGCAGACAGGTGGGAGGAGCCCTAGGGCTGTGAGCAGACCGACTGACCTCTGCAGAGCTGAGCCAAGGACCCCAAAGATGCCCCGCCCCCTGCACCTCACTCTCGCCTCAGGAACTCATGCGTTGGTGATCAGAAACCAGTTCTGCATACCATGGCACAGGAAAAACCCCCAGCTTCTTTTATTAAAAAAATTTCAGCCAGGCATAGTGGCCCACACCTGAAACCCAGGGGCTGAGGCAGGAGCACCAGAAGTTCAAGGCCAGCGTGGGCTACGAAGCAAAACTCTAGCTCAGGAAAGAAAGAGAAATGGGGAGCGGGGGAGGGGAGGGAGGGTACAGTGCCATGAGGCCGGCCGTGCCCCATGGAGCTGGAGGGTATCCGCACAGACACAGAGAAAGTCAGATCTAGCTGGGACACAGGGACAACTCCGAAGTCACCAGGTGCAGGACAGAGCTCACAGGGTCACGGGGGTGCTAGCAAAGGCAGCTGCTGGACACACCCTGGGGCAGGAAGCCGGAGGCAGAAGGAGGCAGGGCCCGCTCCCCAGGTGCCCTCAGCTCTGAATGCCCGAGGGCACTGCCCAGCTAGGGACCTGGGAGAGCGAGCCGTGTCTGGAATCAGGGCACAAAGACATCCCCAAAAGGCGGTGTTTGGGCATAAAAATGACATTCTGTGTTGAGCTGCAGAGCTCCTGGGCTCAGCTCAGCCCAGCAAACAGAAAGACCTTTCACTAGGTCTCCGGAGAGACTGCGAGAAAGAAAAGTAAAGCAGAGCCTTTCAAAGGAGAAAGCTCAGCCCTCAGCAAAACTGGCCTTTTAAAAATATATATAAATTTAATCAATTTTTGTGGTTTCAGTAACAGCAAAGGATTTTGTGGTTTTCCCTTAAATTTTTCACCATTTTCCATTAAAAACAAAAGCCAATATTTGAAACCATTTTTCCCCCACTGAAAGTGGCAATGTTTTTCCCAGGGACCAATTCCTTGGAAAAATATCTGTGCAGCATTGCAGCCTGTGATGGCCCTGCTGGCCAGAGGCAGTGCCATACTCGCCCACGCGACCAGTCACACCTGCCACCAGATGTGCCCGTCAGGTGGAAAATTCCATGCAAGAGAAGCTCCCCTTCTTTCTGGAGGTTATGTGAACAGGCCATCTGACCTCTTAGGGAGCCAGGCCTGGAGGTCGAGGGTGCCTGCCACACGCACCTCTGCCATCAGCAGGTCAGCCTGCTCCACCTCTTGCTTTACAGGTGAAGAAACCGAGCCCCGTGGAGGCCTTGGGCCTCTTCCCAAGACAGAGATCCCTGGCAGAGATGCAGTTTGGGCCCAGGCCTCCACACTCGGTTGTTCAACTGTTTTCCATAGCGTTCACCCTTTCTCAGTAAAACTCGGTTTTTTATCAGTTCCTAGTTCCTGGAGCAAATATTATCTACATGTTCCTAGGAAACTGTAATTCTGCTCAACTACCTGGAACTGGAGCTCTACATCTTCCAGCCTCTTGGAATTGTGTAGGAGACCAGATCATGAGGACCAAGGCCTAACTGACCTTCTCCACAAGTAGAGGAGAAAAACAACAGGCTGAGCCTCGTTTGCCAACACTCAGGCACAGTGGCACGCTACAAGACCTAGTGAAGAGTGCATCCATACAGCTGAGATCCGGCCATTTACCTGGGCATATGCTGTAGATAACAGGAAGCAGGTGGTCTCCTATTGCCCCTATGCTTGCTCCTGGGTCTAAGTGAATAAAGCCAGGTGGGCCGAACACGCAGGCTCCTGTCCTCGGGAGGCAGAGTCCCTGGCCCTCTCATTCCGAATTATTTGTGTCTTTTTGTCTTTTATCTTCTTTCGTCCTCAGTCGGGAGCGAACTCATAGGCTGGCCTCCTACAGATGTGAACTTCAGAAGACTCCAGACTCCCACCAATTCCTTTACAGACCACGATAAGAACTTCCCGGGACCACTGCACCCAGGCCAGCACCCTCTCCTGGACCTCTACTTTCAACATTTAACATCAAGAACAACTCTTCTCTAGTTTTGCTCTTTGCTCTGACTGCTAGGAAGCCCATAGCTGATTGTGTCTTTAATGGCTGGAACTTTCATGAACTTCGATTTTTTAAATGCAGTTTCTATCTTTGCCCCTTTACTGCCTTCACTCTTGCCTTTTACTCTGGATTGACATTTTATGCTTTGTATTTTAAGTAAACCATTTCCATTTTTTTTTTAAATTAGGGAGGGATGAATACTAAAATAAATAAACACTCTCTCAGATCTCAAACCAAAATAAGTGACAAAATTACTCCATTCCAGATAGCCAATTGCAAGGGAAATTCAAAAGCAAATATAAAAATATCTTTCCCCAAAAAAGCCAGCAAAAGAAAACTGATATGTTAATGGATGATCTTTGAGAAAACCACAAAGCTGTCACTGCAAACCTGCTTTCCTCTCACTACGGATGCCACTCAGCACACTGCAGCCCCTCACGCCAGATCTCAGACCTGGTCTCTCCCTGCTTCCACCTGCAGTGTCAGAGCTGGAATGAGCCCTGAGAGCATCAGCCCAACCCCCTCACACAGACCAGGCAACTGAGGCCCAGAGAAGGGAGTGGCTCTTCCCAGGCCACACAGCTCAGAGGTGATGACACTTAGGGTCCCTCCTCTGGTATATCACGCCTTTTTCCTCACAAATGTCACACCTGGTTCCACCAAGCCACACCAGACAGAGTTAAGAGTTGTTTTTTTTTTTTTTTGAGACAGGGTCTCACTGTGTAGCACAGGCTGGCCTCCAACTCACAGTGATCCTCCTGCCTCGGCCTCCCAAGTGCTGGGATTACAGGGATGTGCCACCACACCCAGTAGATTTAAGAATTTAAATCACCAACACAAGAGGGATTTTTTTCCACACCAACCTAAAAGCTAAACTAGAAGAGAAATAGGCTGTTTCTACTGGCACGAGTAAGCCCTGTGCGTGTGTGTGTGTGTGGTGTGTGTGTGTGTGTGCAGGTATTTGTGGTAAGAGAGGAAAGTCCCTAAAACCTTTAAAGTTAAATTCTATTTAGGAACGTATTGGTAAAACAAGCTGTGGCACCTACAACAAACGTTTCATGACTCCATAGCTATTCAGCAGGAGCCCAGTTGGTACAGGAGGGGACAGAAAATAGAACTGCGAACTGTCAGCCCCAAGAAGCTCATCTGGGAAAGACACGCAAATACCCTGAAATGAAATCTACACTGTGCCTGGTATGGGAGAAAAGCCCAGCTCGCCATGATGCAGTTTCTTTTGTAACAGGGAGCAAGGGGAGCTCTGCTTTCCTCCCTGAGCTGCTGCTCCGCAGGGTCCTGGGACCTGCGCATGCCCGTGTCCGTCACCCTGGTGACGTAGCCCCTTGGGCCTGGCCGAGTCCCCGTCCCACAAAGCTGCCCCGGAACCCCCGCGGCCTGGGGCTCTGCCACATTAGCGCGCTGTGTGCTCGCGGATGGAGATGGACTTACACATGCCAAGGACGTTTAGCCGTAAAAGTGAGTGGATTTTTTAAAGGAAAATTTTACGGGGAATATTTTTCCCCTTAGGTGTGAAATTTGGCAGTCGCCGCGTTCTCTGATGGACTGCTGAAGACTTGGTTAATTAGAAACGAGCTCCTGGTCCAAGGTAAACATCTTGAGCCTGCTAAGTCTTCTTTCGGTGTTTGTCTGAAATCCTTCTGAAAATAGTATAGCTTTCTATAAAGAAATATTAACCGGTGTTCAAGATGGAGTTGACTGTGTCCTAACCCAGCCCTTGCTAAATTGGTATTAGATGAAGGATTAGTCTCTGGTTTTATTTGAAAATCCCAAGAGGAACAGCAGCTCCAACCACCGCCTTCTTACCCATTTTTCAGAACTGCGGCCTGCAGGAGCACCTCTAACTGGGGCAGCGGGAGCCTTTAGCTGGCTGATGGCGCTGGCTGGACACGGAGTCTAATAGCCCGCTGTTTGTTGACACAGACAACTGGCAGGCGGAGACAGGCGGCCGCGTCCCCATAGCGCCCGAGGCCTGGACCCGCACCTCAAGAGGGCTGCCCCTGCTCTCTCAGCTTCCCTCGTTCTTTTCCAAGCCTCCACTTCAGGAAGCACAGCATGGGGGTGTCTTGGATTTGGAGGAGCTGTGCCCCAAGCTGCCCTGTGCTGGACACTGTGGTGGACACCAAGGAAGCTGCCCCGCCTCTGCTGACGCCCTCTGGGGATGGCACTGCCCAGGGTCCCTGTGCCCTGAGTGAGCCAGGATCCTTGGTCCTCAACCAGGGGAGGGTGGCCCTGAACTGTCCACCCTGCGGCTGTGGCCACTCTTGTCCTAGGGACAGGTTCCCCTGTGGGAGAACACGAAGCACAGTCCTCAGCCCTCTGTCTGTGGATGGAGGGCCAGGGTAGGCAAGTCACGGACCGAGCCAGAATCTCAGAAAGGGGACTCCAGGGAGAGCTGGGGAGGAGGTAAGGGTGCTGCTATGAGACATCACCAGAAGAAATCAAGACAGCTCTTATGAAAGGAATCCAGGGATGCTGCAGAGAAGTGTGAGAGTCCATCTCCACTGCCGACAGGGAGGCCGAAGAGCAGAGCCTCCTGGACATGAACCCTTCCTAGTCGAGCAACACTGCGAGGCTCAAAGACCCCCAGAGGGCATGTGCACACTCCTGTGGCAGTGGGAACCGGGACCGCTGCTGCAGAAGGCAGTACGGAGGGTCTGCAGAAGGAAGGTACGGCTCCCACGTGTGCAGCAACCGCTCTGCCGGGCCTCCATCCGAAGGGATGCTGGGCAGCCAGTCGAGACCCTTCTGTGTCAGGGTTCACTGCTGCACATGAACAGCAGCAAAGACGCGGGGCCAGCCCACGTGTCCGCCGGCAGACACACGGATAGAGCAATCTGGGGTGTGCCCTGTGTGATACTCTTTGGCCTTGATAAAAAAGGAAAATCTGTCACTTATTTGGGTTTCTTCCGTTTAATTTTTTAAATTCTATTAGTCCATGTTTGCAGCACACAGTGACCACGGTCCTCGTGGGGAATTGGTCCACACACGTTGCACATTTCAGTTCTCTCATCCCATCCTGTCCCCTCCTTCCTCCCCTCTATCTCTTGGCTCCCTTCCTATTTCCAAAACATCCATCTCCCTGTTACCTATGATCTATCTCTTATTTTGCTCTTTATTTATACTCAGGGTTTCACATATAAGAGAAGCCATGTGATATTTAACCTTCTGTGTCTGATTTATTTCTCTTAACATTATGGTCTCAAGGTGCATCCATGTTCCTACAAATGACTTTGGTTTATCCTTCTTTGTGGCAGAGTAGTACTCCGTTGTGTGTAAATAGCATATTTTCTTTATCCGTTCATCTGTTGATGGACGTATAGGCTGCTTCCAAGACTTAGCTATTGTGCTGCTAAAAACATGGTGTGCCTGGTCGGTCAAGGGCACAATTTTAGTCACACAAGAGAAACAGCTTCGAGGGGTCTGTGGCAGGATGCGGCGACGGTAGTGACCAAGTGCGTAACCACTTCGAGACTGCAAAGGGAGCCAATCTGGGGTGTCCTCACAGTGCACAAACAGCATCGCCCCTCAGCTTGACGCAGCTGTTCCGCAGTGTACACTCACTCCAGAAGTCGGGGCCGTACAGTGAGTGCGCACAGCGCGTCTTGTCCACTCATGGTTTGCAGGTCCCCTCCCGGGGGCGCCAGGAAGCTGGTTTCTGGCAGTGAAGCTGCCCAGTGTCCTGATGGTGGCAGCGGTAACGTGAGCCTCTGCAAGAGATCACGTGCACAGAAACACACACACGTGCACGTGCGCACACAGGCGAAATCCGAGCAAGGCCTGGAGTCTCATTCTGATGTCAATTTCCTGGTCTTGCTGTTTTACTGCTGCTAAGTAAAATGTCGCCATTGCAGGGAGCTGGAGGAGGACCTGGGAGACCCTGCGTACAACTTTTGCAACTTCCTGTGAATCTATAATCATTTCAAAAGTAACAGTGAAAAATAAAACCTACCTCCTCCCCAATTTCCTCTATTCCAATAGAGGGGAGATTTTTCCCTCTGAACTGGGTTGTGCTGTTTGTCAGTCGTAACATATCTAAAATCACTTTGGCAAGGAGGAGGCTGGAGCAGCTGGGCTTCCGATACGTTCCGTCTGAGAGGCCCCACCGGGGAGGTGGGTCGGGAAATGTCCCCTGCACCTGGGGCTTCAGGAGTCACCCCCAGATGGGATCCTGGAGGAAGGGGACACAGGACCAGCATGAGCAAGAGGACTCAGTCGTGGCCAACACCCAGTGGCATCTGCTGCCCTGGCCTGGCAGACAGAACCACTCTTCTGCACCGGAACCTGTCCAGGATGAACACGGCCTGCCCCTCCACAATGCAGCAGTGAAACAGGCACTGTCCCCAGGCGGCCCTCGGTGCCCTGCAACTCTGGGCCCGTTCACTGTGATACTGTGACCTCACCCAGCCTAAGAGGGACAGAGCCAACCAACCAGAAAGACCCTCTCTCCCTCACACCGATTTCCTTGGTGCTCTGTCACAGCGACAAGCAGACTACTATGTAGCAGAGCTCACTGCTTCAGCTGCCCCCTTCTTCCACATCCGTAAAATGAGACCATCAGGGACAGGGACCAAGCTCAGCAAATGCACACTGGGCCTGGGCACGGGCTCTGCACACCATGCACATTCGGGGATGGCAGCAACTCATGCCCCTACGGAAACCTAACAGCAAGGCTCTGCCCCCAGGGCCCCCCCCAGCCAGTGTGGGCACATCTCACTAAGTAACCACTGACTGCATGCAGAGAATACCACTCAGATTACACTTAATGGAGCAGATGATCTAGAACTTCCATTGACCCAGCTACTCCCCCTTCCGAGAGAGTTAAAGACATCATACTGCAGGGATCCATGCACACCCAGGTTTACAGCAATAAAACTCACAACAGCTAAATCTTGGAAGTGGCCTATATGCCCATGAACAGAATGAATAAATAAAATGTGGCATTTACACACAGTGGGGTAATACTCTGCCATAAAGAAAGATAAACTTGAGTCATTTATAGGAACATGGGTGCACCTTGAGACCATAATGTTAAGTGAAATAAATCAGACACACAAGCTTAAATATCACATGGTTTCTCTTCTATGAGAAACCCAGAGTATAAATAAATTAAAGAGAAAAACAAAAGACAGGTGATAGAAAACAGGCAGAGGGATCATTTCCAAAAGGGAAGGGGACCAAGAGGTGGGGGGACGAGGAGGAAGAAAGAATTAAGAAGTGTTACAGAAACACACCGACTCCCCACGATCGATATGACTGTATGTACTGCAAACGTGCTAATAAAGAATGACAGAAAGGGCCGGGGATTTAGCTCAGTGGTTTCTCCACCTGCTGCGCAAGCACAAGGACCTGAGCTCGATCTCCAGTACCAAAAATAAATAAATAAATAAAAATTAAAAATGACAGAAAGAATAAATAAATAAATATATAAATGGATACGTTTAATTACCAATGGGATATTCACTAAAATTAATCTAAGTGTAAGTTTAGGCAAAAACTATTGAGATTGGGCCCTTCGTAATCTGGCAGATTCTGAATCCTTGGGCTCTGTGGTTGCGTTTCTCCTGCTCCAGTCCAGCAGACTCAGTCCCCATGCCAGGGTTCAGAGGCAGCGTGGCCACTCAGGAGCCAGGGCCAACAGAGAACTTGGACCAAAGGCCGGAGTGATCCATGCAGCCGCCCGTACTTCACCAAGGAGGCTGGGGCTAAGACCACGAGCAGAGGCCCTTCCTACCACGGGACACCACTCCCGGCCACGCAGCACAGTGCTGAGTGCGGGACACCGGCCACAGACTGGCCACGGACGTCCCCACTGTGGACTCAGGCGTGGGGAGCAGGGTGGCCTCCGGCAAGCAGGGCAGGGTCTGGCAGTGAACACGGGACTCCCAGTACTGGCCACAGTGGCTTCCGGCTGGGGGCCGGCTACCCCGGAGCCCCGGAGCCCCGAGCCTGGCAGTCCGGGACCCCGCACATGTAATCATGCATCTTCTGCACACATGCTTTGCTCCCATAAAATGTTTCCCAGGAGACACAGAGGAGCCTTCAGCAAGAATGCGTACGAAAGCAGCCGGTCTGCAGGGCTGTGTACTGTGGTCCAACCCTATGCCGTTCTGGAAAAGCCCAGATGTCAGGACGCTGCATTCGTGGTAGGAGGGATGAGCGGGCGACAGGACTGGAGGGGCACTGTCAGTGGGCACTGTGGGGTGGGCGTGGGTCAGGACGCAGTCGGGACACAGGAGAGAGGCCGGAAACCGTGGCCCTCGGGAAGTGCCCATGGGCGGTGCCGGTCCTCACAGGTCACAGGTGCCCAGGGACACTGTGCATGTCCAGAGGATCTCTGTACTCACTGCCCGATTTTCCTGCAAATCACAAACTGGACCAAGAGATAGAGGGCAGGGAAGGGAGAGGAGAGAAAGGGGGTGAAAAAAGAGTGAAGATGTGTTCCGCACATGGGCAGCTCCTCATGAGTATAATCGTGTCGTGCGGTAAACTTGTACTAATAAAAATAAACTTCTTTTTAAATGGTCAATTAAGTTTTGAAAAATAAAATATCTCCTGGTCCATTCAGAACCTCAAACACCTGAGAGCTAGTTCACAGTCCCTGAGCAGGGAAACACTACCAAGAGAAAGATGATCTAACTTACTCGCAACCAGAAGCACGGGAAATGAGATGCATGTGCAGAACTCTTTGCCCCCCTGTGGCTGGCCTGGGGAGCCTGGTTCACAGCTCCAGAGTGGGGAGAGGACCCCACCAGGACATCCAGAGTAGCCACAGCTCCCTTCACATAACACCCCTCTCGAGATGCCCTCTGTCAGTTTTGTGATCCCTCGCTTCATGCAGCTAGGCCAGCCTTGCTTCTGCCTTTTTTCCTGTGTCCACGCAACACTTTGCACCAAAGGAGAATTAGACAGTGCAAACATTTATGCAGAAAAATGGTTTGCAGTGTTACCTCCCCGGAGTGCTTGGCCACAAATGAAAGCCTGGTACACACTCCTGCTGCCGGAGGACAGGAAATGGAATCCTTTGCTCAATATATTTCCAGCTTTTATGAGGCAGTGTTCATGGAAATGTGTCAGCTTTTCAGCTGAAGCCCAGGCTGAAAATAGCCCTACCCCTGCCAAGCCAGACCAGCATCCAGGGCACCAAAAGGGACAGGGGTTGGCGCTCGGGGTCTTGGTGAATGGGTGAAGCTCTTAGGTGTTTTCATCTGAGCTTCAAAGAGATTGAGCAAAAAGAACGCAAGGCAGGAGCAGGTGGCAGAGAGCGGTTGATCAGAAGATGGGTGTCATGGCTGTGCCTAGACGTCCCCCAAAAGCCTATGGAGTCATGGGTGGGGCTTTTTCAGAGGTGGCTGGATCTAGAGTGTGTGACGCTGGGATTAAGGGTGCATAACTATAAATCAGTCTAAATAAATAAACCAGTCCAATGATCGGTTTGGCACCCACCCTGAGCCGGGTAGCCTAGATAGAACATAAAAGGGGCAGAAGAAGCTGCTTTTGTCACTTGTGGCTTGCTGGCTTCCCTTGCTGTTTCTCCTCTGATGCCCCTCTGCCATGCCACCCTGCTTTGGAGCCAGACAACTGTAGACTGAAATCCCTATAAACTGTAAGCTAAATAAACCTCTCCCCATTTAACTTGGGGTGTCAGCTATTTTTTTCCAGCCACGAGAAAAGTAACTAAGACAATGAGCCACTCGTGTGCTAGACCCGAAGATCACCAACATGAGCTGCCACTGCTGTGCCCCAGCCACACTACAGATGTTCAGAACTCCCCACGTTCTGCTCCCCTGTGCCCTGGCATTGCTTCATTTTCTCCACTGTGGGTTGAGTTGGGTTGTGGTCTGCATCTGGATGCCCCTCAAAGCCTCATGGGCTACAGGAACGACCTTGAGAAGGTGATCAGATGTGGGGCATTACAGTTGACTGCTGTTAGGAGGCGGGGCCTGTGGAAGTGGTAGTCATGGGGGCGGTGACCAGGGAGGCTCCAGCTCCCTGCATGGCCCCTCCCTTCACTCTCTGCATCCTGTCCATCACACTTGAGCAGCTCTCCTCCACCAGACCCTTGTGCTGCACTGCCCTGCCTTGGAGCTGGCCAACCACGGAGGACTAAAACTTCTAAGCCAAAATAAGCCTCTCCTCCTTTAGTTGTGGGTGTCAGATATCGTATATCAGTGACTAGGGAAGTTTCATCCCCCCGAAAAAGCTCTGCTCAAGTCCCAGCCCCTGAACCTGTGCCTGGGATCTCATTTGGAAACAGGGCCTTCATCACTGTGGTCAAGTTAAGCCTCTCATGCTGGAAGGAGGAGGCCCTAATCCACTGAGGGTCCTTATGAGAAGAGGGAGACACAGGCACCCATTCACCGTGCAGCCACATGAAGGTGGGGGGCAGCGACTGTAGTGATGCAGCCAAGGGACACTGAGGACGCTAGTCACACCACTGCTGAGAAGGACACGGATCAGATTCCCCTGTGGGTTTCAGAAGGTGAGTGGCCCTGCTGACACCTTCAATTCAAACTTCCAGCCTTCTAATCCGAGACGGTAGATTTTAAGCCCCAGTCTTTGGGGCTCTGTCGCTGCAGCCCCAGGACATGCACGCACTGATGTTTTGGTTCACAACAGACCACAAAGGCGATCGTGGCCCCATAAGATGACAACGCCTGATAACACAGAGCCAGTTTAGTTGGTGTCAACTGTATGTACACCCCACGCAGACTTCACACACCTCTCCTGCCATCTGTGGGCAGGCACGGTGGTTCGTGGCTGTAGTCCCAGCACCTTGGAGGCCCTGGCAGGAGGATCATTGTGAGTTCGGGGCCAGCCTGGGCTACACAGCAAGACCCTGTCTCAAAAAACAAAACAAAAATCATAAATGCACTACATAGAAACCCTGATGAATGTCACATATGTAAATCCCATAGATCTGTGTGTGTGTGTGTGTGTGTGTGTGTGTGTGTGTGTGTGCCCATCAGGATCTTATTCCCCAAGGAAAACTTTCAAATCTTAATTTGTTTGGGGGAAGAAAAACCCAAAGCCTGAAGGTGGACCCCAGATGATCTCACGGAGCAGACAACTGGCAGCCAGGATTTATGAACTCGTGGTGGAGGGAGTTTCTGCACGATGTGTTCCTGGCAAAGTCGTGCATTTCAAATTTATTTTTTAATTAATTTCAATAATAAAAGAAAAAGTCATTGAGTAATTAAATTCCCTGCCTCTAAGCATTTTCACTTAAATAGATCCATTTGTTTTACAACTACTCAATGGAAATTCCTAGGACAAAACTCTGAGGCCTGCCCTGGTCACCTCACCCTCAGACCACAGAGCCGGCTGCCCAGGGCTGGTCCAGGCCCGGTGTGACTGCACCCCAGTCCCTCCAGCTGGTGTCCTACCTCCTGGGCACCGCACTGTGGTTCTGTTGGGGGCACCAGCGTCCTGACGCACAGCGGCTCTGCCTAGGACGAGAGGTAGGGTTGGGGTCTGCAAACAGCGCCCCCACAACCTGCTGTCCCCCCGATGCCCCTGCCGGCCTCACTTTCCACACCAGGACTGTGTGGACAGTCCTCAGAATAAGGCCAGGCTCAGCCAAGCGTCCGCCACAGCAGACCTCCCACCACGCCACCACTTCCTCCTGACGATTTTTAGTAGCTGGTGCACTAAATGCCCTTTGGCAAAGACTGGCAGGGCGGATAATAAAGGCTGCCTTTATCGGGCACTTACTCCACACCAAGTGCATACACATATTCTAGCCCAGAACCCTTTGGGGAGCCTGAGAGCGACCAGCATTATTTTCCCCTTAGACAGACAGGGAGGCTGGGGCATGGTGCTCAGGAGAACTAGGATTTCGACCAAGGCAGTTAAATGCAAGGCCCACAGTCCACCCCTCTTCCACAATACACAGAAGTTCTGCGCGCGGACAGGAACGATGTGAGCACCAACTCCTGTCCAAGACCGGCAGGACCTGGTACTGAGCGCATCCTGCCCGCTGCCACCAACCTCAACTCCAGGCACGGAGGTGGTGAGCAGCCTTCCCTGCCGCTCACGGCTCTGTGACCCTTGGTGGGTCACAGGGCCTCTGGTCCCCCTTTCCCTCAGCTCCCCACCTCTTGGGCCATTGTGAGGATTAGTGAAATAAGGTTTGCAAGTGCCACAGCCCCAGATCCAGAGACGCTGCCTCACGTGCTCATCACACTCCGACTGGCTCTGCACACTGGGGAGCAGGACAGGCAGCGCCGGGCTGGGGAACCTCACTCCCCGAAAAGGACCAGCCATTGTCCTCTGCTCTGCCGGGCCTGGGTCCCCTCGCCCGCCCACTCAGCTCTGCCGCTGGAAGGCGGGATGGGGGCAGCAGCTCCCTGGGAGGCTCTGCTCACACCGGAAGCAGCCCTGGAGCTGGGTGTCTCCTGGGGGGGACACCGAGGAGGAGAGGTGGGGGGCACACGGCGGGAAGGAGCTGACTGGCCATGATCGCGGACCCAAAGCTCCACCACGTGTCAAGGGCGCTGAGCTCTTCCCAGACCGGGGGCCTCTGCTCCAGCTGCCCGCGCCTGCCACACCCTGCCCTTCCTCCTCAGGAGCAGAAGCATCAATGCTGGGACAGCCCTCTCCCTGGACACCAGCCCCACCTCCTGCCCCTGAGGACCCCTTCCCACAAGCCCTAGGCACCTCACTCCCGTGTGATTCCAGCCATGTCTGCCTCCTCACCAGGAGACAGGACCTGGGCGTGCAGGTAGATGCCCTGTTCCCAGAAGACATGAAGCTCAGAGATGTTCCACCGTGAGAATAAAAAATGGCTTTTGAGCCGGGTGTGGTGGGGCATGCCTGTAATCCCAGCACTCAGAGGCTGAGGCAGGAGGATTGCTGAGAATTCGAGGCCAGCCTGGGCTACACAGTGAGTTCCAGGCCAACCAGAACTATATAGCAAGATCTTGTCTCAAAAAACTCCCCCAAAATACATTTAAAAATGGATTTTGACTCTTTTTTTCTGTTCTTATATTTTCCCATTCTCTGGCTTCCCACATTTATAAACTGAGGTACAAGCTCCATAAAGGGCTAAGCTCTTTTCCTACCAAAAAAAAAAAGGTTTTTCAGTGACTGATGTATTTAATTAGCATCAAAACTATAGTTACAGTATACATTTTATAAAACTACTAATCCACATGTGTGCAAATTTGCCTCTAAGGACAACTTAGTCATTTTACGATATGCTTTCAATATTTCCCCATTGTTCCAAAGTAATATTTTCTGCTATTAAAATATATAATAAAGTTCTCGAGGAAAAAAAAGCCCAGTGTCAGTCCAGGCAAGTAAAAGAGACTAAGAACTTTATAACCACCTTTCCTTTGTCTTCAGCAAGGGAAAAGTCTGAAATTAATTTTACCTCCTTGATTTAAAAAATACCCTGGAGGAGTCACAGGCGGCTTTAACGTGACGCCCCTGCACACGGCCTCAGCTTCCTGCCTTGCTGTGAGGACTCGGGGTGTGCAGCAGGGCTGCGACCTCATGGTCAGACCACAGGGGTGACCACAGGGGGTGTCCAGGTCCCGCCCCAGACCCTGGAAGGCTCCGAGACAGCGCCAGCCGCAGCGTGGAAGGCATGGCCCGCTCCACACACAGCGAGGGCTGTGACCTGGCCCTGCCGCTTTGTGGTCGTTGTTTCCTGGGGAGAAACACTGCGGTCCCTAGCAGCCCAGGGGACCCCGCATGAGCTGCTGCCCTGAGCCGGGGGGCCCAGAGCACCTGCGTTGGGTGGCGGGGCTAGAGCCCAGGGTCCCACTGAGGGGCCTCGGCCATGCTGCCTCACCGTGCGGTCCTGGACACGTGGCTGGGCCTCAGGTTCCTCATCTGTAAGAGCAGGGGATGCCTGTCACAAACCAGAGGAGGTCACGGGGGGAGTAGGGAAAGCACCCGCACCGCGGTGACTCAACCTCCGACAACCGCAAGAAGAGGCAGGCACCCAGGGCCTACAGGAGCAGGGGTCCTGGGAACTCAGCGACGCAGAGAACACTCCTGACCTCGGCTTCAGAGCAGGAGCAAAGGCGGTGGGCTCAGATGTGCCTTTGGGGAGAGCAACACACTGGGTTTTGAAGACTTGGGATGAAAAGAAGTGAGTGCCTCACTGATATCTTTAACACTGATTATGTGTGGAGGGTATCATTTTTGCTATATTGGCTTCAATAAAATATATTACTGGCATTACCTTCACTTTCACTCTATAACGAGGCCACTAGATTTTACCTCCCACGCGTGGGCTGCATGGTTTCTACTGGACAGCGCTGGTTCGACGGATGGACCACGGGCTCGCACATTTGCACAATGGGACCCCAGGCGCGTGCACCTCAGGGTCCTGCTCTCCACACACAAATGGGAGCAGGTGCTATTCACACCATCACCTGAGAACAGCATTGCCAGACGTGTCTGCTGCCTTCTCCTCAGGCCCACTGGTCCTGCAGGGCGCTTGGGTGTCACCCGGCCTCTGCCTGGTGAAGAACCGACTGGCAGAGAGATAGGAAGAAGAGCAAAAGGGCCCTCAGTGTGGTTAGCTGAGAGATACACTTGAAAACAATACAAGGTATCCTTACAACTCAGCTGGTCCAGGCTCCAGGTGGGTCCCGGAGAGCAGAGGGGAGGCAGGTGCAGGAGGAAGGGAGACTGGGCAGGGGGAGTGCAGGAAGACCTGGCCCAGGCCAGCAGCAGTGTGATAGAGCAGGTGAAGAGCCTCCACGTTTGAGGTAATTATGTGAACACTCTGTACCTTTCAAAATAGCAGACAGCAATTTCCAGTTCCATGTACCTTTGTATTCACAGGGCCACACCATAGGCCCCAGAACACAGCTGCTGAGATGCAGGACACCTCGCCTGGGCTGGAGAGCTGAGCTCACCATCCCTCGGGGTCCCTCCACAAGCTGCCCTCAGCCAGGGCCACGGAGTAAGAATGGTCTGTCTGCTGCCACTGGCCAGAGACAGAACCACAGGACGCTCACCGCCTGCACAGGCCGGCAGCCACACCATGACAAATGAGGGCCAAGAATGCCCTGGCCCGTGTCCTGGGGCGTGGCCGCACCTACAGCCTGAGCCCTCCCCAAGGAGGGGGGAGGCAGGCACAGCTCCCAGCCAGTACAGGGACCTTTCTCAGGAGCAGTGAGAGCGGCTGGTTCTGCACAATGGAGCCCAGCATCACACACTGCCGGCGGGAAGCAGTCTGAACCACAGCCTGCCAGAGGCCCCACTCCAGGTTGCCCAACGCCGCAGTCAGGAGGACCATTCGCCTGGCCTGCTGCTTAGGGACAGTCTCATAGAGATGTTGCCCATGCCAGTTCCTCACCGCCTCTGCTCTGCTCCCTCTTGTGGTCCTCCCTGATGATCACTACCGCCACAGGAGAAGGTGCGGCTGGGCCCAGAGTTTCCCAGAATGCACTGTGCTGGCGGCACCCCAGCATCTGCCCTCCCGGCAACAGCCTCGCCTTCTGCTTGGGCAGTGTCACGCGCCCCCTCACCCCCACCCCGCTCCGTGGCTGCTGTCGGCTGTCCTCTCTGCAGCACCTACACAGTGCCACGCTTCCACCCGGGAAGACACCAAGTGTCCGCTCCAGGACAGCCAGCACCACACGTGAGGGGGCCCTGGCAGGCGGGGCAAGCCAGCCCATGAGGGAATGATCGAGTGAATGAATAAATGATAACTGAGGGAGCAGAAAGACCAGAGTCATCTTGAGCCTTCCTGTCTGAAAAGGACCCCTGGGAGCAGGTTTTGAATCCTCCTGGCACCACAGCGCACGCTGGGCAGGTCTGTTCCTCAATTGCTCTGTGCATGGACCACATCGCCCGCCAGAGAAGGTGCTGCCCAGTTCCTCTATTCTAAGCTCGCTGGGCTGGGCAGACAAGGAGTAGAACGGGGAGCAGCAGTGTCGGCACTGGGTACGCCCCTTATCGAGGAGTGTGAAGCCATAGCTCTTTTAGGGGCTCTGATGCCCACCCCACCTAGGAACGGAAGGCACAGAGTTAACACTCCTGCTCGGGGAAGGGATTAGCAGTTTTGTGTCTCTTTAGTTACTCAGATCCCTGCCTCGCTGGAGAAAAATATCTTGAAAGATTAGATTATGTGGCGGGAACTTCGGGGCCATGGTGCACAGAAGGGGCCCTGTCACCTCCCCGCCGAGCTGAGGTCTGGAGAGAATTTCCCGCAGGTGGTCCCGGCCAGATTTCCTGGAGTTCAAGGGACAGAGCAGACAGCCTTTCCTGCCCCGGGACTTCAGCGTGAAAGCACTTTTTAAACCTTAAATTAAAAATCCAAAAGGCCGTGTCCATCCACAGACTCCAGGCACTTGATTTCTGAAACAGCGACACATCCCGGGCTCTCGGCAGAGGCAGAGGCAGAAAAATAATCCAGGCCAGGGACCGTGCCAGGCAACACAATGCCTCGCCCCCTCGGCACAGGCCTGCCTCCCACTCCCAGGCTGGGGCTCTCCCAGTGGTCCTCACCGCCCTGGAATAGGGAAAGCCTTGTTCCAAGGAGGGCCCCTCCTGCGAAAGGCTGGGGTGGGACAGGCCACCAGGCATGTGCTCTGCGGGCTCCGGGCAGGGCCGAGACACGGCGTGTACACAGGTCAGACAAGGAGCAGAGAAGCCAGAAACCAGAAGTGGCCAAAAGGGAAGCTTCGCAGATGAAACACCAAAAGCCCCACTCGGAGGCTTTGCTCTGCCATTTCTGTGCCGTGGGACCCCAGGCCGGCCTCCTGACCTCTCTGAGCCTTGGTGTCCTCTCCTGGCTCACAGGTCAGCAGTGGAGGTTCAGGGAGACCATCATGTGAACTGTGACATGCTGTCACGGTGGAGCTGTTACTGCTCCCCCGCCCACCGAGGGTTTGGTGTTCGGGGAAAGGGCAGTCGTTGATTCCTCCTGGCCTCTGGGCCACCTGCCATGCCCTGGGTCACTCAGTGACCACTGCAGAAGGGTAACTTCGCTGGGCAGGACACTGGGCTCTGACAAGCCCCTGCCCAGGCCAGCTGACTCAGCGTTGCCAGGTGCTCTTCGGAAAACGCTGTCCTGACCTGGTCTGGAGACACCAGCTAGAAGCCAGTCAGGCCTGCTCACGTCCACACCACGTCTACTGCCCCAGGACAGTCCCGTGTTCTGGCCACTGGGCTCCTGCCCTAAGCCCCCAGAGCCACATACCAGACCACATGGGACACCCCATCACCCCAGAGCTCTAAAGCCACTCATGCTGGCCTATGCACGGGCAGCCAGGACACCAGTGAGCCCGCGTGCTTGCCACATTCCCACTGCCCCTCCAGCTGCCGCTGCTGTCACCCATCCCCAGCAGCAAACCCAACCTGACAGCCTTCTGTCATCTGGAGCGGTAGGGAGCAGAGTCCCACCTTCACGGAGCCGAGTATGTGCTGTGTCCACCATCGTGAAGAATCCTTAGCCCTCCACCACGCCCAGGGACACTGAGATGGACACAGAGATGCCCAGAGACCCATTGTATACGAGGCAAATCAACTAGAAACCAGCTTGACATCTGGCACAACACAGTGTTACCTCTGGACATGGAAGAGCACAGGGCGGATGCATAAGGAAGGACACAGGGAGACCCCAGAAAGCATGGAGGGGAAACTAAGTCCCAGCACCTAACCCCGGCAGGTTGCAAGCTCTGCACGGCAGGCTGCTGATGCTCACTGTTGCATCTGCAGCTCCCAGCACCACACCTGGCACAAGTGCTTCTGACCAGGTGCTCAAGAATGCTGGCTGAGGGGCCGGGGATTTAGCTCAGTGGTTCTGCCACCTTCCTCACAAGCAAAAGGACCCAAGTTCAATCCCTGGTGCCGAAAAAAAGAATGCTGGCTGGCCAAAGACTGCACAGAGTGACTTCGTTCACTCGGTGTCACATGAGCACTGCCAGCCCACGCCCAGGAGAGCACAGGGCAGGGGTTCCCCAGCTGCTCAGGACAGGGAAGGGGCATCACCCGCTCCTCTGGACCCCAGAGTCTCTCTGATTGTCAACCATGAAGATATGTGGTTTGCATAATCTATAAGTAATCTGCAAATCTCTCCCCCAAAAAGAAGCACATGTGTGACTGATACCCTCTGTTGAACTGCAAGAATTCAGGAATCATTGGCTGTCACTGCCAAACTTTAATTTCTAAGTGAACTCTAGAACATCCAAGGATGACATTCCACACTGCTGCCTTCCCTGCCTCTAAGAGCAGGGAAATAGCAGCCCCCACGGAACCAGGCTGGGGCACCCAATTCTCTTCTCAGTCTTCCCAACCCTGCAGGCAAGAAAACGAAGATGTGGAGGTGGGAAAGACAGCATCTCCCTCCTCTCTGCCCAGTCTAAAGGCATCCTCAAGACACAGGGAACCGAGCGCCTGTGATGGGTTTTGCAAGAACATGACATGTTTTCTTCTTTCTTTGTTTCTTTTCTTACACACAGAACTGCCAAGGAACTTCTAAAGCAAATTAATCCAAAATTAAGCCGGGAGGAACTCTCCCGCAGGACACCAGTCGTGTTTGATGTCGGCTTTCCGTTTGTTTGTCTTAGCACTCTTACAATCTCTTTCCCGAACAGCAGGTGACGTTGTCTCTGGGATCAGGCAGGGAGATGCGTGCCGGCTTTCAGTCAAAGGCTGAACAGATGTCCCAGCAGCCAGCATCCCAGCCACCAAGACCCAGTAGCTAGGACAGGGACGGCAAACCTTCCAGAGACTGAGTGCCGAAACTGCAACCGAAAACCCACTTATTTATCACCAAGCACCAACACTGCAATTAACCCTGAATACTGAGGTCTGTGTTCAGAAAAAACAACTGTTCCCCAATGCCTGGCTGCAGGGGCAACTTGCCTCGCCCGGCGTGCAGACAGAGGACTTTGTGTGCCTGCTGCGGCACTTGCACCACGGGTTCGCCCCACTGCTCCAGGAAGTGCGTGCAGACCTGCAGCCCCCACTCACTCTGCCTCGCAGCATCTTGCTGGCTCCCAGGTCCCATCTGCAGCTCCCTACAGCCCCAGGATATCTATTAATTGCCCAGTTCCTCCTGGAAGCCCCCCGGGTCCTGGGGATCATTCCAGTCCATTGTCTTGCCCGGGCACGAATACCAGCTGCAAAACCACCAGGGAGAAACCAGGCTGTAATCTCAGGCTTCATCTCAGAGTCACCTTCCCCTCAGCCCCATCCCAAACCTGGCCACCCAGACTCCGCGCCCAGGTGCACCCGATCCCTCTCTGCGTCCCTCTCCAAGCACCTCCCTGTCCACGTCTTCGATGAATTCTGCTCCCTGTCTAAGCTTTTGTAGGGGACTGGTGGTGATCAGAAGGGAGGAGATGAGAGTTGCTCCAAATGAGCCTGAAGAAGACACAGATGGGGAATTCTGTGGAAAGCTGAGAAATGCTTATTACAGAGCACAGTGGAGACCCGGCGCCATCCCCCCTTCACAGACCGTGTGAGGGCTTCGACTCGGACAGGTTTGGTCCCCCAACCCAGCACACAGGGCTGTCTTTGGGGCCAGCACTGTGTTCCCCTGGATGCCACCACACTGGCGGCAGAACCGCTCTCTCTGCCGCCCGGGCTCTGGAGGAACCGGGGGCCTTGGGTGCATCAGCAGAGGAAGCTGCTAAGAATGAAGGGGGCGGGAGGGAAGCCTGCTGGGAGTCTTGCAGCCCCCCTGAGCCCAAAAACTGACCTCTGCCTGAATCTTGTTCCCGTCACCTACACCCACAGAGTCCTGTTGAATCCGGTTTTTGATACTGTGTTGAGATACACATGGAAATGTACCGTTTTAACTACTCTGAAGGTATAGAAAATCAGCAGCATTCGGTACACCCACAGAGCGTGCAGCCATCAGCACTGTCTAGCTGTCCGATGCTTTCATCACCCCAGAAGGGACCGTGCCCAGGAGCAGCCCCTCCCTGTCCCCGTCCCCAGCCTCACCAACCTGGACCTGCGCAGTCTCTGGGACTCACTGGCTTCATGATCTTCTGTTTGGATGCAGCTTGAGTGACTTGAGACGGCCCGAGGGGAGGTGCTGGGACGACAGTGTGCCCCACCACACCTGCAGAGCTGTGCAGACCAGGACTGGGGTACAAGAGAGGTGCAACGGAAGGGGGCGCTGACTCCCAAAGACACCGTGCAGGTCGGCACCTCAGCATGGGGGTCACTTCAGCTGTGTGCCAGGCCCCTCCTGTCCCCGCCCGGCCAGGCCTGACTGCCTGCGCACAGGGACACAGCAGCACCCGGCAGCTTCCCTCAGGCTCTTCCCACCTCTCCACCCCCCTCCTGTAGGTGAGGCCCAGAGAGCGAAAGGAAGCTGGCCTAAGGAGCCCCGGCACAGGAACTTCACGTCCTCGTGCGGCATCGTGAAGAGGGGATTCTTCCAGGGCCACACTTGCATTCGCCTGTCCACCCCTTGAACCTCAGAGGCGAGTCCCCATCTGTCCCCACTGCACACCGCAGCTCTGCGCGTCACCCAAGCAATAGCTCATCGTGCAGGACCAGGAGAGAGGCCCGGCCTTCCACACAGCTGCTGCACGTGGTGACACCGCAGGGCTCCCTGCTCCCAGCTCACGTGTGACTGAGCCCCTGTCCTGGAGTGGTGGCCCCCCCGAAGCCCGCTGCCAAGGCCCCATCCACCTGACCCCCGGCCGTGGCGTGGTGGGCGCTGCAGCAATGCCCCCTGCAGGCCTGCCTGCCAGAGAGGCTCACGCTCAGAGACACATGTCCCCGGTGTCCACAGTCCACCAAACCTCCTCAGCAACTCCCAGGCTGAGGGGACTCGCCGGGTTGCCCAGCCCAGCCCGATGACACAGACGTTGGGGGTCAGCACCGCTCAGGCTGGCCACTCGGAGGTCACAATTGAGACACAGCAGTGTGGCACTGTCCCTGAGGGGAAGCGTGAACTGGGAGGCTGTGTGCCCAACGCAGCAGGGAAACAACGACTTCGTGCCTGGGTGTGTGTGTCATTAGAAGACACAGGCACCGTATGGCGTCACAACCTTCCTTTGACTGTGTTGTAACCCAAGGGCTTTCTTGCTAAGCAATCAAGTCGACAAAGTCACCAACCAATGAAACTTCAAATTTTACATTTTAGATGGCTCATGCTCCCATCCAGGCCAAATCCTCCTTTAATAAATAGACTCCAGTGGAAAATTCCTAAAGGAGAGAAAATCTGCCTCTTCCACTTGACGGGTGCCAGGACTCCAGCCATGTCTACAGAGTGGAACAGTGGGGACAGAGCTGCTCAGGGACCCCCAAATGAAAGGTGGGGATGGAGAAATCAGGGGAGAGATTTGCACGTCGAACTGAAACCGAGAAGCTGAGCCCGCCCGAGAGAGGCCCCTTCCCACGAGCAGGGGTTTGTGCGGCTGCAAATACACAAGAGAACACCATGAATGCACTTTCATTACGCCTGGAGAGACGGAAGAGAAGTCGACTTTGCAATGCCGGAGGGGTCTCCACGCCAGGCGGGAGGGGCGGCCCGAGGAAGGAGCCGTTTGGGATTAAAGATTGTCATTTGAGTGGCGCAGCTGATGAAAGCCAGGAAATTCTAAATGTGAGCTCCGACGATCTGCCACTCCAATTTTACACTCCGGACCCCCGAACAAAAGCCACAGTGTGCGGTGCAGGCGACCGCGTGACTGCGAGGGAAGGCCACAGGTTTTCTTTCACTTTAATGACTTTCCAGAGTCGAGTGTGGAAACCAAAATGTTGTTCTGCAAGGCCAGCGCACGTTCACTGTTCTGCAAGCAATGAGCCAGGCGACACCGGGACAGTGGCCTCGGGGCCCTCGGCAAATTGCACAGGGACAGGCGCTGCCCCCTAAGCCACCGGGCACAGAAAGCCCAAAGCACGTGTCCAGAGACCCCGGTGCGGGCTGTGCGTGCAGGAGTGTGCTCAGAGGCGAGATCGGGATTCCCGCGCCCCTCAGAATGGCAGCTGATGTTCACTGCCTGTGTTCTGGGAAGAGTTGATGGGGATACATCACAGGGACCACAGGGCTCAGCCTCAGCCACAGATGATCGAGCCAGGGCCCTGGGGGGCTCATGGGCCCTCAAGACCTCACCTGGCCACATGAGGAGCAGAGCCCTGCTGCCAAGGAGGCTCGGGAAGGGGCCCAGGCCACACCGAGCCCCTCTGCGCCCAGGCCATGGGCCAAGAGAGCACTGGAGGGACAGGAGCAACCTGGCCTGCAGACAAGGGGAAACCAAGTCAGGAGGGGCAGGAAAGAGGCGCCAACAGCCGCAGGTGCTGCAACGGGACAGCGCTCCCCTCCTCTGCATTCTACGCCCGGTGCCTGGACAGAGCCACCGCCCTGTTCTCACTGAGGCCCTCTGCCTCTGCGCCTTGCCAGGCTGCTCCCCCTGCCCGAGTCCCCTCCCACACAGCCCCCAGAAATGCTACTTGTCCTCTGCACACCAGGACCCGGACAGCGCAGACTGCTCTGTCAGTGTGCCCGGGGAATCCCGCGCCCCCGGCCCTCCCAGTGCGCTGCGCGTGCATGTGGGCACACTGCTGGTGCCCTGGACACAGCAGGGCTCTCTAAATATTGGCACCACTAATCCTAGCACCCGGGAGGTTGAAGCAGGAGGATGGCCATGAGTTCAAGGCCAGCCTGAGCTACATAGCAAGACCCTCCTTAATATTTTTTTTTAATTTTAAAAAATGCTGGCATCACAGTCCCAAGACGACAGGAGCGCTGCACCCCTTAGCACGGCCCCCTCAGCAAGGCTGTGTCCCAGGGCGGCCCACTGGCCGGTAACCTCCATGTGAAACTTAGGCCACAGCACTGGCCCCACCACACTCCCGAGCGCCCCACGCGACCTGACTCCTCTTGCTCTCCCAGGAGGACAATGAGGCACCGAGTGGGCTGCCACTCGCCCACGACAGAGCCCAGCCCAGGCAGGGGAGGCGACACCCTCCCCCCCCCAGACAGCAGAGCTGCTTGGAGCCCTGAACTCATTTGCATTCCCTTCATTCCTTCCCTTCCAGGTTGCAGGTCCAGACATCCTTATTTCCCCTTGATCTTAAAGCAGCAGTTTGGGATGAACCTCATCCCGGGCCATAAAACGTGGGACAGTGCCACCTGCTGGCCAGTGGGCATAGGACGGTGGTGTGTCATGGCCACCGTGCAGCAATTTGGCCTTCTGGTTCCCACGGGGACAGGAGGGGCCCTGGGCCCTGGGGCTCTTGGCCTCCTAGCCTGCCTTCCATGGCACTCAGATGGTCAGGGCCTTGGGATTTCCAAGGGCAGGTCCCCAGAGGCCAAGGAGATGGCCAGCACCGCGGAGAGGGCCTGGGGCACCAGAAGCTTCCAGGAGGGGTGACCGGCCAGAGGAGCCCCAACCCTGAGCTGGGAGCCAGGGGGGAAACTGAGGCTGGCACACGGCAGCCCAGTGGGGCAGAGGCTGGGTGTCCAGCGCAGGACCAGAACAGACAAGGAGAGGCCCACAGCGAGACCGAGCCCCACCCGTCTACAAATACACGTGCATGTGCCCACCCGGTGTCAGGCTGTGTATGGGCAGGGACACGCGTGAACACGGTGCGGCAGGAAAAGCACGGGTGAACACGAAGACAGCAGTGACTCGGGACTTGTTAAGTGACACTGAAATTCCCTGGACACCAGCAGACACTGCCGCCGATGGGTGGGCCGCATCCTGAGACAGGGACCACCTGGACCACATCCATTCCCTGGCTGGTTCCCTCGGTGAACATGAACTGAGCCTCTGTGCTGGCCGGGGGCTGCACGATACTTTATCTGCATTGCAAGGTGGGAGTCGGAATCTGCACTGTGCAGAGGTGGAAGTTATGTCTCAGAAGGTTAATGAACTTATCCCAGATCACACAGCCTTTCTCAGTAGCAGGCCAGAATCTGAGGCACAGCTCCACCCCAAAGCCCTGAGGTAAGCGTGCGAAGTCCGCCAGGGCCCCTCATCCGTGGAGCACCTTCTCCGGCAGGCAGCCAGGCAGCTTCGGGGATGCACCAAGGGCAGAGCTGGGTCGGAGGAGGAGGGCCACGGCAGCAAACAAGAGCACAGGCCTGGGTGGGCAGGGCAGCTGTCACCCAGCCTGCTTCCTCCTGGGCTCTCTTCCTCTCTCTGAGCCTCAGTTTCCTCATCTGGACCCCAGGCAGAAGGCAAGGCCCACTTGGCACCAAGGATGAGTGCCTTGCTCACCCTCACTCTTCAGGGTGGGCTTCCTTAGAGGTGTTCTCAGCCACAGCACCCTCAAATCAGGCTGTTCCCTCCGGCTCAGTGCTCCTGTTCTGTTACAGCAGGCATGGGAGCACACACCTGTAATCCCAGCACTCTGGAAGGCCGAGGCAGGAGGATGGAAGTGTCAGGCCCACCCTGGGAAACTTAGCAACTTAGCAGACCCTGTCTCAACATTTTAGAAAGGCTGGAATGTAGCTCAGTGCAAAAGTCCTGGGTTCAATCCTCAGTACTACAATAAATAAAAACAAGTAAGTATCCTGTTTGCTTGTAAACCTTTTACCCACTAGCTTTACCATCTGCTGATAATTGTTGTCTAAAACAATTACCACTGTGCAAATCCCATGGGGTTTTCTCGAAGCTCTCTCTAACTCCATCAGCCGGCGTCTTGCATTAGGGCCAGATTATCATACGAAGTGGGAAACTCTTCCTGCTTCCTTCTCACCCTGTAACCTATGCTCCATGCAGTAGTCAGAGCAAACCCTGAAAAAAGGAGACTAAAACCGTTCACTGAACAAGCTGCACCCTCTCCTCACACCACCCAGAAAAAACTAACTCAAACACATCAAGCACCGAAAGGTAAGAGCTAAAAGTTGAAATTCTTGCAACAGAAGGACAAATCTTCATTACCTTGGAATTGCAATCGGCTCTTTGACGTGGGGCCCAAAGAAAAATAGCTATTGTCTTGGGCTTGATCAAACTTAGAGAGACTCGAAAGACACCAGCAAAGGTGAAGAGACAGCCCGGAGCATGGGAGGAAGGGTCGGCAGCCACGGATCTGACAGAATGCTGTGCATCAGCAGCTCCAACTTCACAACAACTGAAGAGCAAGGCGGCCGGGGAGGCTCAGGGGAAGGGCACTTCCCTCGCCTGCTCCAGGCCTCGGCTCCATTCCCAGCACAGAGGGGAAAACAAAGAGCAAGCAACCCACTAAACACTGGAGAAAGGAGCTGCATAAACATTTCCCCAGAGACCACAAACAAAGGTCCCCAAATCACTGGGCACAGGGAAGTAGGAATCACAACCACAGCGAGAAACTGCTTCACACCGAAAGCCAGACAGCAGGCGGGCTGGCGAGGACCGGAGAGCTGCAGCGTCACATGTGCCGGTGGGAATAGGCAGCAGTGAAGCCACTCTGGAGAGCAGTCTGGCAGCTCCTCAAAAGTTAAACATAAAAACAGCACGTCCCGGCTTAAGGTGGAGTTCCATTCTGGGAGAACCTTCGTAAGTCAGATTCGTTCGTAAGTCCGACACAGGGAGTCTCAGACACCTTTGGCACAAATAAGACACAAGCACATTGCTCTGGTCCCAGCATCCCCACATCCCCACTGCTTCTCCTCTTCCCCCGGACTCCCTGCGCTCTGACGGACGTGGCGCTGCTGCGCACTGTCGCACCCCACCGTGAGCACACAGCAGCGCACTGAGTATCCGGCACACACGTGAGCCGCTTCCGCTATCTGTTCACATCTACGAATGTCGTATCTGGGAAAGTTCAGAGCTTGAATGTTCATAAGTCGAGGACTTACTGACAGAGTCGCTGTGTGACCCAGCAGTTTCACTCCTAGGTGTACACCACGGAGCTAGGCAGACATCTGTCCACACATGAACCTGCACGTGAACCTTCAGAGCACGATCATTCCTAACAGCCCAGAGTAGAAATCGCCCACTTCTCTACCAGCCGCTGACTGACCAGGTAAGACACGGTCTGTCCATGCCAGGAGCGTCACTCAGCCCCCAGAAGAAGCACCGAGCCACACCACAGGGATGGACCTCGGACACAGGTGCTGAGGGACAGAAGCCAGACACAACGATGGTCACACGACGTCCACCTGCAGTGTCCAGGACGGCGGGCCCAGGGTCAGAGCAGATGAGCACTTGCCTTGGACCAGGTGGGCTAACAGGAGGGAAAGTTGTGCTATAGTAAGAGGCTCCTTGGGGCTGACAAGAATGTCCACAATTAATGTTGTGCTTATGCCACTGGGTCCTACACTGAGCCTAGTGAGACAGGCAAATCTGTGAAGTCCCAGAGGGGTCTCGGCCGGGGCTCACTGCTGAGAAGGGGACATGCGGTGTGAGAAACTATAGGTGACCCTTGGCTCAAGGGCATCTGTGATGGGGAGGCTGGGACAGGCTCTCTGTGGACTACAAGGCCTCCAGGGTCCCTCAACACCCAGACAGTCCCTCCCTCCCCTGCCCACAGGGCACTCTTCCCTCACCCCATAGCGAGGGTGCAACAGGAGGCAGACACAGGCCCCTGGGGCCCAGGGCTGTTCCCAGCTCAGGCCGCCTCCCCCAGGCTCCCATGCACTTGCTGCCCCTACCTGGCAGTGCCACACGGCCCCTGGCTGTCACTCTGCACACCCTTGCTGGGCCGAAGAGCAGGTGGAGCATCCCCAGTGCTAGCACAGGCAGAAGTCCTGGGCTGGTCACTGCGGATTCCAATTTGGAGGTACAGATGAGGCTGAAGTTGTGCTGTCAACTCCCGGCCAGGGCTCTGCCCATGGGCTGCATGCTGAGTTACGAGGTGACGGAGGACTTGCTCACATCGAGGAAGAGGAGGCATCGCCCTCCAGGGCCCTCACTCCCCTGAGCCTCAGAGGATGAGATGTCAGTCGGCGGGCTGCCTCCTCAGGCTGACCAGGCGCACTGGGGTCAGAGAAGTGGGGAGCAGCCTGGTGCTGCTGGAGAGTCATCCCCTCCCAGAGCTCCTTCTCTAAAGAAAGACAGCATCTGGGGAGACAACATTTGCGGCTCTCGCCCATTCCAAAGCTAATATTCTACTGTCTGTTCAGAAGAGTGTGGCAAAAAGAACAAGTGATAAAAAGTTAGTTTAGCTGGGTAATGAGAGGAAGGAATCAAGGGCCACACGAACACCAAGTGAATCTGCAAGCGCCGAGTGTGTCCCTCTGTCTTCACCTCTGCCCACCCGTCTCAGCGGGGACCTCGGAGTGGACTGGGGCCTCCGCCTACATCCAACAGGAGAGAGGGACTGGGAGTGAAGATGGGAGAGAGAAGTCCAGACGTGGTGGTGCACACCTGCAATCCCAGCACTCGGGAGGCTGAGGCAGAAGGATTGCCTCAAGTTTGAGGCCAGGCTGGGCTATATGGTGAGTTCAAAGCCAACCTGAACTACAGAGTGAGACCTGTCTCAAAAAACAAAAAGAAAAAGAAAAGAAATATTTGCAGATGTAATCTGTGACTGGTTCTCACACTCACCTCAGACTTCAGACCCAACTTGTATGACTTTTACCTCTTTCTTAGTCAAAGAGACTGAAGCTCTGGGAAGGTTGAAGGGTTTGTCTAAGGGTACAGGGTGTGCACGCTGGCAAGAAATGCTTAGTTTCCTGACTTTCGCTAGGTCTCCTAAGATGAGTATCTGTATGAGGAGAAAAAGCAAAGCACAAGTAGCATATTTTGGGACAACACTGCATAAAGCAGTATGTGCCAGTGGATCTGAGGAACCAGGTACAGCGCTGAGGGAGGGAGGGAGGCAGAGGGATCGGTGGTCTATGCTCCTGGCCATGAGGTGAAGGCTCTGGGGCTATTTTCCTATGCATCTGTTTATTCACTGGCTTGTGTGAACCAGCAGAACTCCAGGGCGTTGCCACTCGTTTGAAGGCACCTAATAAGCATCTCGTGTGGCCAGGCTGTGGCAAAGAGGACAGAGAAGTGGCAGGGGCCACTGCATCTGACCCTCACGCCAGTCATCGCTCACCCTCTCGTTCCTGGGGAAATCGGGGCTCAGAGAGGCTAAGTCCCTGGCATGGGTGCAGTGCAAAGGCCCATCTACATGGCCCTGAAGCTGAGTCAGGTGCTACACACAGACCCCAACCCATCCTGGGGCAGCGAGTCCCAGCCCCACAAGCTGAGGCTGCTCTCTCCGCTGCCCCAGGCTCAGGGAAACCCCACTCCACCTTCCGAGCCAACTCAGTAGACCAGCAACACGCCGTCCACATTGAATGAGCTTCAAAGGCAGAGGCAAGTGTGGAATACTGGGTGGTCCTGCCATGATGGAGCAATAAACACCAGACGTATACTCACATCTCACACACCTAGCCCAGGGAAACAGAGCCATTGCCAGCTCAGGAGCATGGTGCCTGGGCTGGGAGAGGACTGGGGAGCCTAGGAGATGAACCACGGGCAGCGGAGGAGCAGCAGCAGCTCAGCTCAGCAGCAGACTTGGGGCCATGGACATGCAGGAGTCAAAAGAAATCACCCAACTGCAGTACGGAGAAGGGGCAAGAAGACGCAGGCTGAGATGACGACAGTGATGACAATGGCAGTGGCGAATCACTCAGAACACTAAGGACAGCACCAACACTCCGCTGTGGTTTGGACACATGTTCCCAAAGGTTCATGTGTAAAAGCTCAGATGCCAGGCTGGTGCCCTGGGAAGGTACTATGGACGTCAGGAGGTGAAGCCACATTCTGAGACATAGCAGTGCACCCCAAAAGGGGACTGTGGGACCCTGGCCCATCCTTTCTTTCCCTTTACTTCCTGACCTGTGAGGTAAGCAGTTTGCTCCACCAGGTATGCCCACCATGCCAGAGGCCAAAGCCATGGAGCCAGCTGATCTTAGACTGGGACCTTGACAGCTATGAGCCACAATAAACCTTTTTACTTTATAAATTAACTTCCTCGGGTGTTTCATTGTAGTCATGTGAAACTAACTAACACACCAACATATGTGTAACTGAACCTGCATCAGGAAAGAGAGGGAGCAATTAACAATGTCAAAGATATTTGAAGTGTCCCACAGATGTAGCTCAGTGGCAGTGCCACCTGCCTTGCAAGCACAAGGTCCTGAGTTCAATCCCCAGTGCCCAAAAAAAAGATATTTGAAGTGATAATAGCTGAGAATTTTCCAAAACTAGTGAAAAATTTTAAGAAACAAATCCAAAAAGATTAGAGAACCCCAAGAAGGGTTACTTTTTTAAAAAAAGAAAGACATTATACTACAAACTACTGAAAAATAAAGAGAAAGTCTTAAAGGCAGCCAGAGAAATGGAGACATAAAGATAAGAATGACAGCAGACTTCTCATCAGAAGCTATGCAATCCAGAGAATAAAGAAGTGCTCTCATTACAAACATGAGAAAAGAATTAACTGTCAATACAGAATTTCACTTTTATGAGAAGCAATTGTTATTTCAGAAAAATTAATTTTTTCCCCCATTAACTTTATTGGTACATTTTAGGTATACAATACAGTTACATTCATCATTGGGATCTTGTACCATTACATGAGTCTCTTG